>CAJVGC010000590.1:11752653-11877918 GCA_910822075.1 Senecio squalidus
ATGATAGAAAATTCCTTATATGAATTATAAATTATTTTATGATCCTATGATTTCGATTCAATATAACACGATTTTGAAAAAACGAAAAACGATCATAGAAAAGATCATAATCTTAACAAACTTACTATTTACAAAAGAAAGCTTCGATAATCATTCAAACTCATTAGAATAAACTTAGGGTAGTATCATGACCAACTCAACAAACTTCAGGACAAATATTACTAAATACTTAAAACCTCAAGGGCTTTTTCAACACTTTCTTAATTCTCCAATAAACAAACAAACAACCAGCTAGAATCCCCGTCGTCCAAAACGACGCCGTTCTAACAAAAAAATACACACACACAAAATGGAATCAACGCCCAGTCAACTTTCTCTTCTTCCTTTTTCCACACACACAAACACACACTCTAACTGTGTGAAAAAATTCTCCATAATTTCTTCATAGATTACCAGATCGATGAATTCAATTTAGAAATTTCACAAATTATACAAATTGTTAGAATTTAATAACAATTAATTTTTTTTTTTTGATTTTTTTTTTGAATTAGGGTTTGTAAAAAATCTATAGTAGTAAATAATGAGAGGAGGTTTATTCGGTTGGTCACCGCCACGTCAGCAACCGTTAACTCCGGTATCGGAAGTATCTGAGCCGCCGGAGTCTCCGTCGCCGTATATGGATATAACTACTGATGCAGTACCTGCGGAAGTTGATGATGACGTGGAGGAAATGGAGGAGATCGAGCCGCCTCCGGAAGCGGTGCCGTTTTCGAGATTGTTTGCTTGTGCTGATAGACTTGATTGGGTGCTTATGGTGGTTGGATCGGTTGCGGCTGCCGCGCACGGGACTGCGCTTGTGGTTTACCTGCATTATTTTGCTAAGATTGTTCAGTTGTTGAGTCATGGTGATGAGAGTCCTGATGTGCTGTTTGATAGATTCAAAGAGGTAGTTAAAGTTTCGGTTTAATTTTTTGTGAAGTTTAGCTAGGTTAAGCTCGAGAAACGTATCGTAAAATGTAAACTGTAGCGATTTAGCTCCCTATTATATATTTATGTTTCTTATTCTGGACAACTAGTAGTGTGAGCTGTTGCTGTTAGATAACAATAGAAACGATCCGCGAAATCCATTAGTTTACTTATTAGGTTTTCAGCTATGATTAAAATGATTCTAATCAACTGTGAAGCTAAAAAGTAGCTCATTTGATACTTAATTAGTTAATTTGGGAATATTTGTTTCCCTCGTTTGATGAAATTTATCTAGGTAAAGCTCGAGAAATATATTGTAATTGGTAGTAGAAAAGTGGGAGCAGATTTACTTTCATAGAGTGAAGTAGAGTTTTAGCTTCCTTTTCAAGATGAACTTAACAAATTTTTATGTGAGAGGATATAAGAGCTGTATATATTGAATAAGAAAGCCTAAATTTTAGAGGAAAAGTTTGCTCCATTTTTAGTGATTATCTTCAGGAATAACGATTAAGCGATTCAGGTGTTACTAATGTAACATGTTATTGTTTTTTCCTATTTGGTTCTCAAATATTCGTACTAAATGGATGACAGTTTTCTTTCTTCTATAACATGTCTTTAGTTAATTTCTTTTTTGAATTCAAATATCATGCTCAAATATGTATTTGGTATAGGATGCTTTTAGTTAATTTATTTATATGCCCAATTATGAATGAGAGAATTAAGTGATTAACTTTTACCTTTTGGCATGGGTATCTATCTTAACTCCTTTGGAATTAATAGGAAGTTGGAGCTATACGTTTTATAAGATTCTGTAATGTTAACACGGGTGTGATAATATTAGCCTATTAGGTTTCACTTTTCTAGCATCCACTGGAAATTTGTAACGTGGACCTATTAAGTTGCGGATAATAGCTATGGAAATTAGATGGGAGCTTGATTGCTATTATAATCTTTGATGGGTTTTTACAAAGTCGGCATAAGGACATGCAACTATTGGTTTCTTTTATGCTTTGAACTTGTAGTGATGGAAACTTATTACGTGGAAGTAGGTAGTTAATGACGTATTGAAAAATTATTGCGTCTACTGAAGTCAACAACTAAGGGTTTGGCATTACGTCAGTTGCTGCTGATCATTAAACCAGCGTTTTAGGTTTTGCAATAAAGTCAACACAAACATTTTAATTCAACAAATTTAAAAGTTGATATCTTATAGTTAAATGCTCACTTTGATAGGTAGGAAGTCAATGGTGTTCTAAGTAGATATACCAGTCATAGTTGCCACGTGGTCAGTATGTCGCAAGGTTTAAAGTTTATATGGTTACTATGTAAAATGAGAAAGATGTAGTGACCATATGTGGAATCGTCAAATCAACCAAGAAAGTTAGATAGAGGGATACTGTGCTTTGTGGCTCGAAGCAGGAAGGATAATTATCTTTTAAGATGATAAGTAAATCTAACTTGGTGCCTGACACAGTACCTAACCAAATTGTAGAACCAAACAAAAAATCGATAAAAATTTGAAAATCCAACTCAAATTTATTTAAGTTTTTACCTGCTACTTGCAATGACTTATTCTGATAGACGGCGGCAGATAGGGCTGTGCTTTTTTAGAGGGATAATGAACGGGCATGTGAAACGGTTTCTAGAAGTAAGGTTCGGTGAGACGGCAATTAAGGAATTTGCACACATATAATAAATAAGGGGGATAAGCTATTTATTTGGGTAAATTGGGAAATCCCATCCGCGGAATAAGCTATTGTGCCCAATGGGTTAACCTGACCATGTCCCCTTTTTAAATTGACCCGTAAACCCTATTTTGCCCTGTTACCAAACCCACCCGTTCTGCAACCTATGATTACAACTCTAGCAAATATGAAGCTAAAGATATATATTTTGGTTCACGTGGCTAGTAATAAGTTTTTGGTCAATATATATTTTAACCTAAGCAATCTCAGTAAATAGCATAAATAAGGTAAAAGAATAATGAGTAGATACTGTGAAATCCTTAGACTCATCAACTAGACAGTGCAAGGAAAAATCACCAATACTGTAATGCATCGAGATTTGCTAATGAGATACACATTCATTTGTTTCACGAGTTCGTTTGTTTCTAAGATCAGAATTTGAGGATAACATGTTTTCAGAAACTATTAGATATTCTGTGTATTAAGCGAATATAGTACTCCTTAGTTTTGATCTATAAAACCGCAAAGTTAGGTTTAGCTAGGTGAGCAGGGTCAAGAAAGTAAAATGATTTTATTAGATACGAATTAAGTGAATAGTGCCTGACTCTTATTCATCCATAATTCAGTTAAGAGAGCCAATGTTAATTTTGTTAACTATTTTTACTTGAAACTCATATTTGAACTCCTCTCTTACGTTGTGTTCTCAAGATTTATGATTTAAAAGAAAGTGAGGGGAAATTGAGTGTTTTTAGTTTAAATTTAATCATCTCAATTTTGAGATAAATAGAAGTGATCTCTTTCCTCCTCCCTTCTTCTCAACCTTCCTTTCAAAAAAAATCTCAAGAACACAGCTTACCGAGTCATCTAAAAGAATTGAAATTTAATTAGTCATGAAATTTTCTAAAGATTCTGTATTGATCAATCTTAGAGAATGAAAATGGTGAATTATTGCATCCACTTCTAAAAAGCTATTGAAAGCTTTATAAGTTTGACGTGTCATGCTATATTCATAAATCTTCTAAAGGTTTTAAAATAAGTCTTATTCTTAAAAGCTTTAAGCGTAAAACTCACTTTCAGTATGATTAAAAAAAGATGGGTCGTTTCAGTTTTTTAAACCTTTTTATGAAACCGGAGATGGTCTTAGATTTTATAGAAAACATGCTGTAATAAAACTCCCATTTGGTTAGTTATGATTTCAAGAACTCACCGATCAAGAAAAGAATTCTGGTATTACGATTGATTTAATAATGTTACGGGGTTTTTAAATCTGTCCTAATAATAGCCTGGATTGCACCACCATACACTTTCTTCAAATTTTTCTCAAGTATAGTTTATTTCTCGCACTGTGACAGTACACAACTTAAAATAATAAAAAATGAATAAAGTTAGAGCTATATATAGAAAAGGAAAGTCATGTTCCATTGCAAGTCTTCATGTGACTAAGCCATGGCATATATATCTAACGTTTCCGTCAGAATAGTTCATGAACTGTAATTGCTTGTTTATAGATTTATGTTAGGCAGCTTTAATACCATGATTTGAATAACTTTTAATGCATTAGTGATTTCTGCAGCTTGCTATGACCCTTGTTTATATTGCTGGTGGTGTTTTTGCTGCTGGTTGGATAGGTATATATTCTTATTAATTCTCATTCATCTTTCATTTTACGATTCTTACTTCAGCAATAATTTCGATTGCTCTTGCTTTCAGAGGTTTCTTGTTGGATTCTTACTGGAGAAAGGCAGACTGCTGTTATTAGGTCTAGATATGTTCAAGTGCTTTTAAATCAAGATATGAGTTTCTTTGACACCTACGGAAACAATGGAGATATTGTGAGCCAAGTATTGAGTGATGTATTGCTTATCCAATCTGCTCTTAGTGAAAAAGTAAGTTTAGATACGGCAAGTTTATTTTTAATGATTATTGTTTTAGTAATTTTAATCAACACATTATTTAATTATCATACGAATTTATAAAAGAACAAAAAAGTGTTAGTCAACCCAAAGCCCAACTCAGTTCAGCCCATACTAAAAATGATCTCCTTCAACCTCAACTCGGTTTGAGTTTTGACCTGTTACCTAAGTTTCATCTTATCCATTTTTGCTTATTGGAAATATATGTAATGTAATGTTATATTTATCATTAATTATTGATGCAGGTTGGTAATTATATACATAACATGGCTACATTCTTCAGTGGCCTTGCAATTGGATTCATCAACTGCTGGCAAATTGCCCTCATAACATTAGCCACTGGGCCGTTTATTGTTGCTGCAGGAGGAATATCAAATATATTTCTCCATAGACTAGCTGAGAATATTCAAGATGCTTATGCTGAAGCAGCTAGTGTTGCTGAACAAGTAATTTCATTTTCATTGTTTGATTTACATAATTAATTTGCTGCTTCTTTTAAAATGTTTTTTTTTTTAAATATTCAGGCAATTTCATACATTAGGACGTTATATGCATTTACGAATGAAACATTGGCAAAGTATTCATATGCGGCCTCCCTACAAGCTACATTGAGATATGGTATATTGATAAGTCTTGTACAAGGACTTGGGCTCGGGTTCACGTATGGGCTTGCAATTTGCTCTTGTGCTTTGCAGCTTTATGTTGGAAGATTCTTGGTTACGCATGGTAAAGCTCATGGTGGAGAAATTGTAACAGCTCTGTTTGCTGTAATTTTAAGTGGCCTGTAAGTATCTTTCCCCCCTCTTATTTTGTATTCAGATAATTTGACCCATAGGCTTATGAAATGATTAGACCAGATTATATTTTGTCTGCAATGGGTAAAACAGGTCAAATAAAAAAATAGCTTGACAGGAAGCATGTCAAATGGGTTGGAAGTTCAAAGTGTATTATGCATAAAACCTCCTAATTATGTTGTTTAATTTTTTTTTTACCTTTTTTGAGATTAATAAGGTATTTAATCACATTCGACAACCTTTTATTTATAAAAATGATATTTGTTGAAAAGAAAGTGTTTTGCGTCGACCTGACCCAAACAACCCAACTCATTTTGATCCTTTTCCCTATTCGACTGACCTGTTTTGCAAACTCTACATGCAACATTTATACTGATATGTTTGTCATATGCTATATGTTTCGATAGTGGGCTTAATCAAGCAGCTACAAACTTCTATTCATTTGAACAAGGGAGGATCGCCGCATATAGACTTTTCGAGATGATTAGCCGTTCTTCCTCCACCGTTGATCATGAGGGAAACACTCTTAACTCTGTACAAGGGAACATCGAGTTCCGAAATGTGTATTTTAGTTATTTGTCTCGTCCGGAAATCCCTATTTTAAGCGGCTTTTACCTGACTGTGCCTGCCAAGAAAACCGTGGCACTTGTTGGAAGAAATGGCTCTGGTAAAAGTAGCATCATACCACTTATGGAACGGTTTTATGATCCTACATTAGGTAATTAACAATTTTCAATATTTTTATGATACCAATTTACCAATATAATACTATCTTTTATTTTCTGACATACTTTTTAAATCTATTTTTTTCAGGGGAAGTTCTTCTGGATGGAGAGAACATCAAGAACCTGAAACTGGAATGGCTTAGGAGCCAAATTGGTTTAGTGACACAAGAACCCGCTTTGCTAAGCTTAAGTATTAGGGACAATATTGCCTATGGCAGAGATGCTAGTCCACTTCAAATCGAAGATGCAGCTAAAATCGCCCATGCACATACATTTATTAGCTCACTTGAGAAAGGATATGATACACAGGTATGATTCAAAGGAGGTTATCCTTAGATGTGGCAATATGGGGCCAGGTTGTGTAATGGGTCAAAACACAGAGATTTTTTACTACGGGTTGGGTCGACTACAAACACTATCTAAGTAATTAGAATTGCAAATTTTTGGTAATAATTATATTATTCTATTTAGTAGAAGATTTAGGAGGTTTTATAAATTACAATATGGTGCTTTTCGAAAAAATAAATAATGTAAAATAGTGCAAACTGAAAGAAAATGCAACATAATTTTAACTTTTTACCCATGTATGTATATACCTTTCTGATCATTTCGTGCAACATACTTAACATTATTACTATAGGATTTAATTTGTACCCCTTTGATGCAACATGCTTGCCAATATTTTTACCTATTTAATGTTCCAAACTACATTTTGTGCATTAAACGGTATAGAAAGTTTCGTTAGTATTGGTAAAAAGTAATGATACTTCTTGCAGTTACCCATTAAAATTACACCTTGAATGATTTTCAGCCATTTTCATTATTAGCTAACTTTTGTTATACGTTATCTGTTGGAGATAAAACATAACCTAAATCGACACATTAAAAGTCATTTGGTATAATTTTCCATCTTTACTTGTAATAAAAAAAAACTTGTGTACTTTAGGTAGGAAGGGCCGGATTATCTCTGACAGAAGAACAAAAAATAAGACTTTCTGTTGCTAGGGCAGTGCTGTCCAACCCATCTATCCTTCTTCTTGACGAGGTCACCGGTGGACTTGATTTTGAAGCTGAAAAATCAGTTCAAGAGGCTCTAGATCTCCTGATGTTAGGTCGTTCAACCATTATAATCGCCAGGCGTCTTTCTTTAATAAGAAATGCTGATTTCATAGCAGTGATGGAGGAAGGGCAACTAATGGAGATTGGGACTCACGATGAACTGATAGCTTCAGATGGCCTATATGCGGAGCTTTTAAGATGTGAAGAAGCAGCTAAACTCCCAAGAAGGTAAACTACGATGCCAAGAAAATGTTAAAACTGATGACTCACTGGAGTTACTTTAGTTTTTTAACCCAGTTGAGTAGTTATTTAATGTTTGATATAGATGTGGCAAGATGGGCGGGTTGGGTTACTGGTCAAAATGGGTTTAGGTTAAAATGTTTTTTTAGTACAGGTTAGAAAAAGGCGGCTCAAATTGGGTTGAGTAACAAACACTTTGTTTTTTCTTTCAGTTATTAAACTTTCGAATAATTAATGTATTATTTGGGATTACCAAAACAATATTATTAAAATTAATAATCAAAAACCTTAGAATATAAAGTTTGGCGATTTTCAACCCGTTGTACCCTCTTTAGCTAACTATTTGATTTCACCCATTTGATCTGTTTTAGATATAAGGTAGTAATCCAAAACTTAGAATAGAACGTTTGGTGACTTTCAACCCGTAGTACCCTCTTTAGCTAACTATTTGATTTCACCCATTTGACCTGTTTTAGATATAACACAACATGTATCGATTCGTTCATTAGTAAACTGGTTGAGATTTCCACCTCTGATCTGATGTGTTTGTTTTGTATCTTTTTAGGATGCCTGTGAGGACCTACAACGAGACTTCAACTTTCCAAATTGAAAAAGATTCTGCTGCAAGTCACAGTTATCAAGAATCATCATCTCCTAAATTTGCAAAATCACCATCTCTTCAAAGAGCTTCTAACCTACACGCAGCAGCACGGTCTCCAGATTCTGCTTATAACTCACATGGATCTCCAACAAACCCAAGTCCTGGAGAAAAACCGGCTGAAAATGGGTCCCACTTAGATGGAACTGACAAACAACCTTCAATAAAAAGGCAAGATAGCTTCGAGATGAGACTTCCTGATTTACCAAAGATTGATGTCCATTCTATTCACCGACAAACATCCCATGGGTCTGATCCTGAATCGCCCGTTTCACCATTATTGACATCTGATCCCAATAACGAGAGGTCACATTCACAAACTTTTAGTCGACCCAATTCTCAGTTTGGTGATGATCCGGTCAAAGTCAAAGTGGTCAAGGAAAAGCGGAAAGAGCCACCGATGTGGAGGCTTGTGGAGCTTAGCTTTGCTGAATGGCTTTATGCTGTTCTGGGAAGCACGGGTGCTGCAATATTTGGTTCTTTTAACCCGCTTCTTGCTTATGTGATTGCATTAATTGTGACGGAATATTACAGAAAAGAGAGTAACAAACATATGGGGCGTGAAGTCGATAAATGGTGTTTGATCATTGCCTGCATGGGTGTTGTTACTGTTATAGCAAATTTTTTGCAGCATTTCTACTTCGGTATTATGGGGGAGAAAATGACCGAGCGAGTTAGGAGAATGATGTTTTCTGGTTAGTAATTTCTTCCCCTATTCTTATCAATGTACAATAAGTTTGACCCATTTACATAATGGATTGGTCGTTTTATATTTAGATTTATCTCTAAGTGAAACCAATAGCTTAAAAGGTAACGGTCAAATGGGATTTTACAGTTTAAGAAACTGCAAGAAAAATTTAACATACTATTCACCTTTTACCAGTATATGCAACATACGTTTATATAACCATCTATTGCAACATATGTACCATCCCTTACCAAATTTGCAATTTATAAACATTTCACACAACACTTGCTGTTTTTATTATCAATTAATGCACTATACTGACCCACCCGATCCGTTCAAATAGTTTACCAATTTTGACCTGAACCTATTCTGATCGTTCACACAACCCGCTCATTTTGTTCCCTCTAATGCACATGTCACTTAATATGTTTGATTATTTTTCTATTACAGCTATGCTCCGCAATGAAGTTGGATGGTTTGATGAAGAAGAGAATAGCGCTGATACCTTGTCTATGCGATTAGCAAATGATGCAACATTTGTGAGAGCGGCTTTCAGCAATCGACTTTCTATATTTATACAAGACTGTACAGCCGTTATTGTCGCACTGCTAATCGGGGCGCTTCTGCAGTGGCGCTTGGCAGTATTGGCTCTAGCCACACTTCCAGTTCTTACTCTTTCCGCCATTGCTCAGGTATATACTAAAATCGTTATTCATGCATCAGACAACAACTTTTGGATTTTACAAATTTGACACCGATTTAAACCTTGCAGAAACTATGGCTTGCTGGATTTTCAAAGGGAATACAAGAAATGCACAGGAAAGCATCATTAGTCCTTGAAGATGCAGTTAGAAATATTTACACTGTCGTGTCATTCTGTGCTGGTAACAAAGTAATGGAGCTTTACAGATTGCAGTTACGGAAAATTTTCACAAAAAGTTTCTTGCATGGAATGGCAATTGGATTTGCCTTCGGGTTTTCGCAGTTTCTTTTGTTCGCCTGCAATGCTCTTCTTCTGTGGTACACTGCACTCACTATTAAAAACGGTCACGTGGATCTCCCTACTGCTATTAAAGAGTACATGGTTTTCTCTTTTGCCACATTTGCCCTTGTGGAGCCTTTCGGTTTGGCTCCATATATTCTCAAAAGAAGAAAGTCTCTAATATCAGTTTTCGAAATAATAGATCGAATACCAAAAATTGATCCAGATGATACAACTGCTTTGAAGCCACCAAATGTTTATGGAAGTATCGAGTTGAAAAACGTTGACTTTTCTTACCCAACTCGTCCCGAGATTCTCGTATTAAGTAATTTCAGTCTCAAAGTCACTGGTGGTCAAACCGTTGCAGTTGTGGGTGTTTCAGGGTCCGGGAAAAGCACTATTATTTCTTTGATAGAACGGTTTTATGATCCAGTTGCTGGTCAGGTGAATTTAGACGGTCGGGATTTAAAGCAGTTTAATCTACGATGGTTGAGGAATCATCTTGGTGTTGTTCAACAAGAACCGATTATCTTTTCAACCACCATACGAGAAAATATAATTTATGCAAGACATAATGCAAGTGAAGCAGAAGTTAAGGAGGCTGCAAGAATAGCAAACGCTCACCATTTCATTAGCAACTTACCTCATGGGTATGATACCCACGTGGGAATGAGAGGTGTGGACTTAACCCCAGGCCAGAAACAACGAATTGCAATTGCTAGGGTCGTGTTAAAGAACGCCCCGATTTTGTTATTGGATGAGGCAAGCTCGTCTATCGAGTCAGAATCAAGTCGGGTGGTTCAAGATTCTCTTGATACACTAATTATGGGAAATAAAACGACCATTCTCATAGCCCATAGAGCTGCTATGATGAAACATGTCGACAACATTGTTGTTCTCAATGGAGGTCGTATCGTTGAAGAAGGTCCACATGATTCATTAATGTCGAAAAATGGTTTATACGTTCGGTTAATGCAACCTCATTTTGGAAAGGGTATTCGTCAACATAGGCTTCTTTAGTTTGCGGTCCAAATACAAGCAGGTGAGAATTAGGTTTGCAGATGGCATATTCTTTTGGAGGCAAAGGATTGAATCTAAAGCCTTCATGATATATTGTTTTGTTGATTGTAGAATTGTAGTTGTTAATCTTCTTTCTCGAGTTTACTTTCTTTATATTTTGTTTTTCGCTACTCTTTCGACCATTTTGTAGATTTGTAAATGCTTTTTACTTGTGTCCTAGTTCATATGAGGCTAAAAAGGAGAAAGTAAAGGTATTTGTTGTAATCTTTATGTATATAAAGAGCCAAGGAATCTATTTAACTTTTTTTTTTCTTCTAATTCTTTCAACTTGGATTTTCCTTTTGTTTAGTGTTTTTTAATTTATATAATATTTAAATTTTTAGACCAAGGTTGTTGTGATCGTGATTCTATTTAAGATGGTTTTCGTATTTGCAAGATCGGAATTGTAATATTGAAACGAGATCGCCATATCCTACTAAAATACGTTTTTAAAATCATCGATTGCTTAATATTTTAATTTGATGACACATGTTTAATAAAATTCATGTAGTTAAAGATTATTTAATTGAGTTTCTATTTATTTTGATTTTTATGTGTTTGTTGGTTGGAGTAAAGTATTTTATGAAACTTGTTTTTCTAAGTGTTTAAATCGGTTAGATGATTTGATTTTTAGTTTATTTTTAACGAAATTAATTTATTTGTTTTCTAATTCAATAAAAAAGCATGATTGTATTGTATAATGATCTAAGATCAAGATCGTGATCATATTAAGATTTTATATTTTTTAGATCCTATTCAGAATTAAATCGTTTTTGATAAATAAGATCGTAAAATGTTTTAAACTACTCAAAATATTAAATGTTAACTAGAAAAAAAAATGGTTTAATGTTACCATACACGTGGCATTACTGACCCTATTGAGCCGCTTTATAACCGGGCTTGCTAATTTACCGGCAACCTGTAATACCGGTTCCTTGGCAGTTATGTCTGGTATTTGTAAACACAACACTCTACATATCTGTCACCCCTTAGTTACTGAGTTATCAGAACTGTTTAGTTTTCAAGACAAATATATCCTAGAAAACATGCCTATCTACAGAATTACCATTGGAACTCCAGGGGAGGCCAGCCACCCTGATACACTCAAAGCCGGTCTCTCCGAGTTCATTTCGACTCTCATTTTCGTGTTTGCTGGTGAAGGATCCGGCATGGCTTACAGTATGTTATGCTCCCATCTCATTTCATATCATATCATAACTTCCACAATAGTTTTTTTTAACCTGTGTTTTTTTGTTTGCGGACAATATTTTTGGGACGGAGGAAGTATTATTTTATTTAACCTTTTTCTTTGTTTTGGATCAGGTAAATTGACATATGATGCACCAAACACTCCGTCCGGACTAGTGGCTGCGGCACTAGCTCATGCCTTTGCCTTGTTTGTCGCGGTTTCGATTGGTGCAAATATTTCAGGTGGTCATGTCAATCCGGCTGTCACATTTGCGTCGTTCATTGGTGGAAATATTTCCTTTCTAAGTGCGATTGTGTATTGGGTCGGTCAATTGCTTGGATCCGTTGCCGCGTGCTTACTCCTCCAGTATGCCACAGGAGGAATGGTAAGAATTAAGATCACCAAAATCATATTAATAAAGATAATTTAGAACATGATATACTAAAATACGAAGCTAAATTGTAGGAAACGGCTGCTTTTGGGTTATCCTCAGATGTTTCTATTGGAAACGCGCTTGTTTGGGAGATTGTGATGACGTTTGGGCTAGTGTACACGGTGTATGCCACTGCAGTGGATCCAAAGAAGGGAAATATCGGTATTATTGCACCTTTGGCAATTGGTTGTATTGTGGGTGCCAACATTCTAGCTGGTGGTGCCTTTGATGGTGCATCAATGAACCCTGCGGTTTGTTTTGGTCCAGCCGTGGTGAGCGGGACATGGAAGCATCACTGGATCTATTGGGTCGGTCCATTTGTTGGAGCCGCCATTGCAGCACTTATATATGACAATATCTTCATAGATGAACATGAGCAGCTTCCAGTGACAGATTATTAATCATAGTCCATGGAGATACCTCTTCGTTTTCTATTTTTTAGTTTCTTATTATTGAGGGCAAGTAGGGAATTAATCTTGCTATTTTTGGAAATTAGGCTAAGGGTTTTCAATTGCTATTAGGGGATTAAATAAGATGTCTTGTTTGGTTTTGCTATTTACAGTATGATCTTAATGAACCATGTTTTCGTGACTAGATTTGATTCTATTATAAACGAGATGTGACGGGTAACTAATAGTATATCAACAAACATATGATAGAAGTTTCAACCCCTTGATTAATCGCTATGGTCTCTTCGTTCAAGCTTAAAAAAATGGTCTGTATTGTTCACACGTTTAGTCAAAAATAAGTTAGTAACATGTAAAAAGATGGTTTTTACGGCATGTGAGGATGGTTTAAACATAAACTTATGTCATCTTCAACTTCTTCCACAAATTTGTAACAAAACTTCAACTTATTTGATTCTTTCGCTTTACCAATCGCTTGACGCTTCGGGATTCTTATTACACACCTGTCGTGCATCCCCTGCCTCACGTCTATGATTCGAGGTTCAACATTAAACACTTCCATCAGTTTCTCTTTAAACAACATGACATCTACTTCCTTCTCAACGTCTTCTAGTTTCACAACTATAAGCTTCCGCAGACGTCCTTTTTGGACTTTACCAACTCTCTGGTGGTCTCTAGCAGACAACTTTTGGGACGAGTAAACTTCCGGGTCGATCTACAAGTTCATATTGGTCACTAGGGAGTAAAGGTAAACAAAAGAAGTTTCAAAAATCTTGTCACGAGAAAGAGAACTTACGGTTATGAACAATCGCTTGAGAGAAGTGCAAAACTTCAAGAAACAAAGTAATGAATTGATGTTACGATCTTCCAAACAACTATCAATCCACCACAAATCTTCAAGTTTGCTAAATTTGAAATGCTGGTCTCGTTGGTTTGAACACAACCACGGTTCAAAAACATACTACAAAAAAACATAGACAAGTAGTATACATTGGGTGTTATAAAATTTTATTATGACAAGAAACTTACCTCGTACGTCCATCCATGTAGTGTAAGTGCTTTCACATCTCGAGTTGCTCTCAAGAGAGTACTATAGAACCGTTGGTTCAAGCTGATGAACCTCGGACCTAATTCAAAATTCAACTTGACATGTTCCAAGTACATTACTTGCTTGAACATCAACCACCCTAATGATCCGTTATATGCAAACGATTTGAGCTCTAAAGCCTCGACAGACACCCAGTTAAGATCATTACAACCTTGAATACTTATGCTCACAAGCTTGGCAAGACCTTCAATTGTCAGAGAGATTAAACCATTACAGTCTTCAATAATCAAGTTCTCAACATACCGAAACTTGGTAACTAAAGCCATAACAAATTTATAGCTTAAATAATTAACCGAAGTTAATTTAAGAGTTTTGACTGAAAATGGATATGGAGAAGTATGTGCCAAATCCATTGTGTTCAACACAATATCCAACCAAAACTTGTTTCCCAAACATTGATCACCTTTTGAGAAATCGAGATCTAATTTCCTGTCCATCCCAATTGTCGCGGTGAGGACCAATCCTTTATTAAAATGGTACTCAAGCCTTCTCGGCATCTTTAGAGGATTACTTTCATCAAAGCTAACAAGAAAGTTGCTTATTTCAGATTCCAAATCTTGATAGTTGACTGTTGTTCCTCCATGTTTGATGAAAGGTCTATGCCATAAACCCGTAAGAAGAGCTACCTCTTTTGAGCCGGAATCAAAAGGGTGAATCGTGAGGATTTTTTCAAGAATTTCATCTGGTAATTTGCTTATATAATCTTTATCAGTTTTTGACCTGCAAATAGATAATTCTCCAAAATGGTTTCATTTTTTTTCGAACCCAAAGTTTTACAAAAAAAAAATAAAAAAATAAAACAGAACATACCTTGAGCTGAGATTGTTTTCTTGTTTCATGTTTTGTTGTAGCTTTTGTTTGTTCAAATATCTGACGTATTAAACCCGGGTTTAGTCTAATTTATACTAAATAAAATGACTTATATGTTAATATATCATTTAATTAAGATAAGATTAAGACTTTACATTAAAGGTTTGTTTTTGTTTCTTTTCCATGAAGCACCTAATCCAACAAAAGATAACATCTTCAAACTAGAAATAAGTTGCCTATCTTGGTGTGTTCTCGTAAATTTCCTAGACGTTTATTCACACTCATTATTCCTATTCAATTTACAGAGATTTTGACAGAAATTTCGAGTGCTATTTCATAGGGAATTTGTTTTGTTTATACATGTTAGTGCGAATCTTTAATAATTGTTTCCTTCAAAAGGAGAGTCATTAGTAAATACTTAAATGTTTTTAGAGTTCTTGTTAAAGTCATTAAAAGGGAATTTGTAGAGATAACGGAAAACTATGTTGCACAGGGACGGATACGGGGACGGGTACGGGTACTTAGAAACGCCGATGTCTCAAAAATCAAGAAACGGGTACGGGCAGAAACGTTTGTGTATTTTATATATTTTTATATATATTTGTATTATATCATAAACGACGTTAAGCGTTATGCTCGTTTCCTTTATTATTATATTTATCCATACTGCAGTTAGTATAACTATAATGTTCATGCAAGAAAGTAGAAAACCTCAAAACCACGTACCTGGTGTAAAATCAGCAAAAGAAAGTTTTTTTTATTTAGAATAAGACCTATTATGTAATATATAATAATTTAAAGAATAGGGTTACAATATAAAAAGCCCAATAACTAGTTTAAAAGCCCAAAGAATGAAAAAAAAGAAAGGAAACGGGAATTTTTTCTAAGAAACCGTTTCCTTGACATGTGAAACGTTTCCCTTTTTCCGGAAACGTTTCCAGGCGTTTCCCGGGCGTTTCCAGGTGTTTCCTGTTTCCGGGACGTTTCCGGTACGTGAGACGGCACTCGATAGGCGTTTCCGTGCAACATAGACGGAAAATTGGTAGTTCTTTTTCCATATAGACGCTAAAGCTTAACCCGAAAACATGATTTGACTTAACCGGTTCCCCTGCCAAGATTTGTCCACTCCTAAACTGGTTACATGAAGGGACTATACTAAAGTACATATATATTCTAAAGTCAGATATGATTCATTTATATACACTAATAAAGATAAAGAAGGCCTCTATTTCTCGGCTTTGTGAGGGGCGTCAATGTGAAGGGTCGGAGCATTATGGAACAGGGTCTAAATTCGGTACCAGGAATATAATATGCAACATTGCTAGACGTGGAAGGAGAATGTGAATATGTGATGATAGGAAAAATTTCTAGAAACTCCAAGAAAGCATTGGCACTAAGAAGCTGATATTTAAAAAAGAGTCTCGATTAATTCAATTTTCATTGGCGAACTATGGTTGCAAAATTGCTAGAAACTCCGGAAAAGTATGCAAAAAGTTAAAGATTCTAAATTTCATTCAGGAAGTGACCATGTTTTCTCTATTCGAAGTCATTAAGAAAGTTGGTAGTTACAGATTCAATTCTAGATATGTTATGGTTTTTATGACTTACACATATCTTTGTATATTGGGGGGATAGAATAGAAAGATATGTTTGTTAATGACGTTTCCGTTCATTTGTATATCATTGGCGAGATCACAAGCAGCTTTCGGTGGCAGATTATTGTTTATAAGCCTGCCACCATGGACCTTTTTTATAAATAAAATTAGACAAAGGTTTTATGTTGATTTTAGGCGATTAATCAAGATCTTTACTTTGAATGATATATTTACCGTGCTAACACTTGTTCCAAAACTTCAAAGCCCTCGGATCAATGACTATACTCTCTTGTTCCAAAACTTCCAAAAATCAATTATATATTTACAAATTGGTAAAATAAAATGTAATAGATGGATTGTTATGGCATGTGTGGATGCTTGGTACATAAACCTGTGCTATGTTCAACTTCTTCCACAAACTTGTACGAAAATTTCAACTTTTTTAGTTCTGTTGCTTTACCAGTTGCCTTGCGCTTCGGGATTCTTATCAAACTTTGTGCGTGCATCCCCTGCCTCACGTCTACAACTATAGGTTCAGTATCGAAAACTTCCATAAAATGTTCCTTTAATAACATGATGTCAACTTTGTTTTCAAATCCTTCCAGTTTCACCACTTTCAGCTTGCGCAATCGCCCCTTTTTGACCTTGGTGGAACACGGATGATCACTAGCACAGGGCTTCGAGTAGTTTAGAGGGTCAATCTGCAAATTTATATTTATTAGTAGCATGTGAAAACCATTCTGACAGAAGTACCTATTCTGTTAAGTTATATTGCCCACAATTGATGTAAAACGATAAGTGTGTTAAGAGAAATATTAGTTGTACGTACTGATGTAAACTTGTGCTAGTTAGGGAAAACGGTATTAACTTGGTTAATCTAAGATAGGTCTATCTTAACTAAGTTTGATGTTTCAGTTCATCCTTTATAATTTATGAGGGAAGAAAAAAATTCTGATGTGCTGTTTTGAGGTAAAGCAAAACGTTTACCTCAACGATGTGAAAGTTTATCATAATTCGTTAAGAAAGTAGAGTCTCTTGGAGTTTCTTATAAAAGTTTAACTAAACGGAAGACGTGTATGCTAAATAATGAGTGGTATACATGATATTACCATTTGCCTATAGAATCAAAAATGAAAAAGGCTTAAAAGAAGAGAACTTACGGTTATGAACAACCTCTTGAGAGAAGGGCAAAACTTCAAGAAGCGAAATAATGAATTGATGTTATCGTCTTCCATACAACTATCAATCCACCACAAGTGTTCAAGTTTGCTAAATATGAAATGTTGCTCATAATCATTTGAAAACAACAAAGGTCCAAATACTTCCTACGACAAAAAAAAAAAAAAAACAAAAAAAAAACAAAAAAAAAACAGAGTATTTACATATGGTTCAACAATTTGCAAATGTGTACCAATCTCGGAATCTAAAATAAGCTTACCTTATACATCCATCCATGAAGCGTAAGCACTTTAACATCTCGTATAGCTCGTAAGAGAGGATTATATAGCATATGCTTCAAGTGGTTAAACCCTGGACCTTTAAAATCCAACTTCACATCTTCCAAGTACATTATGTTATTCAACGAAAACCAACATAAAAACCCACTATATCGAAGTGATTTGAGCTCCAATGCCTCCACGTAAACCGACTTAAGATCAACACAATCTAGAATAGTTAACCTTATAAGCTTAGCAACACCTTCAACTTTCAAAGACCTCAATCCATCACACTTCTCAATGATCAAACTCTCAACATATCGAAACTTATTAATCAAAGACGAAATCAGTTCACAACTTAAATAATTAACCGATGTTAACTTAAGGGTCTTAACATCAAAAGGATATGGAGAAACTTGTGCAAAATCCATAGTGTTTAACACAATCTCCCACCCAAACTGCCTTGGGAATTCTTGTTTTCCTTTGGAAAAATCAAGCTTCAGTTTCTTGTTCAACCCAATTGTGGCGGTAACGATCAACCCTTTATTGAAATGAAACTCAAGTTTTCTAGGCATTTTTAAGGGATTGTTTTCATCAAATTTAACAAGAACATCACCAAGTGCATTTTCAAAATCTTGAATATTGTCTGTTGGTCCTCCATATGTGATGCAAGGTCTGTTTAATAAACCTGTGAAATAAACAACCGCTTTCGATCCGGAATCTAAAGGATGAATTGATAGAATTCTAGTAAGAATATCATCTGGTAACTTGCTTATATAATCTTCACCAATATCTGACCTGCAAATTATCTAGATTTCATTAGATATATAAAAAACACACCAAAAACGAAAACAACGAAACAAAACCTTACATTAACGAATCATTCGTGTCACTGTTTGATTGTTCTTCTTGTTCTTGTTCCATTTTTGAAACAAGGAATATTAGTTTACAGAATTTATTTAAGAGAAATAATCTAAGACTTCGTGAACAAGTGTTTGACCAATATCTAGCTGACGACAAAGTGACAAAACATGTTCGAGTTGTTAATATATTAAACTTTCAGAAAACCTATTTAAATAGAAGTCAAAACTTCAATATTTCCGATTGTAAATGTTGGAAACATTTCATGGCCGTACTATAATATGAAAATCTTTGTAAGTTACAAAATTTGTTAAATATCATGGTATATAAAAAGAAAAGATTAGTGAATTTCATAGAAGTTTTCAATGGTATTTGATAAGTATCTTCTTTTTTTTTTATTTTATTTATTAATCTAACTAGAGTTTAAATTAAAATAATAATATGAATATGAGACTTTCAAGAGTCATAGAGGTGAAGAAAGAACTTTTCTTATGACCTAATTATAAGTTATCGATTATTTGATATTAAAATATTTAATGGTTTTCATGATCAATCCACATTTATATGATACTTATTATCATGTTCATCGTGTCACCGGTATTTTAAAAGACCGATAAATAAAGTGATATAAATATAACTTAAAAGAGCATAAATAATTGTTTATAAAGATTCTTAAGATCGAGATCCTATATAAAATCATTTTTGTATTTATACGATTTGAACCGAAAAATTAAATCGAGGTCTTAAGATCCTATTAAAATACGTTTTTATCAAATTAATATAATCTATACTTCATATAGATGTGAATAAGATGTCAAAATATTTGATTGTTTATATTTAAACTTGATGAAACATGTGTAATTAAATTTATATAGATATAAATTACATAGGTGAGTTAATATTGATTTTGATTTGCATGTGTTCGTTGGTTGAAGTAAAATATTTTATAAACAATAATTTTTTAAGTGTTTTAACCCGTTAGACGATTTACTTTTATAGTTTATTTTAACAAATTTAAGTTATATATAACTTTTTGTTCTCAAATTGAAGAAAAGTAGGATTGGAATATACAATTATCCTAAGATAAGGATAAGATCGAATCCTACTAAGATCCTATGATTTTATAGATCCTATACAATATACATAATAGATTCGTTTTCGAAAACTAAGATCATATAATTATAAGATTTTCAAATAAAAATTGAAATTTTACACTCTTGGATATGGGCTTGTATCAAATGGCCGAAAAGTAATTGACCAGTTGAGTTTATTCTTAATAAAAAAGAATACTCAAAAGCCCATTGGTTTCCAAACTCTTTTTCTTAAAAGCCATCAACCAATAAGTCGAATTAATAAAAAAACAAAACCACTAAAGAATTAACCATTCGATCTTTAAACCGAAACATCACTTCAACATAGAAGGTTGTTTAACTAATCAATGCGGGTCATATCGTTGTTCATATGTGATATCAAAGACATGGTTAATATAACTTTTTATAGCTTCAAGTTTATTACTAGATGATAATGTATTTATTAGTTTGTTCACACCTTTTCTAGTAAATGTGTGATGTTTTTGTTTAGGATTGTTAAAATTTGATACTTCTTTTTAAGTATATATTTTCCATTCTTTGATGTTATATCTTCATTGAAACATAATAATAAATATGGATATGGATTGACATGAATACAGATGTCACATCCAAATAAAAGTCCTTATATTATACCTCTTATTATAAATAAGTTATAAAAAGTTATTTTGATAGATATCTAGTGATAAGAAAAAAATTTATATTGTTGAAATACATGATTAATGAAGAAAAAGATTTGAATAGACAAAAATTTGTAAAGTTAGTTTAATAAATATGATTAAAATTATATAGATTTGAAGAATTTTTAACAAAACGACCTATTTTTTATGAATTTCGCATGTAATCTTACATATGTAATAGGATCTCCAATTCTTTAGAGATCCAGGGATCCACTTCCTAGCAATACATTTTTCCCTAAATATTTTTTCTTTTTTTCATTTTTTTTTTTTGTTTTTTAATTTGGTTTTTTTTTTTTGCTATGTTTTACTTAACTTTTTTTTCTTTTTCAAAATCACATGTGATTTTTTTTGTAAAAAATTGAAATCACATGTGATTTTCAAAAACCAAAATTTATAAATTTTAAAATCACACGTGAGTTTTTTTTTTTGTCGAAAATCACATGTGATTTTAAAAAACCAAAATCTATAATTTTAAAGTCACACTTGAAAAATTTGTTTCTCGAAAATCAAATGTGATTTTATAAACAAAATAGTTTGTAGGTTAAAAATTACATGTGATTTTGGTAAAAAATAATCAATAACTTTTTAAAATCAAACGTGATTTACTTATAAAAGATTTGTAGATTGAAAATCACATGTGATTTTTAAAAAGTAAGGTTTAAAATCAAATGTGATTTTCGGAAGAAAAAAAAATTTAGAAAAAAAGTAAATAAAAAGGTAAAAAAAAAAAGTAAAAAAAAATTTAGAAAAAGAGTAAAAAAAAAAGAACAAAGATATAAGAAAAAATGAGTGGTTAGGAAGGGATCCTTGGATCTCTAAAGAATTAGGGATCCGTTTTGAACCTCAATCTCTGTATATATATATATATATATATATATATATATATATATATATATATATATATATAACGATTAAATCTTTTATATAGATGTTATTTAACCTTATGTGACAGTTTATATAGATGTCACATAAACTCGGATAAATAAAATACTATTTTTTTTAAAGTTAGATACATAATGAACTCGTTTAACATCTCCTTAACTAATATCACTAAAAAAACATTAATCTATCCTTATCAAAAATTATTTTGTCCCTAAGCTTAAAAATTGCATAAATCGTTCATTTACTGATCTAATTACTACATTTTTATGCATGCAACGACCCATCTGTTTTGAGAATATTATTTAATTTGTTTGTTTTTATAACAAACATTATAATACATTATAGCTTTAAATATAAATATAAAACATTTATTTAGAAGTCTCTTCTACTCGTTGTATAGAATATCCGAAATCTTGAGTCCTATGTGATTAAAATGTGTAACTAGTGAGAGACAAAGTGGTACTACGAGATTGATGACAACACGCAATTTCCCCCGCACCTGCTACCAGGGGCCCTGAACGAGTCACCAGAGTTACTTTTCTTATTTCACGTACACCTAGACTCGTCCAAATATGTTTCCATGACTCAAACCCAACAATTTTAATATTGTACCCATGACCCTACTTATATAAGCAACATGATATAAAAATAGTTAAACATCTCACAAGTAATGATTAAATTTGCTAAACGATTTTAATACTCGTCCAACACGATTTTAATAATGTATCTATGACCCTACATCAAAGATTTCGGTCACTAATACATATTTGCGTTAGACCGTATTGTAATTTAGTAATGACTAAATATGCTAAACGTATATAAGATCGAGGTTATTTTCAGGATGTTCAAACACATGGAAAAAAAAATTATTTCTTAATTTACTAGGAGTGTATCCACGCTACGCGACGGGTAACTTTTATCCACTTAAAATTGTATACAAACTATTTTTAAAGATGAACTTATTTGAAGTATTGTCGATTTTATGGTAGTTATAGATATACTTGTGTTTGTGCAACGTCACGTTATAAAAAGGAGTATAAGTAAACAACATGTGTTTTGACAATGAAAAATAAATTAAGAATACTTAGTATTCAAGCAATTCGGGAGATATTTTGCTGAAAAATGGTACGTAAATGATTTAATTTCATTTTGTTTAAATATTGTTGTTTGAATCGAGTTTTTTCATTATTTGATTGCATTATAGGTTCTTTCTATTATTATATCTTTTTTATTCAATACAATTTGGTTGTAATATTAATTCAAAAGTTACATTTACATGTATTTTACATCATATTTATCGATAAAGGCATATACTATTTATATATATTAGTTAGGTGCGTAAAAGTTATTAAATATATATTCCGTATTAAATATAGCTATAAATATCTAAATATTGTTCTTACTTAAAAATGATTGGTTGGATAATTATACTTTATATCAACAAGTTATATACTATTAACGTAAAATATATTTATAATTTATCTTTAATATATTCTATTATGTTTGTTGTTACTTTTATCTAACATTGGTGAGTGGGTAAAACGAAACTCTATTTATAAGACAAAGTTTACAACAAATGTTTGAAAATCTATATAGGATAACTATATATTAGTAATAATTATATAATAGTTTTTTTATTATTTGATTGCATTATAGATTCTTTATATTATTATATCTTTTTTTATTCAATACATTTTTGGTTGTAATATTAATTCAAAAGTTACATTTACATGTATTTTATATCATATTTATCAATAAAAGCATATACTATTTATATATATTAGTCTGTTGCGAAAAAGTTATTAAATATATATTTTGTATTAAATATAGATATAAATACCTAATTTTTTTTTCTTACTTAGAAATGATTAGTTTGTTAATTATACTTTATATAAACAAGTTTTATACTATTATTTTTATTAATTTGAAAACTAAAAATGTAATTTATTGAACAATTAGGATATTTATAATCATTATTATGAATTTAACCATTTATTTGAGAGTTACAAATTACCACTAATAGTAACTTTAAAAAACTTTATTTTAAAAGTATTCTAAAATTAGAATACATCAAATTTGCTTTATAGTGTAGTACAGATATAGGAATAAATTAGAAACATATAATTATATATTAACATAATTATTTAGTACATTTCCATCATCTATTTAAAAAAGCTAATTATTTCTATTATTATTTTAATTTGAAAACTAAAAATGTAATTTATTGAATAATTATGATATTTAATAATCATTATTATCAATTTAACTATTTATTCTAGAGATACAAATTACCACTAATAGTAACTTTTGAAAATTTAATTTTAAGAGTATTCTAAAATTAGAATAAAATCAAATTTGATTTATAGAGTAGTGTAGATGTATGAATAAATTAGAAACTTATAATTAAATATTAACATAATTATTTAGTACATTTGCATCATCTCTTTAATAAAAAAAAAAGCTAATTATTTCTATTATTCGTATTAATTTGAAAACTAAAAATGTAATTTATTGAACAATTATGATATTTAATAATCATTATTATGAATTTAACAATTTATTTGCGAGTTACAAATTACCACTAATAGTAACTTTTGAAAACTTAATTTTAAAGTATTCTAAAATTAGAATACATCAAATTTGATTTATAGAGTAGTATAGATTTTAGGAACAAACTAGAAACATATAATTACATATTAACATAAATATTTAGGACATTTGTATCATTTCTTTAGAAAAGCTAATTATTTCTTGTTCCTTTTTTAATAATTTACTACATTTAATTATTAGCTGACATGGCAAAGTCAGAAGGTTAATTTGAAACTGTAACCGATAACCAGTTTTAAAGGTTAAACGTGTACTCAATAAACAAAACTAGTTAATATATGGTACTCAATAGACCTTTTGAAAATACGGTGTATACTAAAAAATAACGTGTCAAGTTGAAAACATACACGTACAATTATCTCTTCTCAAAAGGTATCTACTATTATTTTACTCCTAGTAGCTTGTTTTTTTTTTTTTGGAAACGGCAAATGTTTGTACATCGGAGCCTACTCGTAATATTCCAACGAGCACCCCAGGTTCGAGCTCCGCATAGCGGGCAAACCCAGCCCCCCACGGGGGTTTCCAGGGGAAAATTCGCCATGCGTGCCTTAAGAGGTGTGGGTTAAATTACGCTATTGCGACGACCACAAGGGTCGAACCCCGACCTCAGCCCACATGGGTATAAAACCCGGTGCATCACAACCAGCTAGGCTGGAGATCATTTGCACTAGTCCTAGTAGCTTGTAACTAACTAATGTATGTCGTACCTCATCCAACAGTTCCACTGTCTCCTCTAACAAGTCACAAGTCACACTCACCCAAACACGGGTAAGCCAGTATATAACAAAACACACCACTTCACACTAATTCAACTAACCTTTCATTGATCGGTTACGTAACTAATGGAGGCGAGTTCAATAAAGTGCGAGGAGCTACTTCTCCCTAGGAAGACTCATACTCGTAATCATAAAACGAAACATAGAGGTCTGGTCATCAACAAGGGTACTGATACAAGTCTTGTTTTGAATGAAACTAATTCGAAAAAGATACCACCATCAGGCTCAACATTGGTGCCTGCCAGACAAGTTCCTGTTTTGTACTACATATCTCGGAACGGTCACCTTGAACATCCTCATCTCATTGATGTTAATTTCTCTTCTCCTAATGGATTGTATCTCAAAGGTAATTAATTAAATGAGCTATAAGTGCTTAATTTAACCGAGCTCTTGAAATATTTAGTTATCGTTACAGATTTGTATGTAATAAATTTATGTCGTTTAGCCTATTTGATGATTTTGTACATATTCGCATAACACTTGTTTAGTTGTGCACCTATGTGTGTCGGGTAATATAATTCGGTACACTTCAGGTGAGTCCCTATGCAAAGACTATTAATGCACTTCTAAAACAGAGTTTTGATAACAATCAACGTCTATGAAAAATTTCAAAAGATAAAGAGTGACCATAATTGTACTCCTATCTATGATTTTTTTTGTTCTTATGGTCTTATATGCAACCATTTCTCACCCACCTTCAAAGACGATACTAAATTCATTAGGTTATTTACCGTAAAATCAACTTTTAAGTGATTTAATTTTCTTTTCTCCCTATTGAGCAGATTTTATAAACACGTTAAATTATCATAGAGGAAACGGAATGGCTAACGCGTATTCATGGTCTTTCAAACGGTACAAAAACTTTTTACCCAAATTGTAAAGCTATATAAATTCCTTAAAATTTCACCAAACTTTCTAATCAGGAGCTACAAAAGCGGATACGTATGGCAAGATGCTTCAGAAAACGACTTAATTCAACCAACAAACAGTCACGATTACGTCCTGAAAGGATCCGAGCTTCTCCAAACACAACCACACTCATCAGAGAATTACATTCCTAGAGACAAATGTACTTCTACTAAGGAAGCACCTAAAGCAGAGACTATATTGGTAGGAAGGAATCAATCATGGAGCTCATTCGACAATCCACATGACTACTTAGTCGTAAAATGTGAGTCCAACAGAGAACTTGCAGCAAAGTTTTTTTCTGATGCATCTGCACAGACAGGGGATGAACTAAGTACCCAAGAGATGACACCGTCCCCACCTCCTTCAAACTCGAGTTCGGAGGGTTTGGAGACGGTAAATGGCTCGAGAGAAGCCGATCAGAAAGTTGAGGTGCATGGTAATAGTGGGAGGATGAAAGCTTCACAGGTTCTCTTGCAGCTAATTAGTTGTGGGGTTGACCCACTTAGAAATGACAGCCCCTTGCGGTAAGTGTTGAGTGCGGCAAAAGTTTAAGTGAAGGACATGCTGTGATTGATAATAAAAATGGAATTATATTAAATGAAAGTTTTTTTTTTTTTTTTTTTACGGATTTATTTTCTGCGTATATGCGAAGAATCCGATCAAATATAGACACTAAGAAAACATTGTATGTGAGTAATAATGTGGGATAATACGAGTTGTGTTCGCAAATATTTTCCATTTTCCGTTTCGTTTATATGCAAATGTTTTCAGCTTAACCTTTAAATTCGTATAAGTATAGAAAACAATCGAAAATTCATTTATAACATATTAAAAATATGAGAACTATTGCGTAGATAGAGAACTCATGAGATGTATTGACGAATATTTTAACGTTTCGTTTATACGCATATATTTTAATTTATTTAAATATGTATTAAAATGTATTATTAAATATTATTTAGTTCGTTTATACTGATTTTGATAACTTCATCTTCATCTTTAATTATTCTACTTATTTATTAGTAATTGAAAAGAAAAACTTTAAAACTTTTTTTAAATTACCGATTGGTTTGGTTTTTCAATTGGTATTCTAAATTGTCAAAGACTCGTATTACTCATTTATTTGTTTCGATTGCGTAAAAGAGACTTCATTTTTCGTTCATATAAAAATCAAGTGAGGAAAGTAATCATCTTTATAGTTATATTTATCAAAACTCTTAACTATTTATCTATCCCTTTGTCACCTCACCAATGGTTAATTGGTTTATGTAAAGTATTTGTTATGATCTACTTTATTATCCAGCATCTATGCTATACCTTAGAGTCAAATTGGTTCGGATTGTAGTTGTAAACAAAACGAACGAAAACAAATTGGGATTATTCATATTCATTTATTTAAGAGAAAAATGTCAAAAAAGTAAACATAAAATACAAATTTTGACAATTGGGGTACGTAAAAACATTTAGAACTAAAAAGGATCTAATTTGTTTTAAAAAAGGATTATAAAATCTAATTTGTTTTAAAAAGTGATTATAAAATCTCATTTGTTTTAAAAGAGGATTTTCTAAAATTATTAATCGTTAAAATGAAGTTTGAACCCTAAATTTTAAGATATGACTAAAACTCTTTTTGAAAATGTGATTTTCTCTAATTTCTCGTGACTTTTAGAAAAAAAACGAGACATTTTTTTAATGTTTTATAAATTGAAAACAAGTTAAAAACTTAACTTTCGCAAATAATCATTTATTATACCAAATTCGATTTTATAATCCTTTTTTGTTCCAAATTTTTTTACCTACTCTCAAATGTCAACATGTGTATTTTATATATATTTTTTTTTTTTTGGCATTTTGCACTTTATTTAATATTAACTGGACAAATGAATGAATATAAAGACACGGCCCAATAAAATAAGCCCAAAATATGTAAAAACTTTCATTTTTTATTCATCTGTGAATATGAATATGAATTAAATGAATGAAAAAAACTGTTTTCGTCTATTTGTTTTACACACTATGGATAAATATTGTTTTCAGTTACAAAGTTTTATAAGCAATTAAAAATGACCTAATTTTGCCTAACACTATCAAACTTAACTGTTGAAACATATATTTCTGACACTTAATCAACTTTACAACGATTATTCTTAATTGGTTCGAGTATAGCGAAAATAAAATTTACCTCCAAATATAAAACATTTATTCACCCGTTGATTTTTATATTATGGTATAGTAAAAGTTAAACGAACATATATTTCGTAAAATATGATGATGAATCGATCTCATCGTTGACAAATGTACACGATTGTCTATTGATAATAGTTGACAATGAACCAAAAATTATAAGCAAGAGTATTGCAACTTGCAAGCATTATCTTTTAATTTATTATTTACAATAGGGATGAGTACGGTTTGCTTATATGACTTATTTGGTTTAGTACTTAATTTTGAATTTTCTATTTGTCTTGGATTTTATTTTTATGAAAGAGATGGTTCGAAATATTATATTTAACAAAACATTTACGATATATAATCGAAACATTGAATAATGAGTTTATTGCAATTGTTACCTGAAAAAATAAAAGTTTGATAAATTATAGGGGTGTATCATATACTTATCAAATATTAACAAATATTTAAGTATATATTAATTTATCTCGATCTTGATTAATTGCAAATAGATTTTTAATTTAATTTTTCTTTAAACAAATATATGAATCATTATTAAAATAAAAAAATGGCCATGGCAATTTCGTAGTCATTGAAAATTTGTGGTTCATTCTTTGCAAGGAAGAATGATTTAAATGCATGCAAACAAACAAACAAGTGTACGGCAACGAATAACCACTCACATCTCGCTGGCTCAAGTAGTTGTGAAGTTAAATGATTATTTAATTTTTTAATTAATATAAAAAGAAATATATGAATATTAATTTAATGTTGAAAAT
Source organism: Senecio squalidus (assembly GCA_910822075.1). Taxonomy (NCBI): domain Eukaryota; kingdom Viridiplantae; phylum Streptophyta; class Magnoliopsida; order Asterales; family Asteraceae; genus Senecio; species Senecio squalidus. The sequence continues at coordinate 11,781,152 of CAJVGC010000590.1, forward strand.
GTTATTAACAAAAGTTTGTGGAACTAACACATACTCCGTAATAATTCAGGTTAAATAAAAAAAATGATTTGATAAGAAAAATGAAAACCTCAACAAACACTTTATACGGAGTAACTATTTCATAAAGCTACAACATAAATAAATATTAATCAAGGATTTTACTTATAAAAATAAATCCAAAACTTAAAATAAAAATAGAAACATATAACCTTTTTATATTTGTTGTATTTGTCCCAAATTTTTAATAAATAAAAGCAACTCACTACATGTCTACATTCAAGAAACCAAAGTTGGAGTTAATTAAGCCGACATATAACAAGCAATAAAGAAATTAACCTTCCCCTCTTGTTAGAAATCGGCAAGCCTCATGCACATATCTAACCCATTGCTTCCAGTTACCACCATGAGAACGACCTCTCGTTTTTTATTACATATTGTTTAATTAGGCTTATTTGTATATTTTAGAGGACCAATTTTACTTTTGATACATGACATCCAAAATCTTGAAATCGAACATGCCAAAAGAACATTTATAAAAATAAGTTCACGTTTATTTCATATGCTATTTTCGAGAGCATAGTTATTATGTCCTTTCTATTTTAGTACCGAGTAATATTTATCTTTTAGTAAGATGTTTACAAGTATAAAAGGTAAACTTGATAGAAAGAAAAAAAAATAAGAAAGTTAATACTTACACTTATTGTGAACTTAAATTTTCAAAATAAAGGGTGTATGAATAAAGTGGTAGAGTAGTAGATGAGTCATTTTGCCATTTTGGAAGCTATATACACCTAATTCCTAACTACCATACATTAACTTCGGCTCCATACTACAATCATCTTTAATTATTTGACTGTTAAGTGCTTTCAGATAAAGATTGATAGCTATCAACAAAACAAGTGTAAGTTACGTTTTAAAAACAAACTAAAATAAATATAAATAGAAAGTTATATATTCACTTAACCTTTGGACACTTCGAATCATTCAGCCTTATTACAAGTTGATGTTTTAAGTCACACACCGTACCCATGCTTTACTTATGGTTGTTGATTGATAATAAGTATCCAGTTGGTAGTTATCTAATATTTGTGATTTGAGTGTTATCATTCATTTTATGTAGTTGCGATTTACACGGAAACAAAAAGATTATTTAACAAATAGACAAATAGTGCGAGCGCGCAAAAGGCGATCAGGGGGGTCAAGGTTTTGAGTCGCCTAAAACAAATTTTCCATTAGGGCTATAAAAATTATTTGGCCTTTTTGTATAAATTTTTTACTTTTCTATCTTTAATCCATCCAAACTGTACTTTAGGTGCTTATATTACATTATAGAGTAAATTACATAGATCGTCCCTAAGGTTTATATCAAATTACGGTTTTTGTCCCTAAGTTTAAAAAGTTGCATGGTATGTCCCAAAGTTTGGAGTAATTACGGATTTCGTCCCTAATTTTGACGTCCGTCTATTTCACCGTTAGTGTTCCCTCACGTGTTAAACACGTGAGGGGTATTTTCGTCATTTCGCAGTCTTCTCCCCCAAAATCAAATAAACACTAAAAATAAGCTTACACAGACACCCCTTCACACACACATAAGTAAATCGATCTCCTGCAAATAAATCAATCCAAATCCACACACACAAACACAGTTACGAAAAGGGTATACTTATGTTTCGACAGCCAAATAAATCAATCCACACACAGCCAAATAAATCAATCCAAATCCACACACACAAACACAGGAATTCCCAGATGTCGAAACCGCCATAGTAAAATTCAAAGCTTAATTACCAAAGGGTATACTTAAAAACAGATTATATCAAATGGGTATTCATCAATCGATGATAAAATGGCGAATCTGAACTGGGTTTTTAATTCAATTTCAATTTTCGTTTTTAGGAAAAACAAATTGGAAACTGAAATTTGAGATGAAAAGAGGGATTTAACTTGAAATTACGAGATGACGGTGGTGGTGATGGTTTGTTGACGAAGGAGTTGAGGACGACGGAGCCGGTGATGGTTTGTTGATGTCGCCGGAGTTGAGGACGACGGAGCCGGTGGCGTCGGAATTGTCGCCGTCGTAGCAATACTTCACCGATCTAGTTATATTGTGTAATTAATAGATTAATTGAGATGAGGATAATAGAGTGTTACGTAGCCATTCCGGTGACCGGCGTCGACATTTTGAAATTGAAATTGAAATAAGGGAATGGTACAGAAAGGTGAGTGGGATTGTGTCAGCTTATTTTTATTAGAAAATGACGAAAATACCCCTCACGTGTTTAACACGTGAGGGAACCCTAACGGTAAATTAGACGGACGTCAAAATTAGGGACGAAATCCTAATTACTCCAAACTTTGGGACATACCATGCAACTTTTTAAACTTAGGGACAAAAACCGTAATTTGATATAAACCTTAGGGACGATCTATGTAATTTACTCTACATTATATTTTTTTTGATGCAACCCTCCCCTATAAATGTAATACAAGTTATATCAGTAATAGTCTGAAACAAACAAAAAACTTATATCCATTCATTTTTGGGGCCTTCAAAATTTTGGGACTTAAAGCGCCAGATTTAGTGACTTTATAGTTAAGCCGGCCCCGAGGAGGATACACCCTAATTCATAAACGGTTTCCATGGATATGTTGTACTTAAATTTTGTACCAAAAATATAAAGGTACCTTTGGTACTTTCCTAACAACACGATCGAAAGGGTGGCACCACGTCAACCTAACTGACTTTGAGAAATTTGACTGTCATATGATAGTAGGTTAATCAAAGGGTTATTTGTGTTGTGCATGCACATTACAAGTATAGTAGTAAACTAAAGGCCTAAAGGGTTTTACTAGTATGTATTAATAATCGATCATCTTATCGGTGATGACAAAGTATTGAATACATGATATTACTTACTTTACGGAAGAACGAAAGATTTATGTTCGATTTCTATCAACTTCAACCCTTTTGCTACATTACTTTTTAAAAACAAAAACCAATACACCTATATAACTGAATGTCTACGAGTATGTGGAAGACGCGGAAACGTGAAATGTCGGAATCAAGCTTAAATAATTGTAGGTTAGTTAAGTGTTTTATAATGCGTGTATAAAGTTTTTTTTTTTGTTTTGCTTTAAATTATTCGGTCTTATAATATCTGATCATGTAAGATAGAGGATAGTCAAATGTTTAAAGTTTAAACATGACTTATTCCATTTAATATTCACATTGTGATTAACGTGCGGGGCTAAAAGTATAAATAATAGAAACATAAAGGTCAAAATAATAATGTTTAAACATAAAAGGCGGTACTTAACTAATCTATTTTGTTTCTGGATTAATTACATCACACATCTGTCATGATATCGGACTTCAAAAGTCTTTCTTTGGGCTATTCTTTACCAACAAATGAATTATTACTCTTATTTGTTAAGCAATACTATGAAATGATATATGTACCGTTTCACATCATCTAGACATTTATTTTCATAGAATTCAGAGATGGGTCTTTTTAATATGGGTTCGAAATCCACTCTCCATTCGGCGATAACCCAATTAAGCTAGATCTTCTTAGCTTGTCGTTTATCAAGACATAGAAAGAATTTTGTGTTTTCATCTTCCTCCGAAGCCTATTTAAAATTTCGCCTTTTGCTTGAGATATGTGGTTTTAATATTTTCCAAGTCTATTTTTTTCTTTATACCAATTCATATTTTGTGTGATTGTGTCTAACCTTTATATTTAAATAATTTAATTAAAAAAACTAATGCAATTCTTTTGTTAAGAAGAGTAAACAATTTACAAATAATTTCTATGCGTTTTAGATTAATACAAAAGTCATTTTTTTCCAAAATGGACCGAGCGTTTTCACCTTGGCAAAAGTTCTATATCTCTTTCTTGCAATTTAAACTCTTAATAAACCTTCACTATCAGGACCGCATTGTACGGAAAATTCATAAACCATAGTAGACTTATTAAAGAGGTTAAAATATTATACTCATATTATAATTATTGAATAATAAACTCAAATACGTTTCATCTTAACGAAGTTGTCTTTAGTGGATTTATATGGATGATTCATAATTTTGAAATTATAGTTAGATACATATTCCAAAATCTAGACCAATCGTTAAAAAGTACGTTATTACACTGTAATGGATAATTATCAAATTATGTAACTAACTTCAGAAATATAGATCATCATAGTTTCTGATCTTTAAAAACGAAATTCACAATATTGAACAACACAAGATTTTGATTTAAAAAAATAATCCTTAAAATAGTCGTCAAATAATTAACATGAATATTTTAACATACATCTAGATCTTCGACTCTACTCTGATGTAGGGGTGTCAAAATCGGGTTTGAAAACCGAACCGGTTTTTGGTCAAACCATCCAAACCGATTTCGGTTTCAAACCGGTTCGGGTTGGACCGGTTTTTCGTTGGTGAAAAATAGAACCGCTCAAACCGGTTTCATACCGGGTCCAAACCGGTTCGGTTCCAAAAACCGGTTCGGTTCCAAAAACCGGTTAAAAACCGTTTTGGAATATTTAATAAATAAAAAAAAGTTGCGTAACTGTTACACCCCAAACGGTCAAATAACGGCTATATTCCAAGCAGCCAACGGTATTGTTTTTAAACCGGTTTCCCAAACTGATAGTTACGCTGGCGTAACGGTCAAAAAAGTCTCTCCAACGGCCATATTAACGGTCATATGAATTTTCTAGCGGTTAGATGGTATAAACCGGTTTCAAACCGGTTTTTGTAACCGGTTTTTGTAACCGGTTTCCCAACCCGGTTCCAACCCGATTCAAAGCTGGAAACTCCAAACCGATGGTTTGGGTCAAAACCGGTTTGGATCAGTTTCGGTTTTCGGTTTCGGTTTTTTTCGACACGACTACTCTGATGTACATTTTACAATGTACTCCCTCTATTGTTTGCATGTTTGAACACAGTTTTAAAAAATAATTTTCACTATTAACCAAGACAAATGTTTTCGTTATTTTTTTATTGGTCATTTAGAGATAAACATTTATTTTATAACAAACTAAAGTAATAATATAAAAATTTATTATGGGACAGATATAGCCAAATGCAAAACCAACATTTTATGTTAAAAGAGTCGTTTTTATTGAAGCTAAAAAAAACTTAAAAAGTTATAGAAATTAGGCTCGTTGAAAAGACTCGAACAAAATTAAATTCACTATAGATATAATGATAGTAAACAAAATAGTACGGAGTAACTATTTACTAAAAGATTATAATATCTATATTTTTCCAACAAAGAGTCATCTAGAATCCGTACGAGTCACACTTTTTGGCATCCAAAAAACAAAAAGAAGTTTCGGCGGCTACACGACTTCCTCGTTTTAGTTTGCTTTCTCATGCTTACGTGTTCAATGACGGCTTTAGTCGGCTAACTAAAACACATCACATTTTACACTTTAACACCACTATTTTCCCACTTGTACACTTTACTACCCTGAAACTTTCAACTATATCACCCCACACTAATATGTGTTCAACTACCCTTTTCCGTTCCCACAAGCAACTACGTGTCACTTTCGTCATCCACACTCTTTGGTCAAACTTAAATAAGTCAAACACTTGTTTACCTATAAATACATAACCCCCCAATCAACTTTTATTTCATTCAATCCATTTCCACTTGTATACAAAACTTCACTTTTTTGCTTTCACACAAAAAACCCATCAAAAAATTTAGTTTTGTTTCTTAAGTTTTTGTTAATTTTACGAAATGGTGTATCTACCGATGAAGCGATCTAACGAATCTGAGCTAGACACCGCGATATCCAACATGGCTAATTGCTTGATGTTACTTTCTAGAGGAACTACAAGCAACGAATCATCATCATATGATAACTCACCTAGTCGAGTCTTTGAGTGTAAGACATGTAATCGACAGTTCCCGTCTTTCCAAGCACTAGGTGGCCATAGAGCTAGCCATAAGAAGCCTCGACTTAATATTGATGGTGACTCGACAAATGGTACTAACTCGGTCCCTGCAAAGCCTAAGTCACATGAGTGTTCGATATGTGGGTTAGAGTTTGCCATAGGACAAGCGTTAGGTGGACACATGAGAAGGCATAGGGCGGTTGCAACAAACGATAAAAAGTCGTCTCCTTCAACTGATTTCTCTAATTCTATAGTGAAAAAAGTTAATAGTCGACGAGTTTTCAGTTTGGATTTGAACTTAACGCCTTTAGAGAACGATTTGGAGTTTCGGTTAGGGAAGGTAGCTCCAACTACAATTGAGTTATTCATATGATGGAATTTTGATGTACTTATATTTTTAAACACATACTTTATTTTTATTTTTTCGATTTGTAAATTAATTACCGAGATTAATAGAGTTTACATATTACTTTGAGATTTAATATTTACTCCTCAATTATTTATCATACACGATGACAATGTGAACTATTGTTTAATTTCGTTGACAGAATAGTTCAAATTACGTGGGAGATGATGGGTATAAATTATTGTATTTCAAATATGGTTTAAATTTAATTATTTTCCACTTCAATATTTGTAAATATAAAATAAAAAGTCAATGTTTTGAGCTGGAAATTTGGATAAGAGGATTACTAGGTCACTAAGATTTATGAACATTTTTGTAAAACGTTAGAAAAAGTAAAGAAGGTTTAAGTCAAACAATTTTTACAGAAAACTAAACATCAACTTGATCACATAAAGTTGGCAAGAGATATACATAGAGATAACGTGTATAGTTTGAAAAAGAAGGCGGAAACTGAATTCGCGGTCTGGGTTTATCTCTTATTTACACGTTATTGATTAAGTCTTGTTGCCTTGTTCAACTCTATGTAATGTGTTCTGTCTTCAGTTATTGAGTTATTGCCTTTGATGCTAGTTTTGCGCTTCTCGCTTGTGACTAATTAAAGCTGATATGGATACCCTTTACCATCGATCAGCTTGTTTATCGATCAATTCATATAAGACAATGATCCCCGTGTGTAAGTTTATGTGAGTTGTTTGTAAAGATGGTTTTTTGTTGTTAAGGTTAATAGTATATATTTTTCGAGATGTCTCTTTTAGCTTAGTTGAAAAAGCTTTAAGACCATCAATAGTAAAGCGAAAAAGTCTATATTAGCCCTTGCTATACACTACAAAAAAACAGCATTTTAGCGATGTGTTTAGCGACACACTATAAAATATCGCAAAATTGAGACAAACCTAACGACATATTTAGCGACGTAGATGTCGTTTGCATCGCAACTCATATCGCTAAATAACCTTTAGTATGACAATGTCTCAAACTACGTCGCTACGTGTGTTGGTGAAGTTACGACATGCTAATACATGACTCTAATGATGTCGCTGATTTTGAGACATGGTAATACGTGCCGCTAACGATGTCGCTGATTATGCGACATGCTAATCCATGCCGCTAACAATGTCGCTGATTTTGTGACTTGCTAATACACGCCGCGAACGATGTCGCTGAAAGTTGCTAAAAGTGTCTCTTTATGTTCTACATAAATTTAATTATTAAATTTACTTAAATAAAATAAAATAATACATAATATTTTTTGATATCTATTTATGTTCTATATAAATCTAATTATTAAATTTACTTAAATAAAATAAAATAAATAAAATAAAATAATATGTATTTTTAAACTATTTCTAAATTTTCTATTAATAAATCTTTGTAGATTTCAGTATAATGTGATATTTTTCTCATCACCGTAGTCACCGTACCACCACCATATTTATTCCCATGTTTCCCGTTTACATATCTGAGCCCTAAATTCCCCAATTTTGTCATTTCCCCTCTCTCTCTCTCTCTCTCTCAATCGCCATAGCACCACCGTCATTCTCACCGTCGCCGTCTGCACCACTACCGTCGCCGTCGTCTGCACCACTACCTTCGCCATCGTCTGCACCACTACCGCCGCCTGCACCACCGTCTCGCGGCTACCCGTAATTACGTTTTCGTTTTATAGATACGTATTCACTTCTCTCTCGTGCTTAGATTCATCAATTTTACATAAATATGTGGATATTTGTTTCAATTGTTATTGATTGATGTTGAAATTGATCAGATAATGTGTAGAATTTCTGTTTAGAAAATGACAGATATGATTTAAGATGCTTGTTTTGATTGTTGTTAAGCTAATGTAAGTGCTAATTTGGAGGTTTTAGGTGTGAAACTCGAATTTGATGTCAATTAGGTCAAAAGTTTATTTATGTTACTTCATTGAATGCGGGTTGTATGTCACATAAGCGATGTTTACCTTTCCTTCCCTAGATTATGGATAACTTTGAATCAGTTGTCAATTTAGAAGTTTATATCTCGAAATTAAGGTTGGAAACCTCATTGAGTAAACGTTTCATAAATTATCCATTTTTTTTTATCAAAAGAGTAAGCTGAGGAAAATCGTGTGGAGTTGGTTTATCTATCTCTGTGTGTGTAGAGCAACCATGGAAGTCTCGTGCTCATTTTCTCCTCTTCAATCCTCCTCTCTTGTTTCAAGAAAATGTCTCCTTCCTCTTTCCCCAGGTAATTGTCTTTCTTTGTTTTCCGCTTATATAACGGGTTTATAAGTTTATGTACTCGTAAGCAAGTTGACCTTTTAAGTTTAGATAAGCTATATGCTGAACTTGAGCTTATGAACATAAAGAGGAGTGGGAGAGTTAGAGTTGAAAACAGGATTCCGCACATTTAAAATCGTCTAAGTAGGCATATTTTCTTACAGGCTTCAGGAATTACAGAAATATTGTACAAAGTTTACAACTAATCTATCCTACTAGAAAGAAGAGTGGACACTTCATCCGAAATGCATCAGGTTTAATGCTTATGTTCTGCTTCTTCGAGTAATTTGTATAAAACAGGTTATCTTACTTTTTTTACATGTAGAGTAACAACTGAGATTATACCATCTCTTTTTCCAGCTTCGGTGCAACCGCTCACCGAAGATCATGTCCAGGAGAAATCTCAAGATCTTTCTTCAAGTGGGAATTCTATTTGTAGACAATTTCTTGAATTCTATGCTGCAAAAGGTCACAAAATTCTTCCAAACTCTTCTCTTGTGCCTGATGATCCTACTGTTTTACTAACCATTGCTGGCATGCTTCAGTTTAAGCCTGTTTTTCTTGGAAGGGTATTTGAATTTCTCGTTAAATTTCACAAATCCAAGATGTATGAAGTTATATTTTGATGTTTATTATCATCATGTTTAGGTGCCAAGACAAGTTCCATGTGCAACTACTTCTCAGAGGTGTATACGCACCAATGATATTGAGAATGTTGGAAGAACATCTCGACACCATACATTCTTTGAGATGCTTGGCAATTTTAGCTTTGGTGATTACTTCAAGAAAGAAACAATAAAGTGGGCTTGGGAACTCTCAACTACAGAATATGGATTATCGCCACACAACTTATGGATTAGTGTTTATGAAAATGACGAAGAAACATATGCAATATGGCATGATGAGGTGAAACATCTTTCTATAGTAAAATAAGTTAATCTTTTGATTCACAACTAGTCACATTCTCGCACCAATTAGTTGTAATAATGATAATGGTCAACTGGTCAAGCGTAGAGCGATTAATATTTTGCTTTTTAAAATGTGACTGGTCGATTAATATTGTTGGAAAGCTTTCGGAGCAGGATAACTCTGACCTAGGATACGATGCTGCCAAAGGTCTCTCTCGCTCTTGGGAAGTCATCAACATCTTATCTTCAAAAAGTAAGTAATGATATATAATGTTTTTACTTATCACTTGTCTTTGAGTAAGAACACTCCATAAATTAAAAGTGTTGAATTGTAAAACCCATATACATACTGTCGAACAAACTTAAGTACATGAAAACTTGCATAGGTAGCTTGTTGATTTCTTGCCATGTAGCAGGTTTGAATATATTTTTGCTAAGGGCTCTTTATGTTTACTAACTGTTTGAATCTGCATGTGCTAATTTCTGATGTCGAACAAACATAACAATCTGATGTCGAAGATAGGCGTATTGTCTTAAGAATACATGGGAAATTGTAAGTTTTTAAGTTCGAAACTATTTTATTTTACTTTTATACATGTATATATTCATGAGTACAACATGTAACAACTAATGATTATTTATTTATTTATTTCTAGTCAAAATTGGTATGAAGTAATACAGAACCCATAAGAAGAAAGACAACACCTTTGTAGACTATGAAGCACAAGAAACTTCGGTAAGTTGAATTTTGATGGGTATGACTTATTTCTATATTTTTGTGTTATGTGAAATGACTACTTTGGTGTTTTATAAGTTTGATAAAATTTCCTAATGGGTGGGTCATGTAAATAATAGTTATAATAGAATACAATAACATATAATGAACACATGGACTCGATATCTGTTACTTTAACAAAGAGGGTTGAATGGGTCACATGAACCGTTAGTTTCAGTTTTTGACATATTTGGCTCAGTACCATATGTTTATGTATTTTTTACATGATTGACTCATTTGTAATAGATTTATACTTTTAAATGCAGGAACGTACAATGAAAAATATGGTGACGACGACTCTCTTGAAGCTCACTCCGGGGATGTGTTTAACACGTATCGAAGATGGGTTGACCAAGGAATAAAAAACGCTTAGAACTGCACACGAAAAAATATTAAAATATTGGATGAAGTTGTGGAAGCCCAAACAATAGGTGTTTGGTTTAAAATTAGAAACTATTTGATTACCGAAATAGCTTTAAAACCGTTTGTTGTTTGGTTAAGTTTAGAATTTACCTTTGGATAATGTGTAGCGTTAATATTTAGTTTGATATGATATTATATTTTGGTTTATAAATTTTCATTTTATTTTATATAATAAAATATTCACCTATGATAATTAGGATGTAAATAGGAACAAAAATGGGTATGACGAGGTGGCCTCGTATTTATGTTCAACGACGTCATCGGAGACACAAATAACGTCATCTCACAGAAAACAGCGACGCTTGTAGAGATGTAAATAGTGTCGTCCCTCAAAATTAGCGACTTCGGTAGAGACACAGATAACCACACATCAAAATTAGCGACTTCGGTAGAGACATAGATAACCACACATCTTTACTAACAGAGACGTATATAAAGACACATACTTTCCACGTCGCAATTTTTTTGCGACATATTTTCTCCTATCGTTGTTATTGTCGCTGTACATAGCGACATATAGCAGATGTCGCAAAAATCTGCGACTTTTTTATAGAGACATCCAAGTTCACATCGTTAAATATGTCGCTAGCACAAAATATGTCGCTCTGAACGTCGCTAAGCATGTCGCTAAAAGACCTTTTTCTTGTAGTGATAGGTTTGAATTTTTTTGTTGGTTTAAGCTGACTTCCAAATGCCCATAATGTTGACTATTTATCTTCTAATTTAATCACTTGTTTTAGGCACAAAACATACCCAAAGAACCAAATCACATGGAAAAAGTAACAAGTTATCATAGTTAAACAAGTAAACATCTATGATGTGATGAGTGATCAAAAGCCCCCATTTTCAACTAATTGCTATTAACAAATGTCATTGTATACTTAACTATATTTAATAACGACGACTTTAAGATCACACGATAGTCAATCTATCGTTGTAGTTCCTTTATGGTTTATTTGCGTGTTTCATTTACTTACTTTCATCCTATGAATGATCAGTTGGGTGTACTGCATCTATTAGACTTGTTTGGGTGTATGAATGGACTAAGTTTATAATTTCAGAATCTAACTGCAAAAAGCTAAACATTGAAAAACTTTGCACACATATTGCGGTATTGTGAGTGATCCAACTTGAAAAACGATCTTCTTTCGACAAATCAAAGCAAATACTTGTAGACTTGGATCTTAAAAAAGTAAAGCGCCTTAAAATAAAACTAATCAAGCTAGATTGAGTAGGTTTTTTAAAACCAATTGTGGGAAGACTTATATATGCTCTAGAGTGTTTGAACGACGAACCAACTAGTTAAAAGTTTTTTACTTAACTTTCAGAACGGCTTTCCAACATTGAATTTTTGCTTGAAAATTAAGACTATTTCTTGTGGACCATATCAACCAGAAAGAAAACCGCTGCACATATAGTAGACCAACATTTTTATTTTGACATTTTTTGCAAACTAAACTAAACTGGCTAGCGAATTTGATAAAAGCTGAGTCGGGTTTGGTCAAACTTTTCCAAATTGGTTTGGTCAAAAATCGGGTCGAGTTCTCACTGGTTTTTGGTTTTTGAAATGTAAAACCGGTTTGGGTTCTGGTCCAAACCAGTTCGGGTATAAAACCCGGTTTTGAGATTTAATAAAAAAAAAAACGTAACTTGCAAAAACACGTTAGAATTCGACTTTTATTAAACAATCTTGAAACACATCATACGTAAACGTTGTATTCAAGTAAAAAAGCTTGAAACACATCTTCAAAGCTTAATATTTCGATAATTATTAAGCAAAATATTCAAAAAAGTAATATTTTTTATATGAAATGTAACTAATAACATTGGAAAAAAAAAAGTAACTTGAAAAAACACGTTATACATCTTCATAACCTTTATATTACGATAATTGGAATAAAAATGTTCGGAAAAAAAAATACTATTTTTATTATGAAATGTAACTAATAACATTTGAAATTTGAAATTGATTTCTTCATTCTTAATCTTCGTCTTCGACAATAAAGTCATCTTCAACGGGTTCATCTTCGGAGCTCGATATTCGGGAAGCTTCATCGATAACGATTTCTTCATCGGAAAATGATATTGCAACTCCTTGTTCCACCTCGATATCGAGTATTTTCGCCTTCATATTCTAGTTCGTCTTCAAGATTTTGGTGGTCCTGTGTATGTTCGACCGCGTCTAAATAATCCTTCAAGCAAATGCACATCTCCAATGTCGCCGGTGTGAGTCTTGTTATTCGTAAAGATAATACCCTACCACTAAGATAAAAAGCGGATTCCGAAGCTACCGAAGAAGCTTGGACGGTTAGTAGATCTTTGGCCATGGCGGCTAAAACTAGAAATTGAGATTTCGGTGCTCTCCACCAAGCCAAAACCTCAAAGTTGGAGAATTCTTCAACTCTCATAGTGGCTAAAAAATCGGGTTTGATCGGGTCCGGTTTCAGTTTTTTTCAGGTTCAGTTTCAGGTTCGAGTTTTTCCGACACAACTAGCTGAGTGCCTTTTACATTGTCGTCATGATTCCAGTTGGTCCTCCGGCCAATAACTAAATACTTTTCTTAACCAATATATTCAAGGAGCCATAAAACTTTATATCATGACCTATGTGAACATTGAGTAACTGAAATTTAGTACTGCCATGTTTTCGTATGTGGCCTTATTGATCTATGACCTTTAGTATATGGATGAATACTTTATGGTCGAAAATCTAACTATGATGTATGTGATTTGTAAACTAGAAATACATCATCACAGTAATAAAAGTCCTATATCAGTATCATTGAAATTATTACCGGCCAAATTAAAACATGAGTAAATTACATAATTGGTCCCTGTGTTTGTTCCAATTTAACGGGTTCAGTCCCTGGGTCGAAAATCGTTCGGGTTCAGTCCCTGGGTCATCAATTTGGCTACAAGAATAGTCCATTTGTCACTTAAAATGACTAAAATACCCTTAATATTTTATTTTCTATTTTTACCTTTTCTTTATTCTCACGCAACTTTATTTCTTCCCCAAATCTTCATATGTTCTTCCCCAAATCTTCATGTGTTCTTCCTCAAATCAAAAACCCTAATTTCCCAATCACCCAATTCCCCAAATCAAAAACCCTAACTCTATGGTCAGCTATGGACAAAATCAAGAGACTTTTGAAAACATAAACTGCAATCATAAATAAAATACATACGTAATCAATTTCAATAAGTAAACGTAGATGCTAAAAATCAACATAATTAAGCTAATAACTGAAAAAATAAGTTGAAATCATAAATCGAATACATACTAGTACGGATAGAAGTAGATTTATGAGAAATTGAGAAATTGATCTCCGAAATCGGCGCCGATGAATGTACGGTGGAGTACGGTGGTTAGGGCAGAGTTGGAGTGACTGAGTTAAAAGTAATTATGGTGGTGAATGGTGATGGCTGCTAACCCTGTTCTTCCTCTCACCACCGGTATGCTGGGCGGAAGTGGTGGTGGTGCATCGGGCGGAGGTGGTGGTGGCTGTTGGGGGGAGGTTGGGTGGTACTGGTGGTTGGAAGATAGATTTATAACAAAAACATTCAATCTTTCAAAGTTTAAAATTTATAGATCTAAAAGAAAAGAGAAAGGTTGGAGATGAGTTTGTAATTGAAGAGAATAATCTGGGAAAAAGGAAAAATAAATAAATAAAAGAGAAGATAAGGGTATATCCGTCATTTTAAGTGACAAATGGATTATTTTTGTAGCCAAATTGATGACTCAGGAACTGAACCCGAACGATTTTTGACCCAGGGACTGAACCCGTTAAATCGGAACAAATACAGGGACCAATTATGTAATTAACTCTTAAAACATTGAAAAAATGAATCATCCATGTCAATTTCCGTACTTGTACATTTTAACTTTAAAAAGAAAGTAGATATGCTTTTTTTTCTTCTTCTTGAAAGTGTAGATGTTTTTTTTTATCTATTTTAGAAGAAAAGAAAAAATTAAATTAAACATTGTCATGTAGTTTTCGATCTCTAATATTTAAATCTTATAAAATTCAGAAAAAGACCTATGAAATTAAGAAAATAGTATTATAGAAACTGAACTTTCGGAGAGGTCGGGACCCCCTCCGGCCTTAAAGAAGTTCCATCCCCACCGTTACCAAATACTGATCATAGTGGTAAAGAACTTTTTTTACATAAATGCGAAGTTGCTCCCGTGTCCAAATAATAGTTAGAGTAATGAGTGGTTGAAGCGATATTGATGAAAACAGGGCCGTTCCAAACAATATTTTGGCCCTGGACGAAATCATAGAAATAGGCCCTATAAAATATTTTTTTTCAAAGAAGTAAAATCCTATATAAAGATTACGAAGAAATAAAGAACTTACAAAGAAGTAAAATCCTAGAAATGGGCCCTATAAAACATTCTTGTAACTACACGCAATAATAAAAAGAAAAACTCATAAAAATTTGCTTCACACACTACACTGGACAAAGAAAATGGGCCCCTAACCTTGATAGGCCCAGGGCGGTTGCCCTGGTGGCCCAGGCCCATAGACGGCCCTGGATGAAAAGACGGATGGACTTGTGGTGGAGCAGACTAGCCTGTTAAAAAGAATTAATTGGTCCATAACTTGTGTAACTGTAATAATTCTGCCCTTTTGTTGGACCAAAAGAAATGTAGCTAGATGGGTCGTGATTTGGGTGTGGGCCGGACAGTTTGGACATGTTGTCTTTTAGAATATTGGGTTTCAACAATCAACATTATTAAAGCAAGACAACTAGATTTTATAAAGTTAACCGTTAGATTTATTTAATTTTTATATTTACTTTTTATTTTTTACTAAACTTTTGAATTTGGATGACATTAATATTTATAGGGTATAAAGTTCTAAAAAATCTAGAATAAGTGAAACTTTTTCATTAATTACTTAATTTAGATTCAGATGTAAATAAATGTTTTATTAGGTTAAGTAAACAACTAAACATTAAAAAAGGTAGAGTAACAAAGATGGTCATTCTCGCAAATATACACTAGTAAACGTGAGCATTAGAAATGCTTTGGTTAAGGAGGCGATAAGCATAGCATTTTTTTGTGGTCACCCGGACTAGTAAGAATGATAACATTGTGTTTTAAGTTATAGTTCGTGATACATTTTTCATGATATCTCTACATCTACTCGATATTAGTTCAGGTTGGTCTTTTATCTATTTAGAGTATGTTTGGTATGAGCTTTTAAAATGTTTTTTTGGAGCTTAAAGCTTTTAGTTTAATAGAAAAAAACTCTTAATATGAAAAGATGAAATGTTTGAAAAGTGGAGCTTTAGCTTTTATTTTGAATAAAAAACACCAAAAGTAAAGCTTTTAACTAGTAAAATTACGCATTTGCCTCTCAATAATCATACTTCCCATTTAAAGATTTTAATTTGGGTGTCGTTTTATGTAATTTTACATTTCTAACAAAAGTTAAAAGCTACTTTACCAAAAGTTTTTATGCAAATTAAAGTTACAATTTTCAGCTTTAAATAGAAACTTAATTATTCAAATAACAACTCTGAATTTCAGCTATAACCAACTTTCAACTACTTTCACCATACATACTCTTTAAATAAAATCAACTCAATTGATACATAATATTTAAATAAAATCATACATTAATGACATTTACCATAATGAAACAAAGGTTGTGTTAATATGTGTTCAGTTGCAACATGTTAGTGTATTTAATAAACTAAATATTTTCGTCATCAGTTAAAAATTTATCTAAATATTTGTCAAAAATAGATGAAATTATGCGTATTTATTACATATTGTCATCACAAGGGAAATTAATAGGGTAGGATATATACTTGCCATTGTACTAATCTGAATATATGTAGGAAGGCTTAGTGGAAGAACGACACCCTCTTCAAAGGTGCCCGAGGGGCACCGTCTCTGTCTTTTTTACTTGGCCTCCGACCTTGAGAACACAATGATATAATACACATTAAGAGTTGTCTACTTGACGCATATTAACAAAACCTATAAACACAATACTGAACATCAAAACCATCCAATGTGAAATTCAAACTTGTAAGTTAAGTTGATATTAAAACAAACTTGTAAGTTAAGTTGATATCCAAACATAGCAAACATATCCGAGATAGTAAACCCATCAACTTTGTATGT
This sequence comes from Senecio squalidus, assembly GCA_910822075.1. Lineage (NCBI taxonomy): Eukaryota > Viridiplantae > Streptophyta > Magnoliopsida > Asterales > Asteraceae > Senecio > Senecio squalidus. The sequence goes on from CAJVGC010000590.1 coordinate 11,797,977, forward strand.
GGTCATTTAGTTTTCTCCTTTTCCTATGTGGGATTGCGCAAACATACAAATATATATGGGTATGTGATTTAAATTATCGAATATCTAAAAAGAAAAAACGCCAAAGGAACAACAAAAACAAAAAATCAATATGAAAAGTATTTAAAATAAATTGTAATTTACATGAAGTTAACCATCACAATAAATTAACAAATGTAAAATAATTACTATTTTTATAACTAAAAAACATAAATTTAGAAAGAATTAAAAAAAAAATACAGCAAAAACTTACAAAGTGAATGAGCAGTTAAGAAAAATCCAACCAAAGGAGCCCAGTTTACAAACAAAAGCCTTAACCATGTGAGCTGACGACACTTATGTCTAGATTTTTTGCTTGTAAGATATATATTATTAAACGTGTTTGAATAAGACAAAAAAAAGAAGAAAAATCATAGTGGTTTTCTCCCTTGAAATGTTAGTATTTAAAATGACGTCATTGTTCGTATAATACGAACTGTAATGTGATTTTGGTTGTATAATATGTATCAATAAACTAGATTGGTTACTTCGTAAGCTTTGATTTTCACAAGGAGCCCATCTAGTTTATGCAAAGTAAGCTTTGCATCCAAAAACATTTTTATATGAGCTTAGTGAATGTTGAATACATTTCATGAAAATCCAAGTATATTATAATTATAAAGTACGTTACACATAAAGAAATGCTAGGCTTACAAATATTTTACAAAAAGTTTTTCACAAGTTAAAAACAATTTCATATTCTTTTCTTGATATGATGAACTCTCAATGTTTTTATGGTATTAGAATCATCGTCAACTAAAGATCCCTAATTCCAAATCTTTTATTGTGTTATCAACCTGTTCTTCATTATCTCATTTACAGCAACTTAATTATAGCATATTTTCTATTAACAAGATGACAAGTGCTGATGATTTTCACAACTTGTAGCTTAAAGCTAATAAAGCTTATTTGCATAAGTTATGGGTTTATGCTCCCCACATCATAACATTTTATCGTAGCCTATTCGATTTTTTTGTATGTCGTTACCACTTTACTAAAAGCATATCTATATAAAGTATCCATAATCTTATTGCTTTGACTAAAAAGAGTTGGCATTTCATTATTAAGCTCAATGATTTTTGTTATTAAAATGTTTGGTGATTTGTACAAATCTTTGTTGTGAGGGTTTGGTCAGCACATGAGCTTTTGCAGACAGTGACGGGTACACGATTGATATGTTTTTAAAATCGTATATGACCAGGCTTTATTTCATAATTATGATATGCTTATGCAGACAGTGTCATTACTGAACCAGATTACTCTATTTGCATATTACCATATGACTAAGAAAAACACTTGACCAAGTAGGCGAGTACACTTGGGCGGTTACAAGTGATTTGCAATGGAGATAACATCTGTCTTTTTAAGTTATTCACACTACAGTAGAAGTTTGTGATATGTTTCTCTGAAATCTTTGCATTTACTTGATGTTAATCCTTGTTTGGTGTATAAGTGTTTAAAACAAAATCTGCTCACGAATCCTAAAGTATTGGGAACGGGTCAACTGGGTCGATTGATTTTGATATGAAAGATTAGTATCTCTTCTCGATCATAGCTTATTTCCCAACTAATAAATCGCTTGGATACATGCTAATCTACACAATTAAGGGAATTTTTCACTTTAAAAAAGTAAGTATATATTATGGCCGGTGATTGTTAAAATAAAATACTCTGTCCTAAAATTGTTGTCTTTAGACAATGTTCACACGGTTTAAGAAAAAAACGGCCATACACAATAAAAACTCTTCTTTATTATTCCAAAGTTTTTCAATGGAATATGTAAATGGACAATAATGTTGGAACAAGTAACAAAGAAAAATGGTCAATAAATATGACACGGAGGTAGTGGTAAGATATTACTTTATTTTTGTGACACCTTAGTCAAATCCCACATCCCCGTGCACAAGAGTGATGTTGGGTATATGAGTAAACTTTTAGTCTTTAATAACACGACCCGTTTTGGTGGCTACAGACACTGCAGAGCTTAGAAACTTTGTAGTTAAGCGTGCTTGGGCCAGAGCAATTTCAGGATGGGTGACCCCTGAGAAGCTCGACCAAAAACAAATCCATAAGCCTTGCTGGCAGAACGGACAATATCGTGGGCATGAAATGACGGGGTGTTACAATTTTGACATAGCAAAAGTATTTATTACTTTTTCGAATGGAAATAGCTATACTTCTTTTTTCTTATTGAAAGTGTACAAGCCTTTTATCTATAAACTTTTCTTTAACAAATTAAATATTTGCAAGTAGTTAATTATAGATGTAATAATGGAATCTTTATGATGCAATAAAATCTCAGAGCACCCGGAGTGATAATGAGTCACAATGTGGGTTGTGGAGGTTGTGGGGGAAAAAGGTGATGACGTGGCAGTGAGAATGTGGGTTGTGAGATTGTTGGGTTGGTATGATAGGGAGGGTTGTGGAGGTTGTGGGATTATTTTATTATTATTAATTAAAGATTTAAATAAGATAAATATAACATTTTATTAAAATAAAAAATAAAACTATAATAATTAAAATATAAATACAAATACATATAATAAAAAAAAAATACAATACAATAATAAAAAAAAATACATTTTTGTAAAGTTTAAAACAAATTATCATTTATGTAAATAAAACATAAAAACAAGAGAAAAGTGTAAAATAAACCAAAGTTTGTGATAAACATGTAAATAAACAAAAGAATAAAATAAACCTCAAAAGTAGTTGTCTTCTTCTTCCTATAAACCTGCAAAAAAGCAAATCGAAGAAAACCGAAGCCGATGGAACAACGAAGAAAAAACAAATCGAAGAAAAAAATCCACAAATACTTGAAATATATACTCAAAAAAACAAATCGAAGAAAGAAAAAAAAAAAAAAAAAAAAAGAAACAAATCAACAACGGACCGTTGTTGGGACAACGATGGCCTCACAACGAGGCTGACAACGAGGCACCCGGAGTGATAACGACCACAACGGTCGTTGTGAGTTCGAGAACGGCCCGAGAACGCCCCCACTCCGGGTGCTCTCACCGTTAGTTTGTGAAGAAAAGGGTCATAGGTCCAGTTGTTGTTCAACCAAACCCATATGACCCATCACCAAAGAAGATTATATTTGATAATTATCCAATTCTCCCGGACTTACTTGATTTTCCATATTTAACATAAATTGTTGGAGTATATTTGTTATTGTTTGTAGTTTGTACTTAGTTTAGAAACGTGTCCAGAAGCCTAGCATGTATATAGATCGAGTTGTAAAGTGTTTCGAGCGATTTATCGGCTGTTGCGCAACACCAAAGCTGCGCAACACCACTGTTGCTCTGTGCAACACCCAGTGCGGGTGTTGCGGTTGCGTAACAAGGTTGGGGTTAGGTGGGGACTATAAAACTCCAACGACCAACCATAAATGAAACGGTTCTAGCGAGAGAAACAACTGTTACACAACCTTGAGAGAGACTTGCGCAACAGCCATTCCGAGCGGTCTAAAGTCTTGTAATCGTTTGTCTTTGATATTATTCGTATTGTAAACCTTTACGTTGGCTTAATAATATCAATCATTCGGTTATTTGAGTGTTACACCATCATAAAGTCACTTGAAAGTTATTCCGCAACTTTCTAGTGATTGGGTCCAAATCGAGGTCTCCAAATCGAGGTCTAAGGAAGGTGACCAAGAGAAACCATATCCAACTGTAGTATGTATACTTGCTGATGTATTGTTCACTATTTGCGTTTATACTTTATACTATAATGTAGTTTTGTATGTATAACACTGCACGTATATGAATTGATATAAGCTTCACATCTTTATCTTCGCGCCTTTGTGCTTAGGTATACGCCTTTTATTAATGAGTGTAAATTTATGCATGTACAACTATGTGTGTGTTTAGACAAGCACCATGACCAAAAAGTAGTCATATTGAGCCCTGTTAGCAAATTTTTCCATAATTGAAGTAGAGATAAAATAAAATTTATTCTGCAATATATTTTCAACAGAAAAACTTCAAGACGGAAATAAGTACAATGGTACAACTAATTTGTGCTAGTCACTCTATTTCCCACTGATTTTCTTAGTCATTTCGTTAGCTGGTGGTGTGGCTATTAAAACACTATACCTACCCTGCTTTCCCAATCCCGTGCTACTAATCTTCATGGGTATATGTTGATTAACTGGTGGAATATCACCAAGTATAACCCACGAACGATAACAGCTGTTCCAAGAACACTGCATAATCAAATGGGTTTATATGTAGTATGGTACGTTGCAAAAAGTCTAGTTATTTATGCCATGGTTTATGGGAGCAGCCGCACAACTTTGGCAATAATGACCAGACCTACCTGCCTTACCAAATTGCACGAAAACTACATACAAATAAGGCTGTGTGTTTGCGTGTGTTTTTTATGTGTAAAAGTGAATGAGCAGAAAGTAGCCGTTTGTGATATATTTATGTATTTTTCAATAAAAAAAAACTAAAACAACAAGAAACTGATTTTTATCCGGACATAGAAAGCTATGAAAATTACTCCAAACATATCCGAGACAGAAGCAAAATAAGGTACAACTCTAAAACCATTTGTCAATAGAGATCAGTAACCCATCAACTTTATATGTAGACATTTAGTTTTCTCCTTTTCCTATGTGGGATTGGATTTCTACCTAGAAGATTTCCGGGCAATAATATACATACAATTGGCCGAATATGCAAGTATGTTACGTAAAATGGTTTAAAGTAAAGTAAGTTGTATGTAATGGAATTGGAGTGAAACTGTTACATTTTGGTAATAATAACACAACCCGACTATTAACCAGAGTGATCAAACATTTGTAACCATTCTATTGGTTTTAGAATCGTCAACCAAATAACATTATGCCTTCCCTGACTCTGAATCTTTCTTGAGTGACTGTGCTCTTACTGTTCTATATAACAGCATTTAGTGCAACTTATCGCCTGTCATTGATTTGTTACTTTTATTGATAGGCGCTGATGTTTTTCACAACTTGTTGCTTAAAGCTAATAAAGCTCACTTACATAAGTTATGGGTTTATGCTTCCCACACCATAACATTTTATTGTCGCCTGTTCGATTTTTTTGTAACCTGTTATTCCTTTACTAAAGCATATATCTATATAAAGTATCCATAATCTTATTCCTTTGACTAGAAAGTGTTGGTATTTCATTATTTTAAGCTCAATGATTTTTTATATTAAAATGTTTGGTGATTTGTTAAAATCTTTGTTGTGAGGGTTTCGTCAGAACATGAGCTTTTGCAGACAATGACGGACGTTTGATATATGTGTGAAATCATATACTAGTCTTTGAGATTATTCGGTTTTATGAATGAACCAGATAACTCTGTTTGCATAAATATTACCATATGATTAAAGAAAACACAAAACTAAGTAGGTGAGTACATAGTCTTTTAAGTTATTTACACTACAGGTAAAGTTTGGGATGTATTTCTCTGATATCGCTGAGTTTACTTTGACGCTAATTCTTGTTTGGTTTTATACAAACGTATACTTGTGAGGGGCGGAACTAGTCGAGGGGTTAGAGGGTGTTTGCCCTCCTCCAACTAGTAAAAATTTCAATAAAAATTTAAGCTAATATCCCCAATTCACAAAACGTTTATTAGTCGGCCCCCTTTAAGTTCAAATCCTGACTGCGTCCCTGTCTAAAACAAAATCTTTGATACACGATTCCCTATATTTTGGGTTATGACTGGTTAAACAAAATTGACTAATGAGCCAACTGGGTAGATTAATTTCAAAATAAAAAATAAACCGTTGATGTCGATTTCCAACTTGAACATTTTTAAAATAACTTATATTACTTTTTCGAATGGAAGTAGCTATACTTCTTTTTCTTACTGAAAGTGAGCCTTTTATCTATAAACTTTTTTTTAACAAATTAAATATTAGCTGTTGTAAAGGTTTGTCTCAGGATCGAGATTTCTAAGTGCAAAGTATATATCAAATGTAAATTTTATTGAATCAGAATCATTATACACACACACTGCAAAACCATATCCAGCAAATGACGATTTCAAACTATTTCTTGGAACGAAACTGGACCAAAGGAGTTCCCTCTATTCGAAAATCACAACATTGGTATCAGAGCGCAAAGACTGGGAGTTATCGAAATATGGTTTCTCAAATCGAGTAAGTGCAATGAACAACGAGAGAGAGAGAGGCTTACCGAAAATCACCACCAAGCGGAGGATTAACACACACCGAAGAAGGATTAAAGAACCAGCCGCCACAATAGTTCGAACATTCACAAAAAGGATCGAACAAAATAAAAAGAGTGGCGCGGAGGAATACACCGGTTCTTAAAAGGGATTGAAATTATTAAGGGTTTACATTACGTACCCTTATCAGGTTTTGACATTTCAAAACATACCCTTTTACTTTATATCTTTTATATTTAGATTATTAAATTTAAGATTTTTTTCTTATTTGGATTATGATAAGAAATTTTCAAATTTTTTTTTTTCTTAGTTGGATTATGATAAGAAATTTATTTTAAGACACATCTTATTTGGTTTATGATAAGAAAGATTTTTTACTTATTTGGTTTATGATAAGTAACACATAAAAGATTTTTAACAAAAACGATTTTTACTTATTTGGTTTATGATAAATAACACATAAAAGATTTTTTTAACAAGAGGATTTTTACTTATTTGGTTTATGATAAGTAACACATAAAAGATTTTTAACAAGAAAAAGATTTTTACTTATTTAGTTTATGATAAGTAATATATAAAGGATTAAGATTACAATTTCTAAGATTTAAGTTTTATAATAATTTAAAGTTTTAAAAGATTTTAAGATTTATATTAGTAAGATTTAAAAAAAAAGGGGAATTATAAAGCATTTTTTTTTCAAAAGATTTATAAGAGTATTACATCAAATTCAAAATAATCATTTTTATTAAAAAGACTGGAAAAGATGACACCTTTAAGATAAATGAAATTGGATCAACAATCCAATTTCAATGCCCTATGCTGAAGGGGGCAAACTATACAACAAAGACGAGAAGCAACGAACCTTGTGGAAGAAGATTTAGAAGCAACAAGGAGTTGGCAGTGAAAGCTTGGATGGTGGAAACAACCGAAAGCACAAATCAACCTGGAATCAAGGAAGATATACACTGCAAAGAACTCCAAATTAGAAGGTGGAAACAACCAGAAATAAAGATCAACATGGACACAATGATGATCACAACAAAGGTGGAAACAACCAGAAATTAATGATCAGCATGGACACAATGAAGATCACAGCAACAAAAGTGGAAATAACCGGAAGAAATAGAGATGATCTACCTGGATATAAGAAGGATCACAAAGCACTACAAGAAATCAGATGGTGGGCTCAACCAGAAGATGGATCAAGAAGACTAGAGACCTACACAACAGCGTTTGTGATTAGGGGGGAGAATGTTGGGTTGAAACCCAATTTGCTTTGTAATCTCAAACCCGCTGGAAAACCAAGAATGGGTCAAATGGGTCAAAAACGACCCAAACTGCCAAAGTTAAATAACTGTCAAATGACAGTTATTTTCCAACAGATGCAATGGTTCACGAATCGACACAATCATTCATCATACCTTTTCATTTTTTATAAATAGGAACAACATTTGTAAAGACAAATTCGTGTGTGTATAATGATTCTGATTCAATAAAATTTACATTTGATATATACTTTGCACTTAGAAATCTCGATCCTGAGACAAACCTTTACAACATTAGCAAGTAGTTAATTATAAATGCATAATGGAATCTTTTGATGCAATAAGATCCCACTGTTAGTTGTGAAAAATGGTCATGGGTCCAGTTGTTCAACCCAACCCATATGACCCATCATAAAAGAAGGTTCTGTTTGATCATTATCCAATTCTCCCCGACTTACTCGATTTTCCACATCTAACAGAAACCATATCCATTTGTAACATGTAATCTTGCTGATGCATTATCCATTATTTGAGTATATTCTGTAAATTACTTTTGTATGTATAAACCGTATATGAAGTGATATAAGCTTCACATCTTTCTTTTTACGCCTTTGTGCTTAGTTATACGCCTTTTATTAATGAGTGTGGATTCATACATGAACAACTGTGTGTGTGTGTAGACAAGCACGATGGCCAAAAGGTAGACATATCGAGCCGTGTTATCAATGTTGCACAGAAATGCACTAGAGATAAAAAGGATTTCGCAATATATATTCAATAGGAAAACTTCAGGACCGAAATGAAGTACAATAGTACAACTAATTTGGGCTAGTCACTCTATTTCCCATTGATTTCCTTAGCCGCTCCGTTAGCTGGTGGTATGGCTATCGAAACACTATCGCTACGCTGCTTTCCCAATCTTGTGCTACTAACTGTCATGGGTATTTGTTGATTAACTGGTGGAATGTCGTTGGGGTCACATTTGGAACTTGGCTGACTTTCATCCTTGCTCTTCCCCCATATCACCAAGTATAGCCCGAGAACGATCACAGCTGCTCCAAGAACCCTGCATAATAAATCAAAATTCACATTATGGGTTATTTTACATATATTCGACTCCAAGGATATTTTTGTAATTTTTTTTCGAGATTGATGATATACCTTCCTAAGTTCATTTGCTCAGATAAAACGCCAGATCCAAGAACTGCAACGATAACCATGCTTAAAGGACTAAAAGAAGTAACGAAAACCGGCCCTTTTTCCTTCATTATAATTCCGCCAAGATAGTATCCCAATCCTGAACAGATTACTCCCTGCAATTAACAAAACAAAGTATCATATATATGATTATAAGACTTAAAATTAATCCTTCCACTTGTGTATGTGTATAAATAGTTTCTTTTAATTTCTTACACCATAGACTATAGTCACGAGTCCAGCGTCCCAATGTAACCTCCATGCTTCATTATTTCCCCGTTCAGCAATTACGGTCAGTATACTACCTTGCAATGTCCCTGCTGCGCAAATTAGAGCTGTAAGAGAAAGTTCTGCAGGGTATGCCTTCAATGTAATCGCCTGTAATACAAAGTTTAGTTAGTTAGTAACTCACTAATGTTATACTAACGAACGGGTCGATGCGGGTTACTTTTTATCTTTATGGATCAAATGGGTAAAATAATAAAAACGTTGGCTAAAAGTATATTATAATTAGATATACTATTATTATTATTGTAATGATTATATGTAGTCATATTTGATACACTGCTTATTTATAAAGTTTACAGTATGGAAAAAAAGTGTTATCCGTCACCTCGTACCTGGACAATGTAAAAGCAGCTCCATGACAGACAACCTGCTATGATCATTATAGATCCCTTGATGTTTTCTGCAGGACTAACCGGTATCGTAGTTTGTTGCTGGTGCGCTGAGGCCGAACCCTTGGTCCATGGTAAACCGATTGTTGGTCCTGCAACCACCGTCATTATCATCGCACCTCCCACTGTCACTAGTGTCCCAACAATCTTCCCCATGCTATGTATTTTCTTTATATTCACCTTTTCAAGCCTGCCCAAATAACAAGTAAAAATTAAATATATTCCGTAATAAGTCTAACGTGAACATGTAGAAGATAGAAACAATAAATACCTGCATATCCAAGCCATGAGAAACGTCATGGCAGGGATTATATTGGTCATTGATACTGCAAAAGTAGCAGTTGTATACTTCATTCCAGCGTAGTATAAGTTTTGGTCGATAACAGGCCTGTACAAACATGAAAAAAACTTAGAATTTTTATTTTTGAACACGTTATTATATATGATTAAGAGAAAGAGAAACATACTCTAAAAGGCCTAGCAACATTATCTTGACGAAGATTGAAAGGGTAAGTTTTGGCCTTCCTTTCCTGTCATTATAACAAATTCTGATATCAGTATATGCTTATAATATAGTAATAATAAACATATATCTATAAAGAGAGAGATAATTAACCTTTCGAAAAAGAGAGCGAAAGGAGCAATAACAAGGGTGGCAACAAGGTTTCGATATGTGGCAAAAGTGAAGTGATTCATGCCATGGTTCAGAGCAGCCTTAGCAATAATAACCAAACCTGCATTTCCAAATTGCAAAAACACGACATAGAAATAAGGCTTTAGTTTATCAAACATCATGTTGTTTCTACTATCTATTTCGTGAACTCTTTGTGTTTGATTGTGTTTATGTTCGTGTTTTTGGTGAGTAGAAGTAAATGGGTAGAGGGGTCTATATATAGTATGATAGAAGTCTAGTAGGATCGTGTTATGACATGTCACGAGAAAGAGAAATATATAAACCACAATCATAATCGCAATCACATCTGTTTTGCACAATTTTCAGGACTCCACTCGGATTAATGGAATCAGGGATGGAAACCCATTTGATTACTTTATTTCTTTAAAAGTTAAACCACTTATATGCAAATAGTAAAGCTAATCAATCATACTGTTCTTTTATAAAGAAGCTGATATCATGCTGTTTATTTTATCTTGCCCATATGAACCGTTATTGGCAAACCATACTCGATCTCTTCTTTTCTTATACGTTTAAGTCACATTAACAATCTTTTTGTAAAACATAGCATAATATGAGGAAGTATTGATCTTTAATGCATCTACAAATGTAAAATTGTGCACGAAAGACTTCATTTCCTACTTTTTTTAAAAGTTGAGGAGTTTTTGTTTTATGAAATTGGATTATGCAATCTTTTTAAGCTAGATTATAATTAAAGTTTTACCTTTGTTATATCACACAAGACTAGTCATGGTTTACCAAAATGATTACTACTTGTTTATCACGATTTAGAAGTCTAGATATGAAATATGAATCTTGCATATCGGCTAGTGAATTACCTCACGTCTGTATTATGTGTGCGATAAAAGTTTCACCTCTTGGGTGCACTTTATCGGGTCTTTATTAAAGACATTGAGATCCACACTCCGAGTTAGCTAAATATAGAAAAATTGTGGGTATTATGTAATAAAATATAACAAAAACGTTAGTCTTAGATAAGAGTGTATGTCATACTCGAATCTTGCTGTTACAAGTTCTACTGGACATTAGATTTTTCCTTTTCAGTTAGTTTCAAATAAAAGACTTGTTTTCTATTGAAAGAACAATTAAATTTGTTAACATAAAGAACCTAGGTCAAAACAACAATAAAATGCATAACATGCCGGTAAAAAAAATTGAGATTATATATTGTCAAATTTTCAAAACCAAATTTCTTTCGAACATAAATCACACATTAACCTATCTATACATACATATTTTTTCTACACACCAAAAATCTTCCACCACTTAGTAGACGATTAAATATATGTTTGATACAGCTAGCTCAAAGACGTGTTAGTTCAAAATTTCAACATTTGATCATTATTTCGTTTAATTTTTGGATAAACAACTCCTTGTTATTGAATGTCGTTGTTCATTCTCCTTTTTTACTTTTTTCTTTTGTCGTTGTTTTAAAAATGTTTACCACTATTGCTACTTATCTATATGCTTACGTATATGATTTTATTATTGTCGTGCAAAGCTATTGAAAATGAAATTTCACTTACACTCCCTAGTTAATAACCAAGTTGCAAAATGAACCCTTCAAAGTTTGTAATGGTGCCTTTAGTCTCTTTTATTGTCAAATTGCATATAACTACTATGAGAATGATACGAGTGTCGAACTCTAAACGCGATTAAAAAAAAAACACACAAAAAAACAAAAATCCAGGCTTATAAGTATCAAGATCAAGATTAGAGGAACCATATTTTCACCGAAAAGTGAAACTTTATATTGGCTATTTTTAAGTATCACAACTAATTAATCTGTACAATACAAGCATGTTACTTAAAGTTTGAACCCGCAACACATTCTCATATTTATTGGTTTTACTATCAAATGTTTATGGGGATGTTTTGTCGCATATGTGAGAGTTTCCGTTTCATGAGATCAAATACGTAGAGTTTAGGATTACATCTGCCTTCATTTTTATACATTCAAAATTACAATTCTTAAATGGTCAAATAATTAGAATTGAAATTGTAATATTATAGGGATCAAAGTGCAACTTCTGATGAGTCCTTAATTCCTTATACATAAAAGTGGTGCCCTTTTTCATGAATTGGATATAAAGAAATGGGTTTCAATCAATTCTTTCCTGAGGAAAAGAATGAAGCAGGAATGACACGAATAAGTCAAAAGAGGTACTGATATTTCAGAAAGTGTCGATTCGATATTCCAGTGACTGAACCATCATTGACCATCAAATACGTACTCTATAATGGACTCTAAGTGTTCCTTATCTTTTGATAATTAGACTAAGTCTAGAAATTTGGCACAAAAATGTGTCAATAAGCTCAAGCAGATATTTAAATGTTGCAGAATTAACTAAACAAATAAGTTAGTAAATAACATGTCTAGACAAGTTTATTATAGTATGTGTCAAAAACCGGTGGAACGGGCTAGTTGATATCATTATTTCTTTCTTTTTCTAAATTTTATAAATAATAAGTATTAAATTATATATATTACAAAAGGGATAGCAATTTGTAAGGATAAATATTGTACTCTTGAAAATAATGTACCATTACCTTACTTATATATGTCACCATTTTTAATGACTATAACTATTAACTCTAAATGCATGTATGAGAGTGAACCTAGTATTATTTAAGCTATAGATAACATAACTATTAGAAACAAAACAATCTTCAAAATATAGTTAATTAAACAATCCAAAACCCACCTCTAGAAACAAACACCTTACATGGCCATAACAATTATATTGTTTTCCTTCATCATAAAGTGGGATCCAAGTTGTACTAATAATAAGATTATCTCTTATGTTGATTCTATCATGAGGAATCTTAATTATTTTAGTTAAACTATATATTAGAATTTTCGTAGTTTGAATACACTTTGGGTTAGAATTGAATATTTGACTTCTTGACTCATTTTCATTATTTGATTTATTCGTTTACCTCTTAAGATAAAATATAACTCAAAGGTCAGGACCAGGTTTTTAAATGTCTTTACGCAAAAAATAAAAAGTGTGTCCCTAAAATATAATATATTCATATGTTTAATCTTTAATATATAATAAAAGATGGGCATTAAATGTCATATGTCGAAGTAAGGTTCATTGGATGAGTTAACTTCTTTGATTTCAGTCGTTAGATCAGATAGATGATGTCATCAAAGACTATTTTCATTTTACACTCTTTTACAACACATAATTACATTCCCTATTTCATTCTATCTCCACTAAAATAAAAAACATAATTCTAATTTATTTATATATCGCTTAATTGGATTATGATTTACATTATTGCTACTCTAAATATCATAATACAATATATCAAAGCATGTGTATAAACGTAAATGAATATATTTTAACGAAAATGTATATATGTTATTATAAGTGTAACATTGTCTACTTATAATAACTTAAAATCTATATAAACATAAAGTTTACGATTTAATTTTTATTTGTATCCACGCTATCACGGGACAGTAATCTAGTACATATATAATCGAAAATAAACATTATTATTATAACTTATGGGCCTTCTGAGGTCACCCGTATTACATGCTACAGGGTCGGCCCTGTGTAACTCAAATCATATCATCTTTTTTACTTAAACATGTCAAAGATTAGATTTGGTCTATGACGATAAACAATGATTGAACCCAAGTTGTCTAATAATATACAAGAATAAAGCTTTAAACGTTTTTGTTTATGTTTTGATTTTCTTTAAAGTGTCTTTTAAAAAAGAAAACCTTATCAGACATATTATGATTAACCTGTCATTCTTTCGAACAAAAACAATACAATGACTCTTATTACGTCATAAGAAGTATGAATAAAGTGGATATATAATTAAACTTTTAAGTTATGAATTTAACTCTTACGTAGATACTTTGTCTAATCAATTATAAGAAGTTGAAGAATAAACGTGTAATTAAAGTCTTTTACCCTCCTACAATTCATCATTAGGTGGGAGATCTCGAGTCGTTGGAGTAAAATTTGTAACCAAAAATTTGTCTATCGCAATAGAAGTTACGTGATTAAGTAAAACCGACCTATTGTCTTTATATAGAAATCCATGAAGATGATACCACTTATGTAATGTCATAATTTGCTTCATTTCTAGTGTAGAAACATAATCGATTTTTGTCTAATCTAAATGTTTACGAGGCAGTTAGTTTCGTTTATCTAATTCATGAAAATTGAAAGCCATTTAAATAGTGTTAATGGTAAAATAAACAAGTTATAACATTTGACGGTTTAACCTTAACTTTTTTTTAAAAGACGTTGTCACTAACTTTTATCAGTGTGACATATCATATTTTTGAGATATTAATCATTAACGTTTATTTTTATTTTTTTTATTCGCTTTGGTTTGATCCATTGATTTTTACTTGTGATTATTCACGTTTATTGCGATTTGTCGGGTTTTATGTTATTTGTTACTTCGTCCTCCGTGACGGAATCGTTTTAGTTTACCTAAATGTCGATTAGTTATTATTCTCGTATATAAGCTAGTGTGTTTATGCCTTTAATTATTGGTTAAAACTTTAAGTTAAAAATTATTACAAAGTTAGTCCTTTAACGGGAACTAACGGTAAAACTGTTACAAATTCAGTCCTTTAACGAAAAGATAACGGAAAAAGATGGTCAGAGGAGGACTGCGCCGCAGTTGGGCTCCTGGCAGACCATGCCAAAGACGTCTTTTCGATGTTTGGACCATCACAACTTTTTCCATCTCATGATTTTCCCTGGAAATTGCCCATTTTGGGTGAGTTTGATCTATATTTAGATTTAAGGCCATGTTTACCCCATCTCTCATCCCACATTTTGATTTTACATCTCTTTTCACCTTTTCTCTTTCATTTTCATCACTCACCACTCTCAAATCCTCTCATATTCTCTCCAAAATTCCAGGAGATATGGGCACAAATTCTTATAATTCAAGAGAGTTTTCGAGCTAGAAATCATCTTCTACCATCATCCATTTGATTTCTTCCAACTTTTTGTAAGTATTTCTCCATGAAAACTCTATTTTCTTACTCTTTTTCCTCCTCTTATGCTAAGAGATTCCTAACACACGCTTGTTCATGTGGAATACAAGGTTCTTCCACCACTTTCACTTTTTCATATTCAAGATTTCATTCATCACCTTGAAGATGTGCTCATCTTGAATTTTGGTAAAAAAATCTTTCACTAATTCTCTATATTTCTTTCTTTTTCTTCAAGCTCTAATCAAATGGTGGTTTGTTATGTGTTGGAGTCGGTTTCTCACCACCACCACCATAGGAGCTCATTTTTCGGATTCATTCTCGTGATTCCGTCTTGGTATTTGTAGATTTTGTGGAGGTTTTCGGTACTTCCTAAATTTCTCCTAATTTCCTCTTTACTTTTCTTAATTAGCCTTAAAATTTGTTAAATAACATGTAAACGGATTAATATGGAAGAAAACCTAATTATTTAACGTAATATGTCTAATATCCTCTTATTATAAGATTTTTGGTAATAATAATATAAAGTGGTGAAAATATGAGAATATGTTTTAAAATAGTAAACTTTATGTAAAAGTTGTAATAATAGTAAAATTATAACGTATTGAACATTTTGGACAATGACTTTTAGACATAAATATATGTATAATACATAATATGACATTTTGGACAGAATACCTATCATTATTAAAAATTATCATAAAACATAAATTATCTAAAACATTTAAATTAATATTTCAATTATAAAAAGATGATAGGCACTCTAAATGTCATTTAACATATGTTCTTAAACAAAAGTTAATTAACAAACGTATTAAATTACTAAATGAAGATTTCAATTTTAAAAAGATGATAGGCACATTAAATGTCGTCTAACATATGTTCTTAAACAAAAGTTAAACCCTTTATTCATGTCAATATTACGTTTTTTTATATGACCATTTTTATCTACATATACTAGCTAGTTGTGGATGTATTCAGGGGCGGATTTACAGCTAATGGAGGGTATCCATTTCATGTAATGTAAAAAATATATAATTTTCGGTTTTAGCTATAAAATTATACTTCTGAAAATACATATTTTATTGATATTGGATATTGCATATCCTATCGCGAATTGCTAGATCCGCCACTGGATGTATTTAGAGTAATCCGGACAGTACATGAACTTTAAAATCAAAACTCGTAAGAGTTTTCTAAGCAAATTTCACTATGTCTAGCTAAACATCAAAAGTATTCTATGTCTTATACATAGGGGCGGATCCAACATAGAAGGTGGGAGGGCAACCGCCCCCTACGGTCTATTAAAAATTAGAGAAAACTGGTATAAAATCAGTGACGTCACGCCTAATTTGTTTAGACTTTTATATATTTGACCCCACCCAATTGGTCGAAAAATAATTATGCCTCCCTTATCTCGATTTTCTGGATCCGCCGCTGTTTATACAACAATAATTTAAAACATAACACACCTCATTTTTGTTTAGGTTATTTTATGATGCATAATTGTTTATAGAAATGTTAATCCACAAGCCGGTTTATCCTCTTTTATTTTACCTCGCATCCAACATATCGTTAGAGTTTATGATCACATATCTATGGACTAATCTATACCTATATCTATATCTATATTATAAAATAAATAAATTTTTATTTTAGACACATGTCATTTAATTAGATTAAACCAAATCTAATTTTCCCAGTTAAATAATTAATACTTAATTTAAAATTAATTTGTATAAATTTTATTTTCACTCTTATAGTATTGAGTTATATAAATTAGTTTCAAACTTAATTTGTATTTTTCAATTAGTTTTGTGATGTTTATATTTATTTAAATATTTATGAATATTTTAATACTGATAAAATTTTATTTATATTAATCGCGTTTTAAGCTAGTTAATAACCTAGTTTAATATATGTATTTGGTTATATGAATGGAAACTTATTATTATAGGGATCAAATATGCAACTTCTGAGCTGTCCTTATTACATATAAGAGTGTTATAATTTTCCATGAATTCGATATAAAGATAGGCGTCTAAATCAATTATTTTGTGAGAGAAAAGCTAAGAGGTAAACACAAACATTGGTCAAAAGAATCATTGATATTTTTAAAAGTATTGATTCGACATTCGGGTGACCAAACGATCCTTGTCGCCGCTAATACTTGGTAATGGACAATAATTGTTCATTTAGAGATTGAGATTTCGTCCAAACGTCGATTAATAAGCACCAACAAGATCGATCTAACCTAATACTTGTGTTTCCGAGTTTTTTAAGTAAGAGAAAGTGAAGTTAAATGACATGAAGTAACGCAGGAAGGGAATCCTTGAAGATCGATCTAATCTAATATATAGCATTTAAGGGAGGCAAAATGGATGGATATGACAAGGTAAAATTCGACTCCGGATTGGATCGAGATTTAAGTGAAAATACCTTTTTATCTTAATTTTGTTTTGTAATATTAAATGTGACCATGATTATAAAATATAGAGTTAATTACAAAAATCGTATCTAAGGTTTATATCAAATTATTAATTTCGTCTCTAATTTTAAAAATTTGCATAAATCATCCACTTTTAGAAATTAATTATCCTTTTTGTCCCTAAGATTTGCTCCAAATACGGATTTTGTCCCTAAAGTTTGTCCTCAATTACGGATTTGGTCCCTAAGGTTTGCCCCAATTACGGGTGCAAATTAGCAATAAGGGACGAAAAACATAATTAAGTTTTATATTTGGACGATTTATGCAACTTTTTAAATTTAGGGACGAAATCTATAATTTTAAGTAAACCATAGGAACGACTTATATATGTAAATAACTCTAAAATATATGAAGACACAAAAAATATATTTTTTCACTCCATCATAACAATGATAAAGCACTTGATTAAAATCCAAAACAAATGTGGCAATTTTTACTTTATATATAAAAATAAAATAAAAGCTTTTGATACAATGGAAGTAAATTACCAATACGAAAACTTGTTTTTTGCGTGCTACTAAACAATGAAGAACTCAAAACAAACTTAACAACCTTCAAAGCATTTAATCGTGAAAGTGAATAAAAATGTTTCCTCCAATATCATCAAAGCATGAGAGCTTAGATCATAATCTTCCTTTTATTAAAGTAATTTATAAAGTGTTATGTAACATACTTTGGGTTATAATATACGTGCAATTGATGTTTTTCCTCCTTGATTAACTCATACTCGGATGCGAAATCTCGAGTCTTTGAAGTAAAAATTGGAATTAAACTGTCTATAGCAAATTTAAAGTAAGTTACGTGTTTTGAAGTAAAATCTTCTATCTTTGAACAAAAATCTATGAAGATCAAACCACTTATATCATGTACTGATTTGTTATTTTTTTTCGAAAATCATGTATTGATTTGTTATAATTCAAGGATTTTATTAGTGACATTTGATGTTTCTAATAATTTATCATTTGAATAACTTTGTTGTACTATCATTAACGAAATTATGATTCTAATTACATAATGGTGATTTATAATAATATATAAGAGTATAAAGAATGTAATAACTTCATGAGTTAATTACATAAATCGTCCCTATGATTTATCTTAAAGTACTGATTTCGTCCATAAGTTTAAAACGTTGCATAAATCGTCCAGCTTTGGAAACTAATTACACTTTTTGTCCCTAATTTCTAACGGACATCCATTTTAGGGACAAAATGTGTAAATAGTTAGCGATGATTTTAACGGAAAATTTTAACGGACATCCATTTTAAGGATGAAATCCGTAATTAGTTTCCAAAAGTGGACGATTTATACAACGTTTTAAACTTAAGGACAAAATCCGTAGATTTAAAAAAACCATAAGGACGGTTTGTGTAATTAACTCTAAATTCATATAAGTAAGCTATATGGTTGTCACTATTAAAAGGAAAGAAAAGATTAACAGTGTCCCAAATGATGTAAAGACAATTTAGGTTTTGTTTAATTAATTTCATCAATACTATATGGCTGTTCAAAATTTGTCAATATATTATATATTATATATTATATATTATTATTATACTACTTTTAATATAATTATTCCCTTCTACTCGGAAAATTAACTAGTTCATACTAAAAAATAATGGGTGTGTTTGGCTTAATAAAAGGGCCGAAAGCTATAGTTGGAGTACAAATTGTGACCTTTTATCCTCGGGTTTTTATTTTTTAAAAACCTCACTATTTGAAAAGGCTTTCTATTTGCAACTTTTATTTTAAATTAAAAGCTTAAAGCAGTTGATAACCAAACGAGTAATTTTATATTTAAGAGCTTTATTTTTTAATTTGAAAGCATGTAGCTACAATTTGTAGCTGGAGATTAGAAGTTTGAACTTTTATTTTTAAAAAGCCTCAAGCTTTTCGAAAAAACTTTTTCTTTGGGACTTTTGTTTTAAATTAAAAGTTTGAAAACGTTGTTAACAAAACATGGCTTTAAATTTAAATTTTTTATTTTTAAATTTAAAAGCTCGAAACCTATAAAAACTCTTTAAAAACTCATATCAAACATTTCCTATATCCATTGTCAAATCTAATATATAATATATTCTTAATCTTTATAACCACATTTTTAAAGATTTTGATTAATGCATCAAGAAAAGGATGTATATTAAATTTATGAATCACACCCAGATTTTGATTAATGCATCAAGAAAAGGATGCATATTAAATTTCTTAATCACACCCTTAAAATACGTTATTATCAGTTAAAATCTATGTCATAATGGACAGGCCCAGAACTCGACAGTGATCCAACAACTACTTGGCTCATTCAACAAGAAGAAACCATCAGGAAAGGCTCGAACCGAGACCTTTTCCTCATTAGAAAAACTCCTTACCATCCAGACAAAACCCAAAAGGCCAAAAAATAAAATAAAAAAAATCTATGTTATATCATTTATCTGTTTTTATTATTTTCTATTTGGACATTTTACATGTAGAAATAAATAATATATTGAAATATTCAATTTAGAAAAGAAAGAAAAAAAAAAAATGTAGGTGGTAAATCACAAACGGTTTCAGGATTCCACATATTTAAAGCCAATGTTAATCCACGTAATTCTTGTGTGTAAAGGTAACTAAGAGGTTGATTAATCAGATTTCACTAATTAATCTTTAATTACTCAGTTAACACTATTGAAAGCCATCGTTTTCATGAATATTCCTCTTTTAACATAATGAAATTTATTGGTAGTTTGAGATACCAAAATTTTACTATATTATATGTTACCTTTAAGTCGTCAACTAAAAATGAAATACATATATATTAGTATAAGTTTAGACATGATTTTCTAGCAATCTTTTTACTATTTTGCATGCTAAATTGACTGTACCATTATTTGTTACTCTATTAGTTTTCAAATCGTACGTATTTCCGTGTAATCCTCTAAGCACAAAGTAATAGATTTCCTTTAACTAACATGAAACCCCGATTGATGCATTTGATAAAGGATATGGTCGTATCCGTTGATGAAAAAAAAAAAAAAAAAAAAAAAAAAACACAATATTATTCTTAAATTTAAATCTCATCAATGCCTATGGAATTGTGTCTTTTATATTATTATAATAAAAAGTTTGTGTTTAAATACAATTGTTATCGTTATATTTATAAAACACTTGGTTGCCAGAGTGGTAAGCATGCGGCCTCCCCTGCTTGGAGACCACGGTTCGAATCCCACCCAGCACCTATTTTTTTTGTATAATGTTTTATATAAAAATATGTCACATTTAAATAATCCCGTCAACACGATCACAAATTTCGTTTTCGCGCCGGACTCGTGCAATGCACGGGATGCAACTAGTTTCTTTTAATATATAAACTGTCAACATATGCTATCACGTAAAAATATACAACGAACTTTAAAAAAAATCTATAAATCTTGCACTACACAAATCACAATAGACAAATAAAGTGCATGGTAACCCCATGTTTTTTATTCTATTTGATCAATTTTTAATATGGTATTATGAGTTTAGAAGTAATGCTGACATAATCTGTTTTTTTTCTTTGTTTAGTTTGAGAAACAACTGATGTAAATCTAATGACTAATTATATTAAGTAGTGGTGTCATAGTGAGATCCCATGAAGTTGTTACTTATGGTTTCACAACTCTTCATTCACTTTAACTGTTGATATTTTATTTCATATTTAAGTTTGTGGCATACATCAAACGTTTATATTATGGATATCTTTTTAGTCAATTATCAATACTACTTTTCTTATTAGTTTCGAATTATCGTGCCAGAGAGATCAAATCAATTTTTTTGATTTGATCATTCTCGGAGATTTTTAATAAGAAAAAGAAAAAGGGTGTCATGAGTTTTTTTTTTCTCGTTTAACTTGTTATATTCTTTGTCATTTCAAATGACATCACCTTGAAAAACCCAAAATGCGTTTCAAAGTAATAATCTCAAGTAGTTAACCTTAAACCAAATTAAAACTTTTCGTTTATGATTCACAATTAAAAACACTAAGATGATGATGTTTATAATATAGCTGTGTGGTAGAAATGGACCCATTTGCAGCTCTATATTGACATGTAACAATATGCATTTTATAGATATGATCATAGTTATATAAATATATTGACATACATATATCTGGGGCAAAATGCCAAAAAATGTATATAAAATACATATTTTGATATTTGAGGGTATCTAAAAAATTCTGGAACCAAAAAGGATTAGAAAATCGAATTTGGCATAATAAAAGATTATTTGCGAAAGTTAAGTTTTTAACTTGTTTTCAACATGTAAAACATAAAATAACGTGTCTCGGTTTTTTCTAAAAGTCACGAGGAATTAGAGAAAATCACATCTTCAAAAAGAGTTTTAATCATATCTTAAAATTTAGGCTTGAAACTTCATTTTAACGATTAATAAATCCTCTTTTAAAACAAATGAGATTTTATAATCCACTTTTAAAATAAATTAGATTTTATAATCACTTTTTGAAACAAATTAGATTTTATAATACTTTTTGGTTCTAAATGTTTTTACCCCCTTCAATTTTCAAAATTTAAATTTTATGTTACCTTTTTTGGTATCTGTATAATGTATATTGTCTATAAAGTATTTTGTATGGGTTGTGATTCATCAGTTCGATTCTTATGTCGTTGACATTTGGAAGAGATGTGTTGTCTACTTGTCTCACATTTCTTATTCCCCATAGTGGACACTTGGTTTTGCATTACAAATATTAGTATTTCTCTCTTTTTTAGAAATATAATTACAACTATCAAATAATTATTCACAATTGTGTCATTTAAAGGACAAACCACATCCTGTTTAATAGATTAACGTACATTCCGTCAGACTATAATCATTTGGTAATCTCCATAATATTTTATTAAATAAACTGAAAATACAAGATCCATATATTAGTTTTTTCTGTAAACTTTTGAACACTTATGACAGGATTTGCTTCCATTTGCATTTTGCCTTCTTTTTTTTTTAGCGGTATTAACATATGGGAATTGCAAACATTTGCGCTCAAGGAGTCGAGGCAATGATTTATTTTGAAATAATTGAATAAAATGTATTAATTAAACTTATATCTTCCATGTTTATATACAACTTTAATAAATTGTCATTATAAATATTTAGTTATAGAATGTACTCAATATAAATATAGAATGTATTAGTTCATTTAATACATTTTATTTAATTGTAACAATATTAACTATTGCCCATAGTTAGCAATTCCTTTAAGATATATATATACTCTAGGAAGGCCCAATGAACTAGCATATATATATTTGACCAAATGGGCTCATTTAACTCTAAGTCAAGAAATAAAAGTAAAGTTTTTCTTTTTGCAAAACTTATTTTACAAGTATTGGATTCTGAATTAAATCTCTTGAAACAAAGTTTCTATCTTCTAACTTTATTTCCTATTTTTTTAGGAGGTATAAGCAGAGAAGTATTAATGTTTATTGCTTGATTTCGTTACAAACTACAAGACACATATAAGTAGAACATAAACCCTAAGGAATAGAACAATAAGCTTTACACCGGTTAACACAAAAGCTTAAGTGGATTGTGTACTAATATCTTTTTGTTGTTTGAGCTAGAGAAAAGCAATGTGGCCCATGTGTAACTTAACATTGAGTTAACACCAAGGTCATCGATTTTATGATCAAGATCTTAAAATCTTACGATTTTACGATTCTTTACAATTAGTCACTGAAAATGTGTCAGATCTTACGTAGGATCTCTATACCATAGGATCTACATATCATGAGATATTAAGATCTCGATCCGAATCGATCCTGCTTAGCTTGAATTATTGAGTTACAAACAATAAATATACATGTTTTATGTGTTTACCTTAGTTAACACAATATGCTAAATGAACTATACATTCTAATAATATAAAAGCTTAAATATATCAAAATACACAAAATTGATAAGTTTAATTCATCAATTTAATAATGTGTCTAACCACTAAAATAGGATACAATATATAGCAAAATGATTAATTAATTAATTAATATAAGGAAAGAGAAAACGGGTATTACTGAAATTAGGTAATTATTAGGTAGGTAACCAAATGAATTAATGACTTGAGCAAATATTTGAAATCATGCCTTGAAGTGAAATATTAAAGGGATAAGTAGACGGAGTAGGCTGAGGGCCGTTAGGCACCAAACCAATGTGAGATTTTATATCGTATATAGGGTCCGACCGAATATTTGTGTCCAATAGTTGCTAACTTTTTACTAATTATAAATATTCATGCTAGGGTCCTAAAAGGTAACACAATAAGAAAGAGAACATCGAATTGTGAAGGTTTCTTCTCGTGGATTTTATATCATTTGTTTGTTTTCTTCTTCCGATTATTGGGTTTGTATAACCTTATCATATTTTTTTTTTGTGAGTTCCATCATTCTTCTCACCTCCGGGGGTCACTTTTCTACTTTTTCTCGTATTTAAAATAAGGAAAATTTATATTCGATATGAACAAATAAAACTTGATTTCTTATACCAATTCAAGATTACTAGATGTTTTCCCGTAAGAATTAACAACACCATGCTTAAAAGTTTGTGTATTTATGTCATCGATATGCTGTTGATCTAGCGATGACTCATGATCTTCTTGGTTTTGATCCTTGCTCTTGCCCCATATAACCAAATATAAGCCAAAAACGATAACTACCGCTCCAACAACACTAAAACAAAATTCACAAATAATTAGGAAGTTTAACCAAAGTAAAATGAGGACAGTACTCACAGAATTTGAAAATTTTGATTTAAAATATTAACATATGGATATGGTTAGAAAAAGATTGTTATCCAAGTCGAAAATTTACAAACTAGAACTCTTGAACTCATTTAAGAATATGACTTGTATGCAAATCATATTCTAACAGTTAAATTACTTTATACTATATCGAAAAAGATAATTTTGATACAATTATAGTGAGTTTGATTGAGAAATGTACCTTCCCAAGTTCAATCTCTCTGCTAAAATCGAAGACCCCAAAATAGCAACAATAACCATCCCAAGAGGGTTGAAAGCCGTCACAAAAACTGGTCCTCTCTCTTGCATTACCAGTCCTGATATGTAATATGCACACCCGGAACACATAATTCCCTACACCCGCAATTGAAATCACGTATGTGTTAGATTTTATGAGGTTCGGTCTAAAAATATATAACAGGCAATATGTGAACTGGATAGTCTGGATGTCGCCTAATATATGTGATGAATATAAAGATTGTTATATCTCCTTACACCGTAAAGTGCTGCAAATAGTTTGATGTCCCAACTGATTGACCAGATCGATACGTTGGCTTTCTCAACCAAGAGGGTAAGCACGGACCCTTCCAGTGTCCCCATCATACATACCAGTGTCGTGAGGGATAGCTCAGCCGGGTACGACTTCAATGTCATTGCCTTTTTTGAACCAAACAAACATAACAAAATTAGGATTGTCTTGTCTAACATGTCATTTTTTTTTCTTAAATATATGTCACAGAATGATCCATTTACCGTTGCTACAAAATTATAGGTGACAAGATATCTAGTGTTGCATTGAATAGTTAATGTTTGGCAAAAAATATCCACTACAAAAGTTTTTATTGTTTTTCGAAATTATCATCAAAATATATTGTTTGTATTGACAATGTTTAAGAAAACGTTTTTCTAAAGTATGCTCGGGAATCTATTATTTCCGAAAATAAATTCAGTTCTATTAAAACATGATAAAGAACATGAAATTAGGAAAATATTAATTGCAACCTATATCTATAAATGGCAATTTAAGTTTATTAATGACACTTAACGAATGCCTATAGGATATAAGTTACAAAAAACCTTAAAAAAATATATCATGTAACTAGAGAAACTTTTTCAAAAAAAAAAAAAAAAAAGGTGAGTGATCTCTTTACGATAATGAAAACTATATTTCTTATTTGTTTTACCAAAATGTGCCTATTAGACACATCTTTTAGAATAAATAAATAAATAAATAAATAAATTCTATCGATTAAGTTCATTTAATATATATTAATTAAATACACTTTTTTACTTCTAATCAACGCTATTTCAATAAATAAAAGAAATTAAGTTCATTTAATGTTCTAGAACGTTCGCCCACTCGGCTGATTTAATCAAAACCTATTTTTTAAAATGACTATTTTTGTTCATTGTGGAATATCTACTTATTTGTAATCTTAAATTTTTCCCTTTTCTGGTTTCATTTTTTAATTCGATAATAAAACCAAATTTAATGGAAATCTTACTTGGACGATGATAAAACTCGCCCAAGAAAAGCAACCCATGGTAATCATGAGAGATCCTTTTATCTGATCTTGAGTACTCGCGATGTTAACAGAAGATCGTTGATCAATAGCGTGGTGATTTGTCCATGGAAAATCAATAGAACGACCTTTTATTAATGTCATTATCATGGCTCCTCCAATTGTCACTAATGTCCCTATGATCTTTCCTTGGCTATGTAAACTATTCATCTTCACCTTTTCAAGTCTACCAAAATTAAACCACCGCATTTGTTAATGAACCATTTAAGGGAACTCCAAAAAAGTACTTGAAGAAATATTACGAGTAGAAGTCTCAGAATAGCTAATTTGTTATAAAGTTGCGTATGAAGATTTCTTTTGTTGTTGTAAGAACTTCTAAGAGTTTGGGGGACTTGGTGTAGCTACAACTTTATCAATTAAAGTTTTTGGAATGATTAATATAAGTGATATGGTTTTTTTAAATACTATATTCTAAGGTAAACCAAACGGTAGACCGACTCTATTGGAGTGTATTGTGACTAAACGTAGGTAACACGGTGCATATTAAATTATTATGATATTTCTAACTAGTGACGAATATATTTTGATCTATGATTGATCGAGGGAAATGACCGTTAGACTTGGATATGGGTTTGGTGGTATGAAGAGTACACCTATTAAGCCAACGACAACTCAGACCTACAATGACGGGGTCAAGGGGGGCTCACTTGTTTCAACAACTTGGCTTATGAGACATGATTGTTTCAGTTGAATTGATAAGCATAAGTTGTTCAACAAGGAGCAGCTAAGGAAGAGTTGCGGAGCTGAAGTTAAACATCTAAAGTTGTCGACAAGTGTTGTTCAGAAGTTTCGCCGGAGTTAATTCCCTTTTGACATGTAATTGCTTTAAGTTTCGCCGGAGTTAATTCCTGTTTTGACCTGTAACTACTTTGAGCTTATTAAACTGTTGTTTTAAATGCCCTTGGTCAAGGTCGGACCTTAGAACGTGCACTATGGGGCCCCGTACAAGGTTCAAAATCTATAGAAGTCCAATTTTTTAGTATGTATATGAATAGGTTAGTGTAATGCTAGAACAAATATCGTGGTTTACGTAACAACCTAAGAAAAAACACTTTGTTAATTTTATTTTATTTTGTTTAATTTTAATGTCAAACATTGTGGTATAAATAAAATTTGTCTAATATTTAAAAATGTATTTAGGGCCCCGTGTTAACTAGTCGTACAGGACACCATAAATCTCGGGCAGGGTCGACCCCGCCCTTGGTGACTTATGTAACGGCTTGATAGTTACATAGGAACATTATAGAGAGTTTAATTGATCAGTTAATTCTCATAATGTCCTTTTGATATAACTAGTGGTGTTCATTGGTTTAGAACGAAAAACAGCAAAGTCCAAATGAATTTTTTTATTTCGTTTATTTGGTTTAGCTTTAACCGAACATAACTATTGTAATTATAAATCTTAAGTTTAGAAACTAGAAATGTAAAACATTATTATATTGTATCTTTCTTAAATGAAGATATTTGAGTTTGTGATTATTTGTTTTTGCATTTATTAAATTTTTCTTCTCATAACTATTAGAATGTTTATTGATGTTAAACTTAAATTAGTTGCTTTAGAGATTAAAAAAGAAAAATATTTAGTTCTCATTTCTTTAACCGTTAATATAAGTTAACTTTGTTTTGTTTTGGTATTCTTGTTTTATTTCTATGTTAAAATCGTGATAAGTATAGTAATACTCTTTTTATTTATTTTCGTTTTTCTATTTGGTTTTATGGGGACCAAACCAATTAACCTAATAGTAAATGGTTGTTTCGTTTTTTGAATATTTGGTTGGGATTTGGGTGTCTAAAAATATTTTTAATAACGCAAAATCCAATTCAAATAACTCCGGTAAACTGAAAGTTGGTCGTTGAACACCCCTTGAGAATTATACATTAAAACACTTAGTAAAACGGTTCTTGATTTTTGTCAAAACCAAGAACATAATTCTTTCCAGTGTCCCAAGGTAATATTCGTGTAACCTACAGAATTATGATCGAATAATTTATTTAAAAAGTGATTAGCCGATTCATTGAAATATCCGCTTACTGATTTCACTACCCTCACAAATGAATAAACTAATTAAGCATATGTATTAGTGTATTACTACCTAAAACACCTAAAGGCCTTTGTTTTGGGGTATGAAGGCATGTCTCTCTCTATTGTGGTTTGAGTCTTGCCACAGACAAATGTATATATTCGTGTGGTGTATTAATTTTCCCTTCTAGAAAACAATTACTTCTTAGATAAACATCATTTATATAATGATTCAAGATGTCACAAAAAGACAACTGAAGTTATATAAGGAAGAAATAGCTTTATTAAATAAGGAACAAGTACCTGAAGATCCAAGCCATAACGAAGGTAATGGCAGGAACGATGTTGCACATAGCTGCCGCGAAAGTTGCTGTTGTATATTTCATTCCAGCAAAGTACAAATTCTGGTCTATGACAGGCCTGTTATTCAATATCGATCATTCATTTGAAAACTTTAAGACAATTTATTTTCAAATTCGTACAAAACTAGATAAATTATTCTTGCAAATATGTTAAACAGACATGCTACATACTATAGTTTACAACAATGAGAATTTTCAAAAATTATATAAATCAAAATACAAAAACAAAGAGCAAGAATTTTTTTTATTAAAAATAGTTCTTCCTCTATTGTAACAAGAATATAGAATATAGAATACGTACTCTAGTAATCCCAACAACATGATCTTCAAGAAGATGGAGACTGTCATTTTTGGCCTAACTTTCCTGTTTGCATATAAAATTAATAATCAAAAACTGATAACCGGAAAGAAAACAATGGATTCATACAAACGAAGACATGAAGAAACAAACCTTTCAAGGAAGAAAGCGAAAGGAGCGAAGAAAAGAGCTGCAATCATGTTTCGATAAACAGCAAAAGAGTAATGATTCAAGCCTTTGTTTAAGGCAGACTTGACAATTAAACCGTTAAAAGCATATGCAGTTTGCAAGAAAACCATGAGCACAAAAGGCTTGGTTCGGACATACACACCCTTACACCACTCTTTAGACATACTTGTGTTTGTTTGTGGTTGTAATGGCTTCTGGTGTTGTATTTATACACATGAGTTTTCTCCGAATGATCAAAAAGTTGTCTCTATATGCATTTTGACTTTTAAGATGTCAAATGGACTAATTTAATCTCAATACATATAGATCTTGTCTGATTATGCGACAAAACTGTTTAACTACCACGAAATCTATCATGTATTTTGTTGATAAACGTTGTTGGTTATGACTTTATTATATAACTTAAGGTCAATTTGTAGATTGAAATGTATTACATTTTATCTTCAAAATTCAAAATGTTACATTGGACTTTAAAAGTCAAAATGTAAGTAATTTTGCTCAATTGTTGCCCTAATTTACTAATACTCTTAGGCACTTCAACAAGTGAGGATTGGTGAGTCTTCCCACTCTTATTTTGTACTATTTTAATTTGATTGTTATAACTAGTGGAGTTTCTTTGCAACTAATCATATTCTAGAGAATTTTATCAAAGTAAAAACGAGATTAACTAATTGGGAACTAGGTTTTAATTGGGCATGTCGGATTTGAAAATTTTACTTGGCTATCCTTCAAATCGTCGTGCGACGAGTTTTTGAAGTACAAAAAATTTAGGGGCTTTTTCTTTATGTTAATTTAATAGGTTTTATTATTATTAGTAATCTTATTATTTATCTTTATATTACGAATGTGATGTGAAAATTTCATGATCGGATATCTAAGTATTGTATTATATTAACACAAGTTTAGTAATTTCCAAAGTTTGTTTATGGTTAAATAAGTCTTATAACATGTGATTTACATTTTAATAGATATCTCTATGAAAATATACAATATATGATTTAAGAAACCTATTTTTGTTTAATATAGTTCTTGATTTACTAGATCTTTTTTTTATTTATCCTATAATATTTGTATTAACTAATATTTACCTACTCGTTTGATTATGCAAACCCGTTTGACCCATTATTTTTGTGGCCTTTAATTTTTCTGTGAAGGATCTTCCTACAAACTCGTTCAGGTTGACGGTTATAGAAGGTAGTGGTTAATTGATTGTTGTACCATAAGACAAAAAATATTTATGTTTAGTTTTATTTCATATTCCGTTAAAGTTGTCAAAACTTTTCTAATTGTTATTTTGTGGTATGATTAATATTAATTCAAATACATTTTTATTGTGTATTTGTGTTAG
The DNA here is from genome assembly GCA_910822075.1 of Senecio squalidus. Lineage (NCBI taxonomy): Eukaryota > Viridiplantae > Streptophyta > Magnoliopsida > Asterales > Asteraceae > Senecio > Senecio squalidus. The sequence goes on from CAJVGC010000590.1 coordinate 11,828,076, forward strand.
AAGATGGATGTTCATATCACGTTGTAGGGTTTGCATTCACGAGATACGGTTTCTCATCATTTAGGAATGAGGGAAATGGTATTTGAAATGGTATTACTAGCTGGAGTTGTAGTAATAAGTTGTAAAAAGTTGTAGTAAGAAGTTGTAGAAGTCGGAGTTGTTAACTTAAAAGATTTAGTTTTTACGTAGGGCTAGAAACTTTAACTAATATTTGAATAAAAAATGTTTGACAAAGTATATGTAGTGTTTGTTAGAAATATAAAATTACATAAAATGTCAACAAATAAGAAATATAACTACATAAAGGTATATGCGTAATTTTATAACTAAAAAGCTCTAGCTACTTAAGTAGCTTTTTGTTTCGAAACATCTTACTCAAAATAAATGTTAAAATTTTAAGTACTATATAAAGTATATCGGTTATTTTTTAATTTTTTTTTTTTGAGTTTAGGTAAAATGTAATCTTCACCTTCTATTTTGCCTAAATAAATCTGCACCATCCACTTTGTAATGTAACGCTAAGTTATGATCTAAACAACAAAAATTATTAAAATGTAATATATAATATAAGTTGAATTCCACTAAACATAATATAAAGTTTAGTGAGTTATAAGGTTATTGGTTATGTTTTTCGATTGAATTGTAAATAAAAAAATATGAACAAATATTTATATAATATCAATGTTATTTCTAGATTTCATAAAATTTTAACTTCATACATACTAATAGTGTACGTTATACTACTTATAAATAAACTACAATCACTTTAGCTTCATTATTCTTCGTTACTAGACGTTAAGTTGGTCCAAAGTTGCGTAGTACAAGTACGTTTCTAGTATCTTTTAATCAAACAAAACCTTCTATCAGTTAAGAGTTTTTTCATAGAAACTGAAAAACTTTAAACTCCTAAAAACTCGTAGGTAGTTTGTTTTAAACCAACATTAACACATGTGCGAGGAAACCACTTGTCGAAAGGGTCAAACTACTCTCACATGCATGATTTTGCTAATTATAGTCGAGTCTTAACAATCATTCAAAATAAGAAACTGTTGGTGTTACAGTTCTCAGTGTAATTTTCTATAGTAAGATGATGAATCCAAAATCTTACATATATTATTTCGATTTAAAAAACTCAAATTCACATATTTCAATTTTAAATCAAACACATGTTTTCTTTTTGTTAGTTAATCTTTTAATCGTAGTTGTTTTCTAAAATATAAATATCATTGATAACATATGGACATGTTGCTTGCGTGACTTGAAAGTTTAAAGGTTTTCTCGGTTGATAGCTTTTAGCAAAGTTATTGACATAATTACATAAATACTTTAGAATAAATGTCACAAAATGGAACAAATTACTACTACTAGCACTTAGGGGTGTTGATCGGGTTGGGTTACCGGGTTTTGGGTTATACGGGTTGGGTTATTCGGGTTTTTTATAATAGAAAATATACCCGTACCCGACCCGCATAAATACTCGGGTTACGCGGATATGGGTTAAATGGGTCGGGTGTTACGCGGGTTGGGTCACCAAACCCGAATAACCCGTAATCGATATAATAGAAACGCTAACTTAATAAGTATTCAACCTTCAAACAATCAAACTTTGCAACATGCAAACAAATAACAGTACATTATACAATTATAAACAACTATCATGCATTACCTTTACCGACTTTCAACAGTTGTGGAATTTAGTAGATTGGTTATTGTGGGGTGAACTAGCAGTATAAAATCATATATTACCTTTAGGGTTTTGCTTGACACTTAGATGAATAGAATATGTAATATAAGAATTACTGGACTATTAGGGGGTGTTTGATATCATCACGGACCAAAGACTCGGACTCAGACCACGGACTCGGTCCGTGGTCTGCGTGTTTGATAAGGCAAGGTTGTCACGGACTCGGTCCGTACCACGGACCCATATCAAAGACTGGGTCCGGGATCAAAACCTGCAGACTCATATTGTTTCAAAAAAGAATACCCTTTAGCTGCTCATCCTCTAACTATTTGGAATGATTGTTGCAGGGCGTTAACTACAATAATTATAATACTATTTCTTATGGAATTTCATAAAACTGAAACAAACAAAAAAGATACATTTAAGTTATTGTTTACAACAATTGAATATATGCATAATTAATCGAATTTAGGTTACCTAGAACAAGATAATTAACCCAACGAAAAGGACGACGGTGAAGAAATGGATTTGTCAAACTGGGAGGTTTGAAGCGATAAAGGATGAAATGGGTTGACTGTCACTCTTCACTGTCTACTTTTCTTTTCTTTATTTATTTAAGACATGATAGGGTTTCACTTCTAACTACTTTTCTAACTATTTTTTTTTTAACTATTTATGTTTAATTTGGATTTATGGTTAATTTCGATTTTGTACAATATTCAATATAAAAATAAACAGAAGGGTAAAATAGTCATTTTTCCTAGTCAGCATAGCCAGTCCGAGGCATAATCAAACACAACAAACTCAGTCTGCACCTAACTCAGTCTGAGCTCCAACTCAGTCTGCGCTCCAACTCAGTCTGCACTAACTCAGTCTGCAGCTATCAAACAGCCCCTTAGTCTATGTTAATGCATGGATAGATTGATGGATTCATATTTGACAAATTATTGAATTGGGCTTAATACATTAGGTTGTAGTACTATTAAAAATAGATTGAAATATTAGGTTTATAAAAACATGGGTTATTTGGGTTATTCGGGTTGACCCTAATAAAAAAAATTTAACCTATACCCGCACCCGTATAAGGTTCGGGTTATTCGGGTTTGGCCCATTTAACCCATTTAATCCGTTTAACCCAACCTAATTAACCCAAACCCGATTAAGACCGGGTAGGTTATTCGGGTTCGGGTAAAAATGACACCCCTACTAGCACTACAAGAAAAAAAGGTCTTTAGTAACGATTCAAATTATTTGGTCAGTTAGTGACCAAATATTTAGTCACTAATGATATTAGTGACCAATTTTGAATGGTCATTTTCGTCACTATAGGTCCGTCACTAATTTTATTATAGACCAAATAAAGTTATTTTTTGATCACTAATTTTCTTTAGTGACCAAATTTAGTAACCACTTTCTTTATGGTGACTAAATAAGGGTATTAGTGACCAAAATACTCGTTACTAAAAAAATTGTCACTAAAACTTATTTTTCTTGTAGTCAAGTTAAGGTGAATGTCAACGAGGCATGACTGAACCTCGGTAAATATGGAACGAAAATCAAGAATTTGAAGACTATCTTTTCAAAGCGTGGAGTTGCTCAGAAGTATGGTAACTCTTTGCTCCAAGCCTCCAAGGTGGAAGTTGGACCCGCTTAGCTTCTCAAACGTAACGAGGTTATCACTCCTTTAGGATAAAAATTGCGCCATGATGTTATGAAAGAAGATTATCCATCGTGGAAGTTGCAGTATTTCAAAGTGTGGGATCACAATGTTCAAGGTAAAAACGTCATGCTCTTATTATGGTTGATTATCTAAAATGTTATTTCATTAATTTGAACCTATTTAGACGACGTATTTTCATTTGGTCTTAAACCACTAGTTTGGATAACCTTATTAGTCGAAGAAGAACCTGTCACAAGCACAAACAAATCACGAAAATCTGAAAGTACGTTGAAAGTTAAAATCATTGAAATAAAATTGAACGGCTAAATAACTTTTACTAATCTTGAAATTCTCAAGTCAATATATATTGATCAACTTATTAATGATGAAACAAATGCCACAAACAAGTTTAGTGACATTCTAGATTATTATTTTTTTATATGGTGTATGCTCAAAGAACAACTAAATACTATGTAAATAATCAAATTTAATTTCAAATTAAAGTCATTATATGAGGAGATTATGACTAGTGCAACAATGAAAGACCTTTTCATAATTTAATCATATCTAGATAAAAAAAAAAAATACCTGGATGTAGTGGTCCAAGCAAGTCTCTGATATCTTTGGTGATCCATGAAGAATTGATCCTTTACAAGAAAATATTAAACTTAATCTTTGTTTGTATTTCAAGTAGATGTGAAACTAGTTCTCTAAATGTGAGATCGGATCTGTAATCCACACTCGCAACCCTTCAACCAGTAGTAAAAGTTTCTTCTTTCGCCCACTTGCTATGGTTAATCAATTTTGCCGTTCATAATAGAGAATGAGGTCTTGTGTGCTCTAAGTCGTTGCGTTTAACAAGATCTAAGCAATAAGAAAGATGCTAACATTATGGAATTCCTATTTTAGCACATGATATGAATTTCTATTAAAGCAAGGGTCAACAAGAAAAGTCAAAGAAAGTGTATACTAGAATGTCAAAGTAATTAGTTAGTTAAGATTTTGTTAGTACTTTGTTAAGTAATTGTTAGAGTTAACGCTTTCTTTTAAGTGTGAAATACTTCCTTTATTCTAAAAACAATTTAGAGCGAATGCAGTTGAAATGACAATTTATTATAAGACATGTGATTTACCTCTCTTATGTTGTCTTGGTTAATAGAATTGTGGCTAGTGGTGGCATATATAATTGTTAAGTAAATTTTCAAAATTAATAGTTAATGGCTTTTCTCTTAAGGTGTATGTATTAAATCCTTCCTTTGTTGTAATAACAATTTAGTTGGATTGTGAATGAAATTGCATAAAACTCTTATAAAATATTAGAGGTATCAAATTCGATATCTCATGCCGTAATTCTGTTAGGGATATTTACGGCTCAAAATAAAATATTTTAACAAAGAAAAAAAATTAAAAAAATCAATTATTCATGACTTTAGAAGCAATTTGTGATATGGAACAGGTGTAAACACTTAAGCATCCCATAAAACATTAATAAACGAAAGATTGAATACAATATTGTTGTAAATTAAAGTCTAATGACATCCATATCAGACTTGCATAAATACGATGAGGGGACATGCATGCAATTTGGAACCAAGTATTATGTTTGGTGCGTATATAATCATCCCAATTATTTGATTATTAAATGTTTAGAATTTAAAAGTTATCTTATTAATGGGGCCATACGTTTGGAAGAAAAATATAGTGGTCCATTAAAACTTAGCTTTGTTGTATACACATATGTAACGAGTCATGATTAAAATTAATGATCAATACTTCAATTATTTTTGTTAATTAATTTGGTGTCTTAAAGTCATAGTCATGTATAATCGAGCTAAGTGGTAAAGGACTAATCAAGATTTAGAAACTATTAGTGATCGAAGTTAATTGGATATTAGTGTCATCAAGTAGAAAAGACACTAGATGATGCTTTTCGCGACAAATAAATTCTTAGTAATCGAGTGTTTGCTGGAACTATGTTTTGTCGACAACAGGTTTTAGCATGTTGCAAATGCCCAAATATTTCCAAACTTGCTAAGTAGATCTTAATAGCAATATGCATGTCATTCATATAAAATTATAAATAAGTCGCAATTCATATTGTATCTAAACATCAGGGCCGTGATTAAGATTTCGGATGTCTTGTGCGAAAAATAAAACATAGGCCCTCTAAATACACATTATCACACATATGTAAGCGAAATTGATCATACATGATCATTTTATGTAATATAAACCGAAATTGAGCTTGTATATAAATACATGATACAAAAGAAAGTTCTTGTAAAAGATTTGAATCATGTGTGATCGTCCATAATGCGCTCTATAAGGTTCGACCCAGCCAAACATATCCATGTACATGTTGGCTATAGTGTGACTAGATAATCCGGTAAGCTGATAAGCGTTGAATGAGCCTGTTATATGTATGCATATGTGTATTATTTTGGAAACTCTACGTCTTAAATATATAATAAAATGAATTCTGATTTAGATTCAAGATGGATCCTAGTACGGGAAAGAAAATCGACAAGAAAACAAAGAAATACATTTTTGGCTAGTGAAAACGCCAAAACAATATAGTATTAATCTTCCTAGATGCTGTTTATAACACTTATATAAGGATTAGGTAATTAAAATGGAAGGAAGAAAGGAAGAGAAAGAAAAATTCATTTAATTAGTTCATTTTAGATACCACCAAGATTTGTAACAAACTTAATTTAAAAAAATTTGTTAGCTAAAACTTTTTAAACGTAAATACAGTTAAATCATAGTATATTTGCATAAATAAAATATGCGGACAACTCTTGTCAACAAAAGTTTATTACACGTTTTGTTTTGTTACATATTATCAAAACCAGCCACATATATTTTTAAGATCACTACTTCATTAATGATGCTATAACCAAATATGTATATAACCAACATTAAAATCCATAAAATAATATGAAATATTTCTGGTTACAATATCAAGAAAAAAAAAAAAAAAAAAAAAAATTAATAATCAAGAGTCATAATGTTTTGACTTTTGATAACATTGGGCTGACTTGACCTGGGATTGATTTATAATAACATAATTGTATTTATGGCCCAAAAATAGCCCGGAGATTTAAACCCAAAATTAGTTAATTACATTTTTCGACGTTAAGGTAACATCAAAATTATAAATTTCAATCATTAATAGTTTGAAATAACTCTTATATCATTTGTTTCAAAGCTCGTTGCACGGGTAGTCATGTTGTTAAAATTAATATTCCGCTAACTATATACAAAGGACTAATATAAGTGTAATACTTTAAAATGATAAACTTGTCATTTAATACATGTAATATAAGTTACCTTTAACAAGCTAAAGGACTACCCGTGTATGGAATTTTGAAAGTGGCAATACCAGTGTAATTTCAAAATTACAAAGGATGAAACTTGTAATTTCGATATAACTACAAGTATCCATGTAATTAATATGTTTGGCTTTGAGTTTTTTAGGCTTTATCTGGTGGCTTAAGGAGTTAAGGGTATGTCATAATCCATATGTTTGCTTGTTAATTTTATAAGGGACTTATTCGAAACAAAAAATTTCATATACACTAAAATGATTAGCGCGCTATTTGAAGAGTCTTAAGAGTTTGGCCTTTCAAAATTACAATGTTAATACTTATTAAGATATAAACTATGTTTGCTCTTTAGGTCTTTTGACTTTTATAAGCTTCATCTATATATTTATAAAGTTTCGGCTCCAACTTTAAGTTTATGCTCAAATTCCTGATTTAGCGATTTATGCAACTTTGATATTTGAGTTTTCTTTAGATAAATATATTTCTTTTTTTTTTTCTTTTTTTTTTTCTAAAAGAGAATGTACAATACAAAATGCTTTAAAATATGTTAAAACCAAACACATAAATGAACTTATTAAAAATTGTACTGAAAAATATGATCATTTTGTTGGGACCGTATAATGTAACGAAATGTATTGGTTTGTACCCGTCGGAATAGTAACATACAAAATAATGAATAAGCTCAGTTTTATTAAAGTGTGATATTAATACGAATTTTTGGCCGGAATGGATTTTTATCCACCGGAATTAGCACCGGTGGATTTCACCGGAAATTTTTTATAAACCTCGTATAGCCGGCATTCCCAATGCCGGCTCTTGCCATGTGTGCATGCCACGTAGGATTCCACTAGCTTAATATCCAGTCATCATCCAACGTGTCAAGAGCCGGCATTGGGAATGCCGGCTTTTGAAGAATATTTTGGCGGTTTTGCTAGGCGGTTTCCGGTATTGTTAGGCGGTTTTGGGTTTAGGTTTTTTTATTTGTTTTGAAAATGGTTAAGTGTTAGTGTTTAGGGTTAATTATTTATGTAATTTGATGATTTTTATGAAAATTTTCAAATTGTGTTTTGTTAATATGTTATTGTTTTAGAGTTTGTAAAGTTAGATTTTTATTTCTGGTTTTTTTGGTGTGTTTTATGCTATGTACAAAATGCCAAAAAATCATTTTGGTCAGTTTTTTTGTTTTGAAAATGGTTATGTGTTAGTGTTTAGGGTTAATTATTTATGTAATGTGATGATTTTTATGAAAAATTCCAAATTGTGTTTTGTTAATATGTTATTGTTTTAGAGTTTATAAAAGTTAGATTTTTATTTCTGGTTTTTTTGGTGTGTTTTATGCTATGTAGAAAATGGACAGAAATTAATTTTTTTTCACAAAAAATAACAACTTAAAAGTAAGAAATGGCCCTCTTAATCCAAACATAGAATCAACAAGTGATTACACAAAAAGATAGAATGGAGAAATTACGATACACACTAAATTTGGTTACGTGGGCAATTCCGGCTTCGGCTGTTGTGACCCGTTTGTCCACAACCACTACACATTCGGGTTCTACTTCCACTTGCACTTCCGCTTGGCTGGTCCATTTCGTTACGGATTCTTCTTTGTTTCTTTCTTCCCTTTTTTGTAATTATCATTCTTGAATCCGCCACGATGGTCCAGTTCGGTTTTCTCCAGTAGTCGATGTGTCGTAGTGGCCGAAACTGTGCGTTATATTGCTTTCTCCACTTATCTGCGCTATAGAATTTCGCAGCCATTACAGGAGCAGCTTCATGGTTTCTTCGAGTAGGACCATTCACGTGTCCATCAACAGCCATGCCATGGGAACAAACAATCCTTTGCATTTGCCACTTTCCACAAGTACAAGACATTTTTGGAAAAGTGACTGTGTATGTGTTTTCCCCACCCATGGTTGTGGGATCATTTGTGCGACACTCATAAACACCCTCTGAGATATTGTAAGGTGTTACCTCCTGATGAGTGGCATATGATTCCCGACCAGTGTATAGATTCCACATGGCTGTTGCAAGAGGTGAATTGCACCCTCTAGATTTCTCGAAGTTTTGTACAAAGTGTGCTCTTGTAAGGTTGAACGTACCTTCTATACATGCCTTGATAGGCATCATGCGCACTGTGCGTATCACATTGTTGTACGATTCTGCAATGTTTGAGGTGGTGTTTCCCCAACGTATATAGTCCTTATCGTGCATCAATGTCCACTTACTCAAACCATTTGCTTTCAGCCAAACCCAAGCTTCTTCATTTATCTCTCTCACTTTCCTAACAGCGTATATATACTTTCTCCGCTGAGTTGCAGTGCCGATCTGCCAACACCATTTCTTCAACTTGTGGTCTTTAAACTTCGTCATAAGGTTACTCCTTATGTGTCTTAGACAGTAACGATGATGCCAGCCATCCATTTCAGCCATTGCGTTGATCAAACCCGAATGACGGTCTGAAATCACACACAAGGCTTTCTCTTTATGAATTACGGCAACATTATTACGGAAGTTGTTTAGAAACCATCGCCAGCTGTCATTTGACTCATTATCAACCATGGCGAAAGCAAGAGGAAGTATATTCCCGTTTGCGTTTTTCGTCACGGCTGTGAGAAGCTTCCCGCGATAGTTTCCTTTCAAATGGGTGCCATCGACAACTACGTAGGGAATACAATGCTTGAATGCTTGGATGGCAGGTCCAAAAGCCCAAAATACATACCTGAAAAGAAAACTGTAATCATTAATATGAGTATTACAATTAAACTACGTTTTTAGTCATATTAAATTTTTTTATTACTTTCAAAACAATTCACTATAATCATTAATATGAGTATTAGAATTAAACTACGCAACAAAATTGGGAGAGCCCTAAAGCAAATAGCCTCTATGGTCATTGTCCACATATTGAATAACTCCCGTTTCAAAAGGAAACGGACCACATGCATCCGTTCAAATAAGTCAAATATGGATTGCGTAAGTTATTCAATATGTGTTCAATACAATTTACCACAAATAACAATTTATATCCAATATCATTAGTGTCTCACATATCAAATAACAATTATTATATGTCAATATATATGCAGTTTACTTTTTACTATATCATAATATTTAGTTGGTAATTTACAAAATACATACCTAAATGTTTCTGGACCGTCTTGGTTTGCGTTTGGAGCATGTAACCAGTTCACGATTGTACCGGGGTTATGGTGTACCAATTCCTCAATGTACGTCGGAAGCTCAGCAAAATTGCTCTCCCATGTTCCGTAGAGCCGTTCAATGGCTATTCTACGGGCATTCCAAGCTTTACAGTAAGACACGTCCACGTTCCAAGTATTCTTGGCAGTGGCAATGATGTGTTTTACCTTGTATGTAAGGTCCAGCTTGATTTGGTGACCAATTTTTGTTGCAATCATGCTTGCCGACAAAGAACGGTTGTTATTTCTTACCACCGATCCTACACAATTGTGCCTTGGCTTCCAAACTGCCAGCTTCCATAATCCCTTACTGTTTCTACTTGAACCCCTAGCAGTCCACTCACATGGATACATGTGTTCGTCGCCTACGAAGTCCGGACCCGCTGTGAAGCATACTGCTTTCCAAGCCTCTGGCCTCGAGTCCATCAAGTACATTTCCCTATTATTTTTTAGCAACCATATTCTGATTGCATATACAAATTGTGCCTTGTTTTTGAAGTACAATCCGGCACGTGGGTCCTCGCCTTCACGCCAGTACTCCACCGTTTCCTCCTCTTCGTTGAACGGAAGACGATTCCATTCTTCCTCCCCCACAAAACCAACGTCTGATTCCAAGACCCTTTCATCATGTTCACGATGAAGTACGATCTCATCGTGTTGTCCTTCGTCCTCCGAAGCGTCTCCAAGAATTGCATAGTGCTCCGGTGCATATTCCTCGACCGTGTCGTTATCGGAATCTTCACGGCCGTTTCCACCAAAAGCTTCCTCTTCGTCTTGCTGGTGTGGGGGGGGCTTGTTGTTCGCCATGGTGTTGACTACTCTCAGGGTTCTGGGCTTCTTCGTTATACTGTTCAAGATGCCTTGACGGGAACTCCGGTTGCTCAGCATAAGAAGAATGTTGAAAGTGATCGGTGTAGGATGATGGAAACCCATCTTGAGACTGATGAGGATTGTGTAATTGAATGTTCCTCATTTGGTCTGTAAAAGAAAATTGTGTTTGAATTTGTGGCACTGGCAAAAATTGTGCTTGAATTTGTGCTTGATATTGAGGGTTGCCGCCACTCAAATAATAGATTGTTCCAAATGTTTGATCGTCTACCAGTTCGCACTGGAAAACATGATCTCCGAAGGTGTACCACAGGGTTAGTTTAAGGTTATAGAATTCACTGCTCACAGCCAATTTGTTGTACGCCGTCTCTTTGAAAGTAGCAAGGTTGACCTTCTCGTACAGAGGAAAAACAATATGACGGGTTGATGGATCGCCAATCAAGTAACCGTTTTCAAATTCAAGATCATTTCCAGGGACTAGATGAACAAGGAGTGTGGTAAATTCAGACATGGTTGGGGAAAAATGAGAGTTGTTTGAGCGTTTCTGTATGAGAGTTATGTGAGAGTTGTATGAGAGTTATGAGAGGTGAGAGTTGGGAGTTGATGTAGGTAGTATATATATAAAGTACAGAACCTTATCTCATAAAATCTGACAGAAAATCCAGAGATTAAACCTTGTCCAATGAAAATGCCACGTAGGTTTGAGATATGGATAAAAGCCGGTGTTGGAAAATCCGGCTTATCAAAAGCTTTTTATTAAAGATCTGTATGATGTGAACTTTTCACTGTTTCACGTCCGTACCGTACCTTATCTCATAGAATCTGACAGAAAATCCAGAGATTAAACCTTGTCCAATGAAAATGCCACGTAGGTTTGAGATATGGATAAAAGTCGGTGTTGGCAAATCCGGCTTATCAAAAGCTTTTTATTAAAGGTCTGTATGATGTGAACTTTTCACTGTTTCACGTCCGTACCGTACCTTATGTCATAAAAATCTGACAGAAAATCCAGATATTAAACTTTGTCCAATGAAATTGCCACGTAGGTTTGAGATATGGATAAAAGCCGGTGTTGGCAAATCCGGCTTATCAAAAGCTTTTTATTAAAGGTCTGTATGATGTGAACTTTTCACTGTTTCACGTACAAGAGTCATTGCATTGGATACCATTCAAATTTCTTAACAACAATTCAAATTTCTTCACCGTCACCGATCACCGTTAACGGTTACTTTTTTCCGGCAATCAAATTACAGAAACCGTTAATTTTAACTTATCAATTTTTATGTATTAAATAAAAAAATAAAAACATTTTGTTGCCAAGTTTTAACTTTTATTCCTGCATATGCCACGTAGACAAGGCCTAATATATGTCATAAAATCTGACAGAAAATCCAGAGATTAAACCTTGTCCAGTCAAAATGCCACGTAGGATTGAGATAAGGATAAAAGCCGGTGTTGGCAAATTCGGCTTATCAAGATGCCACCGGTCCGTCTACAGGCAGGCCCCAAATAACTTGTACGTCTTGTAACGTAACAGTCGCTTCACCGGTGGGAAAATGGAATGTGTGCGTCTCGGGACGCCACCTCTCAACCAAAGCCGTAATCAGAGCGTGGTCGATTTTATGGTAACCGGTGCGTAATACACCGTCGAACCCAGCGCTGGCTATCCAGTTTCTCACACGCTCCGGAATATTGTCGGTGAGGTCCCAAAATCCGGAATCACACCGTCTAGCTTTTATATGAACGGTAGGATCTTGCAAATTGTTAAATAGACGGGCAGAACGGTGGTGGTTATCGGCTTGTAAAAACAGCAATTCATTGTTTCGGGGGGTTGCGGATGCTCCAAATTGCGCCATTTTGTGTTTTGGGGTTGAATTTGGTCGGATTTTTGGTGAAATCGCCGGATTTTTGTGTGTGTAATCGGATTTTTGTATGTGTGGGAATTAAAGATGGTCGCTGCATGGGAATTTAACTTCTTCAAGAACCGGCATTGGCAATGCCGTCTTTTAACACGTGACACGTTTTGATTGGCTTGTGTTAAAGGTACTGTCGGTGGCATTAAAGTGGCGCAGAAAATGTTCCAAAAGCCGGCATTGGGAATGCCGGCACTTGCTTTGTGGAAATCCGATGTGGAAAGCTCTGCTGACTGGGATTTTTGGTAGTGGAAATCTGACGTGGCTAGGTGATATGGCAAGAACCGGCATTGCCAATGCCGGTTATACGAGGTTTACAAGTTTTTTCCGGTGAAATCCACCGGTGCTAATTCCGGTGGATAAAAATCCATTCCGGCCAAAAATTCTATTAATACAGCGTGTATTGGTTCTGTATCGAGTTATACCGGTACTGATACCGGTTCAATACATGCATTCAGTGTTTTTGCCCACCAATTTTCTAAATGTAGGTAAGGTTTCATATATTAAAAAGACGAAAAATCTATTATTTGATTAAATTAAAACCCCATAAATAGCAACAAAGTAAGCACAAGCAACAAAAGAGTTGGTCTAAAAACCTAATATCTGAGTGGCATAGAAGATGGCTTTAGATTCAACAAATACATTCGCCACAACATTTTGTCTTGGTGAAGCCAAAACGACGCGGTCATGGAGAGTCAGCCACTATATAATCTTTACCAATCTTTGATTTAGGGAAAACCCTCAAAATTTTGAAGAATTTTTCACGCATTGTGTTGATAAAAAAAAATCAAACGTTAGCTTCGCCTTTACGGTCTTCCTTTGAAGCCTTTGTATTATCAAGATCTTTTTCATTGCATGTTTCTTGATCAGACATTTCTAAGTCGTTTCCTTTTGAACTTGACAAACTTGAATCCTTACTCTTACCCCATATGATTAGGTACAAACCGAGGACAATGATGACTGCTCCCACAACCCTGAAAAATATTGGAAAATCGGCAATTCAGTTAATGGGAAATCAATAAAAATGAGGTTCCGTACAATATCCAAAATGGTAAAGATGTTTTCATACCTTCCTAAAACTAATCGCTCGGCTAAAGCAAATGAACTTATAACCGCGACAATGACCATTCCCAATGGGTTGAAGGCAGTCACAAAAAAAGGTCCTTTTTCCTTCATAACTAGCCCCGAAACATAGTAGCTAGCCCCTGATCGCACTATTCCCTGTCCATTAGAAAAACGTACTTAGATTTAAATTCAAATTTAGAAGAAGAAAAAAAGACAAAAGAACAAATTAAGCCAAATGGTTTCTTACGCTATAAAGTGTCGCTACGAGTTCTGTCTCCTTATGCATGGACCATATACCAGATTTAGCCTTCTCGATAATCAGAGTAACAATAGTTCCTTGTAACGCACCCATCATACATATAAGCGTTGTAAGTGATAACTGAGCCGGGTATTCCTTGAGAGTCTTAGCCTAGAAATTAATCATAAGATATTATTTATTAGCTCATAATTAGTTAAAAATAGTTTATCCACGAAATCAAATTATCTTTGTGTAATGGAACTACTTTAACATGTGTAGGACACATTTTCATGACGTTACAAAATTAGCATAAAACGTGTAAAGCATAAGGAAAAAGTAATGGAAAACGAAATAAACCCAATAGAAAAAATTGATTTACTTGAAGAATGTAAAAGCTAGCCCAACAAAAGCAACCGGCAGTGATCATGATGGCACCCTTGATGTGTTGGTCTTGAGAAACCATGGCAGAAGAAGGTAGAGCGTGGTGCACCCCAGTGCCTTCTTTGGTCCATGGCAATGGAACCGGTGGTCCATTAACAAGGGTCATAACCATGGCTCCACCTACGGTCACAAGGGTTCCTAAAATCTTCCCTTGACTATGCAATTTTTTGACATTGACCTTCTCAAGCCTACAAAACACACGCTCAAACTCTCACAATCTGATAACAGAACTAGAATTGATCATTATGCAAGTCAAATAGTACCTAAAGATCCACGCCATGATAAAAGTCAGCGCAGGAAGGACATTGCACATTGCGATGGCAAAGGTTGCCGTTGTGTACTTCATCCCAGTATAGTATAGTATTTGGTCCATGACCGGTCTGTTGTTAAAATAATTCCATTATAAATAACAGATTAAACACATTTAGGCATTTTGAGTTAAATGTGTTTCTATACGTACTCTATTAGTGCCATCAATAAAATCTTCCAGAATACAGAAAATGTCATTTGAGGACGTATTTTCCTGCAAAAGTATTAAGAAGGAATTAGAATAATTGTTCATAATTTTTTAAATTGTCACTGTTTATTTCCGTAAGTGGTAAATATATTAACAAGGATTTACAACGATACCTTTCGAAATAAAGAGCAAAAGGGCCAAAAGCAACGGCTGCAGCAACATTTCGATAAACAGAAAATGTGTAAGGATTTAGGCCCTCGTTTAAAGCAGACTTTACTAAAATCCCATTGATAGCGTATCCTAGTTGTAGAAAAAGAACCCCAATATATGGCCTTCCTTGCTTGCAAAAACTCCAAAACCATCCTTGCGGCATCTCCATCGTCTTCCTTTGATCGGTTTCTTTTTCCGTTTTATTCTATTTCCTCTCTTAAATCTCTCTAATCAAGAGAGTTTAGAGAGTTAATGTTGGGAATGTTTGAAGGGGTGTTAAAGGGGTTTATATATACAATCAACATAAGTTGGTGAACAAGGAGTAGATTGACATTTTGGTATGTGTTATAAAAGTTTAGGTACGTGAATGTTTTGCATGTGTAATCCACTACTTTTATCTTTTCTTTTACTTTGGTGTTACGAAACAAAACACATTTATTTTATTTTTTTCTTATTAAAAAACCATAAATGCATAACAACTATATGTTTGGCTTGCTATTGGTGCATATACAATTATGTTGTCATTTTAATGATAAACTGTACATTTTTGGGGTAAATTCTCGATAACAGATCGTTTGTTTGTTTTTGTGTGTGTGTTTTTTCTGTGTATATTAAGTTTTTGCTCTGTTGTGTTGTTTTCCGGGTTTTGTTTCGGAAGAAAATTTAGAATAAATAATTATAAGTTATAACACACTACGATTGTAGTCGAGTTTTGGGCTAAGTACCACTTAATACGATAAACTAAATAGGTAATATATATATATATATATGAGTAGGATCAAATAAAAAGTGTTAAATTTGTAAAAAATGTGAGAAGCATTGTGGGAGTGACATTTGGCAAGCTTGGAAAAAAAAAAAAAATTAATAAAAAGATATTTAAAAAAATAATATTTTTTTTTGAAAAAAAAAAAAATCGTAAAAGACAAAAAATTTGAAATTCTTTTTGATTACGTCATTTGCCACGTCATATGATGCACACACAAAATATGATGCACATTAATGATGCACAAAAAATATGATTAATATAAATTATGCACACAAAAAAACTATGATATTCAACTATGATGCACACATAAAATGTTCATCATAGACGTGCATCATAAATGTGCATCATAAATGTGTATCATATTTTTTTTCGTACATAACTTTTTTCGAGTAAAAAGAAAAAAAAAATTCTCGAAAAAAAAAAACTTCGATTTTTTTTAAATATTTTTTTAATTAAAAATATTATTTTTTTATTAAAAAGAAAAAAAAAATTCAAGTTTGCCACATGTCACTCCTACAATGCTTCTCACACTTTTTACAAATTTAACATTTTTTAGATGAACCCTCCCCTATATATATATATATATACTAGCTTATACCCGTGTGATACACGGTATTGAACAAACATCTTATCTTAAAAGAGTTTGAAAAAATTTGTATAACCGTTATTGATTTATATTATTGATTTATATGTTTAGTTTCAAAAAGTGTGCCTAAATTGAATAAACTTGTTATAAGTGTTTAATATGGTCTAACAGAGTTAGAAGATAGAAACAACATATAACTTAATTTTCATAATTTCTCTAAGATGTATAGGAAAAAGATAAGTTAACATAAAGTTAAAATCTTATATTTATGTATTGACTCAACGATGTTAAAATAAAGAGCATTGATCCGAAAATAGTGAAAAAGCAAAGTTTTAAAGAAGACAAAAGCAACCACTCCATCAAATGAAAATGAACCAGATAAAAACAAAAGAGAAAAATAATCATATTTTACAATTCTATAAATTGAATCAAAATCTATTACTTGTCCCAATTACATCCTACTACTCACTGCAATTTTTTTATCTATGCTTTAATATTTGTCGAACCACGCTTTAATATTTGTCGAACCACACGCTCACATAAAGCTGAGTATACTTTTCTTCTTTCCTTGTAGTAAATAATCCATTATCATAACAAAGTGCAAGCAACCAATAGACCTGTAAATGCCTTAAGCCAAGTATCCAGAAATTAACTACCATAGATAAAAATAGAATGGTTAAAATGGTTAAAAAGAGACCCACAATAGCCAACATAAATATTTATCTCAAAACCAACTAAATGGTACATATTAGGGCTTCGAGTTTCAAACTATCATTTCCCCGTTGCCAAACAAACATGTTCATTTTTTGGCTTCGGCTGGCTAAAAACACAAGAGAAAGCGTGTGTAAGAAACATGCATTGCATCATTAGTATTTTCATCTTCATAAGACAGTTGAGAAAAAACATATGAAATAATATCAAAATATAGAACACCACCTTTTCTTAGGACATAAACCCTTGGTTGTCAGATAAGAGCCAAGCGTTCCGCATATATAATGCCCAACAATCCAACATCAGTCAAAGTTCGGATTCAAAGGTAACTTAAAAAGAAGATTCTGGCTGCACCAGCGGACTTTTCAATCTTAAAGCTAAGTCGCCAGACCTCCTTGTTGAGCATGGTTGCTAGGCTTTGGCCCATGCAAGAAACATACCATTAGGGGAATAGATACTAAGATGAATCGGGATTGGAGATATTTGTTTTGACTTCCCCGTGATCCTGTCTGTTTCATCTTGAATCTCCTTACGTACCAAAGCTATGAAAGAAATATAAAATTAACGTTTATTTTTCACGCATTATTGAGCTTTTAGCTAGTATCAAAGAACCAGGTGCCTCAATTTTAGTTTGTCACAAAATGCCCACGGTCAAAGAAGAATTAAAAAGTGCCTATTCTAGTTAAACTTTATCACAAATTCACAAAATTACATTAACTGAACATTTTTTTTAAATGTGTGCGTTCCACAAGGATAAAATTTATGTATAGCTATTATATAATGCATTATGTTATTTTTTTCTTGTGTGACGCTTAAAAGTATAATATATTACTAAAGTTAGAAATCTGAGTGAACATTTAGGCCAAATAAAATACCAAAATCAGTGTATCGCCTTGGTGGCAAATGTCCAAATTCCGCATACTCCTCTTGTCTGCCCTCTACTTTGTGTAGCTGCAACACCAAAGGCCTCCTTGTAACAATCCCTGAAATAGTCATACGCGTTCAGTATCTACCACAAATGTGACCAAAGAACATTTACAAGTAAAGCAACTAACCAAATCCTCTAGGAAGGAAATCCCTCCCAACAATGCTCTCGAGAACCGAAGACTTTCCAGAACTCTATTGCAAAACAACATAGCAAGCAAATTTCTTGAATGTTATTAGGATAAACGAAATCGTAAGTCGTTTTAAGAAAACCAAACACCAAAAACCGAAAACTCTTTCAGCACAACTTATGGATGATTTGCATTAAGAGTAGGATAAAATTGGACAAAGTCATAATCAAAATTCAAAAATGCATTACTCGCTATAAAAAAAATCACAAAATCGCTCAGAATCCATAAACAAACTATAAAATTTAAAGGCCAAAAAGTTGCAGATTCTTATCATTTTTCAACTGATTTCTCACAAAAAATGGAGAGGAAGAAGGTCGCGTCTTCAAATTACAATATTAGAAGTCAATCAGAAAAGAGAAACCAACGAAACTTTCATCTTATCCTTTTTGAAGTAAGATGAATCTAAATAATAATGACATTATCATTAACCCTAAAAGATAAAATTAAACACAAAAAGATAACCCTAGAGGATGAACTATTACCCCAAGCATATGTAGGGGTCCAAAAGGGGCTGCATATGAAAAATGAAAAGAAATACCAATCGGTAGAAAATAAAATGATGAAAAAGAATCAGTCCAACATTAACTTATTTGAAATTCAAATTGGAAGAGAAGATTGTAAACTAAGCTTTGCTATTTTCTAGACGGCTCCGCCAATACCTTGTTTGCGTATTCCCAATTTCAAAACACCAGGACACGCTTATCTTTAAATCTTTTAAAATATTAAATTTAAAAAATTAAGAAATCTTATAAAATTATATCTAGTTTTATGACATCATCAGTTCAAATTTGGTCCTATGTGGACAGCCTAAACACTCGCCACGTCAGCTTTATGACGTCAGTCTCAACTCCCATTTATTAGATAAAAAAGATATATATATATATATATATATATATATATATATATATATATATATATATATATATATATATATTACATATACTTTGTTGAATACGAGTTTGATTAGTACTTTCTTCTATATTGTTTAGTTTATCTCAAGCTAGATAAAAAGTTGTTCTCATATTTGGAAAAGAAAAGAGATTTTACTATAAAAGTAGTAAAAAGAATGAAAAAGCAAACATATATCGTACGTATTTTTGGCAACTTTGGACAAGTTTGTATTCTTATTAATTGTTACTTATAGTTTTGTCACTTTTATCATAAAAGACTACTGAAAGCAAATGTTGTTTATTTATGTACATCCCAAAAATAGAAATTCATTATAGCGTTTGTGTAAGCTTATAAATTTAAGTTTATGAGTTAATCTAAGAGGTGGTAAATTTATTTTTTAAGGCTTATCTTATTTACTATTTTATCTTGTTATAAGCTAATAATTTCATCACATAAGATAATTTAAACAATTAGCAAAAGCTTACAAGCTTATACATTTACTTATAAAATATAAAGTTCCATAAATAACCTTCAGAAAGCTTATAAGCTACTACTATTTTTCTTGAAGAAATCAGTCTTACTTAGGATCCCAAAGTTAAACAGATAGAACAAGTGGATTAGAATTACGACGAAGGCCTCGACTACACAACGAGACGAAACAACCCGCAATCCACTGTTGGCCGAACATATATGCTTTCCAAATTTAGCCATTTGACCTGCAATTTCGTATTTCCTCAAAGTTTTATCATTTTTGTTTTTATATGATTTAGTTATTTTTTATAATTAAGGGAAGCGGTTCATGGCCACAAAGACATCTAAATGAGATAGTATGCAACATACGAATCCTCACAACAAGGAATCTCACAAGAGGAAACCCTTAGACGAGTCTCGAATCCGAGACCTTAGTTAATCAGGAAAACATTTTACCACCTGGATAGCACCGGGATAGAACCTAGATAGATATATGATTTAGTTATAATTGTAAAATCCTCGAATTTATGGTTGGTATCAATTGAAGAGTTCTCTTAGATGTTAGTTTTTATTAAAGAGTTAATCATTTTTAATTTCGTAATTTTGACTATTTATGTCATATTTGGATTCGCCATTTATAATGAAACTATCGTGTAAGAGAAAAGTATTGAAATGGTTGGAATGCTATTTCTCCTTGATCTCAAACATTGTGTCTCCTCAACTAAAAACATTGTTTCTTTTTTCGCCTTATCGTGCATCCACTCAATAGCCCGTAGAAAAGTTGTCTTTACCAACAAGAGTGAATTATGTTTCTTTGCAAAAATCATAGATTAGCAACGAAAAATAGCAAAACTAGGTCACTATATTAACGGCATATTTGTTGTTCAATTCTTTCTCCTAGTGTGTTTAAGTTGCAAATACATGTATTAAATTTCTATACTTTTAACTATTTATAGTGCTAATGTATAAAGTATATGATTATTACATGTTCTTATCCCTTAAGCATAGTTTTAGGAACTATATTTATCAAACAAGATGAATATTTGTAGTAACCGGAATATGCTATAAGCATAATCCGATAGTAGTGGAAAATGAGGATTAGGCACATAGTTTAAGTTTTAATTATGGTCCATGTAATATTTTTGTGGCCATAAACAAAAGAAGTGATGATGTGGAGGATTTGTACTTCTTTGGTAGGGTTTCAAAAATTATTACAAAATGATCTCAAATGGATCAAATGCATACGATTAAAGGTAGGCAATCAAATTACATCCTTAACCAACTTGAAAGGCACCACCTAAACAAACTAATGACATTGATCAATCGATAAAATGAACCAAACACCAACTCTTTGATGATACCATAAGACCTCGATACCGACACAATTAGAACTTGACATATGAAGGGGATTAAGAAAGCAACTTCTCCTATGTTAGAAGAGGCGAAAATTACAACTCATAATGCTTAATTTTTTTAGTACCACAATACACTTAATAGGGATAGCTATTTTTTTAGTACCACAATGCTTAGTTTTTAGTACCACAATACACGTGAAGAGCTAGAGTTGTATATGGTTTCATTTACGTTATTAGATCATTTTTAACTAACAACTCAGAAATACAAGTATTTCCTTGTTTTGAAACCTATCCATTTATTTAGCTAACATAGGGCCTAATTTTCCACAAATTCTTAATCATTAGAGGCTCTTGCAAATGCACTATGTACGATCACACATGATTATTATGTGAATCACTACACTACGTGATTCACATGGTTCTAGCAAAGACCAAGTATATTGGGCGAAAATTCAAATTTATATTTTGTTTTTACTTTATTTAAAAATGAAGAGAATTAACAACTAAACAATCTATTGAAGAACAAATTGAAATTTTTGTTTAGTTAATATACTTATATCACAAATAAATTTGAATCATAAACTTTTATGATACGGACACTATTGTTTTTGTCTAATTATAACAATTTTTATAACAGAGACAAATTTTTCTATATGTATTTAAGTTTTTTCGAAGTCTTGTAGAGCCTATTTTGTGATATTCCAAATTCATTTTCTAGCCCTAGTTTTAACCAGTTTTTAATTATACATTATACATTTTGCTATCTATTTTAAATGTGTATATATCGTACGTTTCTATTCTACTTACGGAATTTAAATATATTATCATAAAGAAACCTAGAAAGCAAAAAAAATATGTAATGTAATTGTGTACATAGGAACAACCTCATTGATTAGTTTAATTAGAAATGGCATCCAAATCATATATCCACAAGTTAAGGTCAATTAGTAATTGGTTAGCACAAATTTTAAGATTTGTGAGTGGATTAAAAAGCAAAACATTGTTCCAAGACATATGACAACCTCTTATAATAATTCATAATGTGTTTCAACCAACAAAGACATAGAATGTTCGTTTACCTCTCATAGCATATCCTATTATTCGTCTTTTTATCGATAAATGATGAAATGTGGTTATTTATATCGGTGGAATTGAATATTTTATTGTTCATTTTATTTTTTCTTTATTAATCGTATTTTTCAAATGTATCGTAAGATATTTTTCATGACCCATCACTTTGTAAGCAGAAAAGAGTACGTCAAAATAACAGAAAATAAAAAAGTGTCAATTGATTAGGATAACGTGTAAAATGTTGAATGAAAAGTTATTTACTTGAAGCTAAAGGAAAGAAGCTCGAATTAGTATCCTTTTGCGTGGTGACAAATATAAAACTTCGTTCTCAAAGAACTAGAAAAGGAGAATAAATTCAGTTACGTACGTGTCGCTTGTTATTCATTTTCATGTTTATTTCGCTACTAGATTTTGATAGTCGCTCTCCTTTCTTACGATTTGGACACAAAAATTTATTTGCGTGACATAAAGATATGAAAAACGTAACAAGAAAACAGACATACATGTTTAAAACCTTCAGAAATGTTGTAATCGTATAGCTATTAATTACATTCTATTTGTAATGGTTTAGATTATATGTTAAAAGTTAAATGGTGTTACTTTAAATTTTTCGGGTTTACTTTTTCAAAAAATATATTTATTTATAGATAAACAAATATGAATCGGGCTATTGAAAGGCCGAAGCCCATAACTGGCTAATTTCTAAAGCCCACAAAAAGTGCTCGGGTCTCCACATCCCTTAAAAGGCAGAACTTTTTTTCTTTTACATTTCATGATCTCTAAATTCACCTTTTGGAAAGGGAATTATTTAAATAAATAAAATCTATCAAGATATTTAAAAAGAAAATAAAAAAAATAAAAGAAAATAAAAAATAAAAAATGAAAAACAAACATTTTATTGGATGACATCTATTGACCGGCGTACATATTCTAATATATGCATCAACTAAACAAAAACGATCAATGCAAATGGACCGGGCCTAAGCCTCGTGGAAGATAAGTCGAAGAGAGGGTGAGAGCTCCGTCATGACCGTACCCTATCACACCAATGGCCTCGCTCACATTTCAACTTGTTCGACTCTTCTCAAAATACCATCCTTCTAACCATTTTGAAGCCATTAACTTGTATTTCTACATAGGTATAAACTTCAAACTCATGATTTATTTGTTACACTATATATTATATATAAGCTCGTATCTTTTGAACAAATTCGACTATGATGGTCCAAAAAAACTTTATCTACCGACCCGCAAGATTTTTTTAGGAGATATTTTTAATTAAAAGGTCGCCCAATAGATCAATCATTGATATAACGATGGTCAAAGATATAATTGCATTATGGAAATGAAACGTAATCAAATCGTTAAATAAAATCTTGAAAATGTCCTTTCGAATAAAGATCCTTGAGTAGCCATTCAATCAAATTAATGGTTTTAATCTTTTAAGCAAGATAAAAGAAGAAGCATTATTTGGTGGAAACAAAAGCATGAAGTTTGTGGGGTTTGAGACACGAAAGAAAAAGGTTTAAAGATTGAATAAAAAGCTATATTTGTGTTGGTTTCTTTTGATCACAATTTGCTTAAAAAGTGTAAGTGCTTCGTGAATTGGTTGGGATTGCGAAAAATAACTAATCAAGTTGCTAAAATAATACAATGAGCATACCTCTTGACTCTTGAGTGGTGTTCTTTTGTTGCAACCCCATATTAGTCTTTTTGTGTCTATTTTTAGATCTTGTAAATCGAAAATATTGATATATGATTACCTTATCGTATAATGATTTAGCACTAACGATTAACTCCGACAATGACATGATTGGCATCCTATGTTAAAGTTATGTTATCACAACTTTGTGTGACATGATAATAAAGCATAGCACCTATAAATAACACAGGCAGCATGCTACGTAAAAATTATGCCGACACAACTTGAGAATAGTGTCAAATTCAAATGATCAAATAACAAGTTCAACTTTCAATACATAGCGAGTGCGAAGCGAATTAACTTTCAATCCACCATCCAAGAATGACTAAACATCAAGTGAAGGTGATGAAGTAGTTTTAAGTGAACAAAGTGAGGTAAAGTTTAAATTACCTTATAAAGCGTTTGGGCTTTTTTCAAGGCCCACTTACTCTGCAGAAAATATATTATTGAAAATAGTAAAGGCCTAACTAAGATGGGCCCAACAAGGCCCAATAAGAAAGGAAAACAGAGATTAAGGAGATTTGTCATAACAATATAAAGTTATAAACTGTCTGGAGTTCTGGACTCTGTCCAATGCAATATGATAAACTATTTTCGGAAAATGCACTGTATAGTAATCGTATTATCCAAAAAAGTTTATTTGGGTCATTGTACAAATATTGTGTTTAAATACATCACTTTAGTACAAGAAACCTTCTAATTGAAACATTGTTTCTCATTTTCCCGGTTTTTCACCGATGAGAGTCAAGGGGAAGTTAAAAACAATATTTGTACAATAACCCAGATGAACTTTTTTTGGATAGTACGATGACTATACAGTGCATTTACCCTAAAAAAAATGAGAGTCAAGGAGAAGGATTAGATAAAAAAAAATGACATGGCAACACTAACCGGTTAACAAAAGGTAGCAGGTTAACAAAGTTATCGAATTGAACGGTTTTTTAAAGTAAAGGTTATAATTTAAATTTTTTATTCTACTAAAGTAATGTATTTAAACGCAATATTTGTACAATGACGTAGAAGAACTTTTTTGGATAGTGCATTTTCCCAACAATTTTTATAATACCGGTCAAATGATCAGAAAAGTTTTGTAGTTTTATTAATCCGAGAACCTTAAACCTAACAAGACAGGAAAATAGCAATCTTAAAAGTAGATTGTAACAAGTTCCATGTGTAAGATGGAGCGAAATATTGCTTAGAAAATACTCATCGTACCCACACTACTAAAAAGAACAAGCTGTCTTCCCTCTTTACATCTCATCAGTCATCATACCCACACAAAAAAGTGTAATGTTTAGCATTTGCTTGAGCTTTTATGCATATAATCATATATATAATGTTATAAAGTACGTGTAAATTGTATGATGGATGGGGTGTTATTTAGCCTTGTGCTTGATCAGATGTATCATTATGAAAATATTTAAGGACGATCTAAAGATAGACCTAATGTCACTTGACAATTATCCATAATAGTGTTAGGGAGTGGGTTCCTTTTAAAAACTCATAGACCGTTGACAAGCCATAAGAACCTATAATTTGGGCTTTGGTACTCGACTCCCTGTTAAGGTTACTTGGGGAGAGCGAGCTTTTTTCGTTGTGTTGTACACGACCTATTGATATTCTAGTGGCCGTTTCTGAACTCTTCCTTAACCATCCCAACATGTTTACCTAGAGAGGTTTGAATTCTGTCTCATAGGAGACTCTAGGCACCTTACCACTAGGTCATTTTCAAAATGGTTCTCTTACTGATCAAAAGCATTCATCGGAATAATACCCCAATGAACTTGAACATTTATATGACTCGCTTATATTAATCTAAAAATGAGAATTCAATAATATATTAGTTGCAAGATGAACTATAACCAGGCCAGAAAGTCTATTACTGAGAGATAGTTGGCATAAGAATTGATAAAACTTTTTTGCTTGTATAGGGCTGAGTTACTTGATCAGTTCTTGGCCCTTCTACAAAAAGATGATCAAACTGGTACGAAACCAAATCAGCTAGTTTGGTTCTTTTAAGACGACCCTGGTAGTTCTATGTCAACCGCGAGTAGACCAGCAAAAAATATGTGTGTATATTTCTTGTTAACAAACTGATTCTATAGAAAAGATAACACATTGATACACTTTTTTGGCATACCGACAATGAGGTCTTTTATGAAGAAACTTGATGAAATAAATCCAAACCCCTGGTAACTATAAGCCTTATGGCAGGTTCAAATAGATTCAAACCTACTTCTTTCACCATTTCTCTAACTGTCATAGCCCCAGGAGTCCACGGAGCCTCGTCTTAGAACAGGTGAAGCCAACGAAGACTATATGAAGTCGTTGACAAACTGACAGTTTAACCATCCAAACTAAACCCACCCAAAACCAGCCGAACCTAACATATGAAGTGAAAAAATTGTAACCTAGAGTTGGGTATGAACCCATTTTATCGTGGCATAAGCATACAACATACATAAACTGTTTGTGAAAAGAAGTATACTTAGTATGCTCTTTGACCCGTAAAAATGGAAAAATGTTAACCTAGTCCATAAGCAAAAATGTTGCCAGCTATGATTATCAGTATCTTACTAACCTTTAAGTTCCACTAAAGCAGATAACTGATGTGCAGTGGTTAAGTATTTATAAGGTAAACGCAAACGATCATTCCAATTTCGAACTTGAGTAACATAGCAACATCCATAAAAGGATATGAAAACAAATTGAAATACAGTACAATTCATATAACTTCTGTCGGATCACACAAACATCACACGATTTTTTTTTACCTGAACCACACTAGTTCTTGTTGAAAGCAAGACTTGGAAAAGTAACATCCATCCGGTACGCGAGTCATTCATCATTAATCTACATACCAGATAACTATAGACATTTAACATAAATGACAATACTCTCTATGAAGAATAAGTAGCATCTCCATTCAAGTTTAGTTTGCTCGGCTTTGAATAACATCGAGCCCCACTTCGCTAGCATCAGTAGCTTGCAACTCCACCTGAATTCCATCTAGCTCTCTCTTGAACCTGTCCTTGGAACTTGCGTAAATCATCTTGCTCCTCACTCTTGCGGTATCAGGAGACCTTTCAGACCAGATGATATCATGATTAAAATATGTCACACTTTAAACAGATTATAACATTTACAATAGAGGGCTACTTGTACCATGCGATAAAGAAAATCCTGCTCTTCTGGACACCTTCTGGGGTAAGAAAGTCATAATCAAACACAGCATATCGGCACTCATCAGCAGGGAGGCAAGCTGCAAATTCATCATAAGTTTCTACTGGTTCTCCAAGCTTTTCAACCATCACTTGCTTCAACTTCTCTTCGATCTTATAGATGATGAAGCGAAATGTCCTTTTTGTCTTCAAATCCATAAACTTAAGCTTGCAGTCATCATGCACAGCCATCCCTGATGCCGCATTGGCCTACAAGTTTCAAAGATTAACCATACATCAGTATCACAAACTGGTACATTAAAACATTAACAACTCGATAAATGTAATGAACTACAACGTGTCAAAATTATTCCGAATAAACAGCCTTTACCACACATAACAGTAACAATTTTCAGCTATTTTGTTCTGACCATGTACTGGACAATAAATGAAGCAGGATACATAGGAAATGCAGTCAGGATCCAATCTACTATCTAAAGGTACAAAAATCGTCAAGTGAACCCCACAGTACCCTTCAATTTAACTCCATTAAGTCAAAACCATGCTAGTAGGTTTAAAATTCCGTGGTCCAACGCTTCCCTATCCAAACAGATCACTTGACAAGACACACATTTTTTTTAAATGATAATTAAACACATTAATAAGTCTCTACCTCCAAACCAACGCCTACTTCCGCAAGTAAACATCCGTAACAACTCCAAAACAAAAAAATCACATCACATAAAAAGAATGAACAAGTAAAATCAAAATATCAGAACAACCGAAAGGTTACATACAACGCCTCCAAACCATCGCCTACTTCCGCAAGTAAAATATCACATCACATAAGGAAACGATCAAGTAAAATCAAAATATCAGTTCAACCGAAAGGTTTACACTCAAATTATCAAATCAAAAACCTAACAAATCTCCACCGACTCTAAATTTTTTCAAACAAATCGAAAATTCTAACAAAACAAACACCAATCGAACGACTTTCACCATTTCATCACGAATCTAACAATTTCACCTACTGATCTAGCTCTAAATCAACTTACAATCACCGCCGACTAGTAAATCACACATAATCGAGAATAAATCACCAGAAATGAAGATCAACAAAATTAACATCTGAATATTGAAAAAATCAGCTGAAAAAGTACAGATCTCGGTATATAATTGAAAATCAAACAAAGTTATACATGCAAATCACTCTATATGAGCAGATTAAGTGAGAAAAACGAGTGTGAACTGGTGTTGAATAGAGAGAGTGAGAGATATTACCATGATTGCTGGCGGAGGAGGACGATCGGAGTAAATCTAGGGTTCCGATTGAGTATTGCGGTGAATGAGAAGGCGTGTTTTTCTGCCTTTAATTTGGGGGTTTTTTCTTTCCGGAGTCGTCTCACATTTTAAGAGCTACGATTTGTAGAACGGACCCTCATATTTTAACAATTTTTACTTTAAACCCTAAAGTTCAATTTGGTACTTTCTTTTTCTCCTTTATATTTATGAGTTTGGAGAGAAATGTGTTATATAAAATACAATGAAAGGATATTTGAGTCAAAAGATTGGGATGGTTATTGTAAAAGGTTTGAAAACGATAAGGAAGGTATCCGTATATATAAGTAAATAGACCAGGTATTCTAGATAACATCAACATGAAATAGCTTCTTTATTTACATGTTAAATAGTAGAAGTAGATGAGAAGATAAGAAGCATTAGGTTTAGTCAGGTTGAACATAAAAATTTGATAGAAGTGTGTAAAACTAAAATATATGATATATTGACGTTGATGTGCAACTTTGTTCAATATAAATTATAATAAGACCATCTTTTATATTTTGTTAGCCGTTCTTGATATGGGTGAGTGTGGTAGTAGGTTCATATTAAACCGGAACATACCAGTTTTTGATTTAGTCATTTTTTTTTTGTCGAATACCTTACCGAATAAACCGGTTTGATTCAGGTCGGTACGGTACCATACAAAATACCGAACAAAGTGGTAATAGAACAGTACCATTAGTACCGAATACCGAATTTTTGGAAAATGTGGTACCGGGTACCATACCGCTTGTATTCGGTTAACATCGTTATCAATTCGGTACTAATACGATACCGGTATTTCGGTACTTTTGTTCACCCCTAGTTCTAAATTAAAAGTATTATTTATACTGTTTAAGTTATCACTTGTATGCTCGATAATGGTCTATGTCTCTCTAATCACTTATATGAGTGTTGATAATCATAACCATTAGGATTGTGGCGAAAAGATAACGTTATGCAAAAAAAAACTTGTACTCCATAAATATAAGGGTGATCTCGAAAACGCAAAGGGATGGTTATTTATTAATGTATAACTAAATGAAGCGTGTCTGAAAGGTTTATACTTAATAAACAAACTATAAGTTCTTATTATTATTTGTCCACATGTATACTAATAGGTGTACCAATTAGGCCTAGCTTAAGTGGTATCATCACCGAAAACGTCCAGACTCCATATATGTGATAGAAAATGTCAGAGGTACGAATCCGAGCCCCAACACATGTGGGTGATTTGTGGGCATGTGTTTTACCCCGGCGTTGATTCTCCTTACGGGTTGGACGAACGCATATATTGAAATATGTACGGAGATCAGGGATACCTTCCAATCTATTTTTTTTTTTTTTGAAAGAAAGTTTTTGATTCTAACTATTTCTTTTGCCATCTTCTTTCATTATATGATATAGCATCATTTTCTTTCCCATATAGTTATATAGTTATGTTGGACGATAATAAAATAAAATTTTAGTCGATATTTAGCTAAAGTATAAACCTATGAGTTAAATTCTACTTATGTGAATGTGTTAAAGATTGCAAGACTAAATCATAATTTATTTTCTTTACTCATAAAAACACTTTGTTAAGATAAGATTATAACGAAAACAGATTTGGGAATAAACTGGCCGATTTAGTATTGATTATAAGTAGATGTTAAACGTTGATAAATATTGTTCTAAGAGGTGCGTTTTGGAAATTGTTTAAAATCGAGGGGCTTATTTTATAACATTTACTTTTACTTTCTCTCTTTACCACCTACAGTACTCATTGCGCGTTGGATGTCCGCAATGTAATAAAAGTGCATCAAAGCCAATGATGTTACGCCACGTGTCCGTTATCATGTTTGATTTCTTGCCACGAGATTGGAATAAGGAATGTACAACTCTTGTAGCTCAATTTATAAACCAGGATGGATAATAGAAACACAAAATTGTGATTTGGAATAAGGCTGTGTTTGGGTATTTTTGGAGTATCATAGATCGGGGTGTGTTTGGAGTCATTAGTCTTAAATGAAGTTGAAATGAATATATAAACTGAAACTAAAAGTTAAAATTAGAGTTATTTATCTTTTTGTAAGATAGATTAGCTTTTTATTTTAGAGTTTTTAAAAAAAAATAAAAGCCAAAGAGAAAACGATATTTTTGTGTAACATGCTATGCTTTCAACATCCGTGTCAACTATGAATTCTTCAAAAAGGACGGACAGGTCAGGCGTATGGGAACTACTATCCAAACAAATCTTATTTTAAAACATTCAACCGAAACTAAAAACTTCTAGTCTAGTCTAATAATATATGAATTGATCTATTAACCTAAATGTTTCGAGTCAAGCAAAGATAAAATTATGAATTGTTGTATTATAACAAAACAAAAAAATGAAAAGGAACTATCAACTAACATGATAAAAGCAAATACTATTCTATGAATTTTTTTGATTAGATGGATCATTTCTTTATTTTCAAAAGTAAGAACTAAACATAACATTCTTGTGGTTCTAACAAGAACTATGTAACATCTTCTATATGTGGATATCGAATATCTATTGGATTAACTATATAAAAATCATTACTAATGTAGTTCTTATGAATCTCTTTATTGTTTATATATTTTAAGACCTAGTTTGTGTTGTTAAAATTTGTAATATCAATTTTGTTCTTGTTTATTTATCAAATATTAATTCAGAAAAGTTTTCGCTTTTATAAGTAAAATATGTAGAACCATACAAATTATGATATGATAAAGAAATTGGTGAAGTGACTATGATATGTTCAAAAAATGACATTGGATAGAGACATTTATTATTTTTATTTAAACAAAAAAATTTGAAAACTTTAATGATGTATAGTTGATTTTAAGTTTGATAAATTAGTTGCATAAAAATAAAAATAAAAATCAATTGAATTTAAATGAAACAATATTTATTAGAGTTAATTACATAAATCGTTCTTACAGTTTATTTAAAAATTATGAATTTCGTCCCTAAGTTTAAAAAGTTGGATAAATCGTCCACTTTTGAAATTTGTAACGGAAAATATGTAATTAGTTAGAAATTATGGATGAAAAGCGTAATTAGTTTTCAAAAGTGTACGATTTATGCAACGTTTTAAACTTAGGGACGAAATTCACAATTTTGGATAAAGCATGGGGACGATATTTAAAAAGCACATTGGGTCCATAGCTCAGTGGTAGAGCATTTGACTGCAGATCAAGAGGTCACCGGTTCGAACCCGGTTGGGCCCTGCTTATACTTTTTATTTAACCTTTTAAATAATTTATATATGCCTATCAAAATCATTCTATAGCCTACATCGTCTTTAATCATATTCCACAGTTACATTTTGCCCCCTATGAGTTGCTTTAACTGAATGATTGAATGAACCGCAAACTCGTCCTCGTCGTCTTTAATCACATTCCACAAATTCATCGTCGTTATCCAAGATTATCAAACCCATATTCATCTTCACCAAATATGTACAACTTGTTTAAAGTAATGTTCACTTGACTGGTGGTATATGTCAAGTATTATATGTTAATGATGTCGATTTACAGTAACATATTTGGCATGAATAGCTCGACACAAACATAAGTTCATTTTAGTAATGTTCTTTCATCTATAAGTATTAAAGTTGGTTGTGGGTAACAATCACTCATAACCAACTTAATGCTCAATTGGCCAATTCATGTGCCAGGATAATACGATTGTGATTGGTGAATGTTCTCCATACGACATGACTCACTGGCAATAAATATAATGTGCGTGATCATATCCAGCTGGGAAACATAAGGATTTCTTATAGCAAAACCAACTTAAGTAACAATTCAACCCGGAAAAAACCAATAATGAGATCTTATAGCAAAAAATTATCAAGTTTAGCAAAACAAAATCCTCGATAAAAACAAACACGTCCACGAATAAGAATGTGATATAAAAAAACTTAAAAAGACGAACAATGTGTCTAGATGCTACATGTTTTAAACAACAAGAAACTGGAAATGAAAACTATGTCTTGCCACTTTTTGCTTGTTTTCTCCTCCAAATATTGTTCAGTTACAGTTCACCTGCTCAAGAAAAAGGAAATGCCGCCTGGGGTTAATACAATGTATAGGATTTAGCTAATGGAGGAAATATTATAATTATTGCATACTATGCGTCAACCACCGAAATCATTTTTATTAAAAAAAATTAGATTTATTATTGTAAGAATATTGTTTTTTGACATTGAAATAAACTCCAGTAATTATTTATTAAAAAATGTTCAATGTCAACCAAAACCAAACTAATTTGACCCATACCAAAAAGTGGTATATTTCAACCAAAACCGTTTTAGCCTGTTAACAGACACAATCCATCTTGCCACCTCTAGTATACATTATCCATGGTTACACCTTTACCGTGTAAGTTCAGAAACTATAAGTAGCTAATAATCATATGTTTGATTATTATCAAACATGTAAAGGTATCTTTTAACGAATATTATTACCTCCTAAGGAGCAATGAAAACCTTGGACTGCCAAGAGAACTCCTCGGACTGCAACAACTCCTTCCTCAATTTTTTGATGTAGACCTCCAAAATGAACATATGCTCGTCTACAATCTCACATGACATTGCATCTTCAGCTATTTTAACTGCTGATATTTGAGATAACTGAAAGTTTTCTCCAACTCGTTGCAATTTTCTTGCAATATCTTCCTTCCCAATCATCACAAGACAAGCCAACAAAGATTTGAGCTCACGTGCTGCTCCACCCTTGAGAGACATCCCCTTCAGATGCTCCACTAATGCCATTTCCTCATCCGGGCTGGAAAACATTTTACCAATTAAAAAAAGAGAATAAGGTAGTGTTTGGTTGGCCGGAATGAAAGATATATTCCCTCTATAACCGTTTTTTCATTCATTAGGGATCCCGTCATTCCTTTCCTTCACTCAATGTAAATTTACCAATATACCCATAGCAGTTATTATAACATCCCTATAATTGGTAACTTCCCTAAAAAAATCTTAAATAATCGATAAAAAGTTCCTAGTCATGTGCTTGTTCATTACAAGAGATTGGGGCAAGATTAAAAAAACTCGAGTCACAACTTCATAAAGGGTAAAATCATCTGCCAAAACAAAATATGATATCTTACCCTACAAATAAAGGAATATTATTTTGCTTCACATATCTACTATGAGTCCTTGTTACTATTATATATCAACATTATTTCATATCATACAGTTTGAGTTATATACATTTTGTACTATAGGGGTGTTTTTGTCTTAATTAAACAATTTGATTTGACTCATATCTAAATTCATATATACCAAACATGATGCGTTAATGACCAGTTTCATTCCACGTGACCAACAAAACATGATAATAGAATGGAATGATTCATTTCATTACTTTGTTTAGTCCATTACGTTCTTTATCCCATTACGTCTTACCAAACATATACCCTTAGGAAACAATTAAGAGAACACAAAATTATTAAAAAATATAAAATACAAATAAAATTAAGTTTGAAGTAAAGCACCTGCCAGCCCGGATTTTCCCTCTTTTCTTTTGGCGTCTTAGCCCTCTTTTGCTAGTGCCATTTGAGCTCACGGAAGCAGCAGAACTTTTTCTTGTCCTGCTCATAAATTTTTGGCCCATTTAAAAAAAATCAATAATATGAATCAGTAATAAGTAAACTAAATATAAGCAAACAAGAATATAACCACATAGTTTATAGTCATACCCTGTGGTGTAAGCACTCATTCCACTGAAACTGCTGCTAGCTTCTGAAACCGCATCATCATCCAATTCATTTATTGATCTCTCATCTGCCTGAAGCTTAGCGGCCATCACTAACCGCCGCTGCCTCACCGCCAAGTATCGTGCCAAATACTTACCAACTTTCTCCAACCCTTCTTCATATTCCCCTATCATCAACATCCCACATTCAACCGCTCCAATTTTCACATCCGATATCAAATCCTCCCTCCTATGCAAAAAAGAAATTCTCAAAGCTTCTTCCCATTCCCGTGCACTAATTAAAAGATTTATCCCATTTTTAACATCTCCACAATAATCAAAAGCAATTTTGGCAGCTTCACTTGGTTTCCCAATAGTTTGAAGTTCTTCACAAAGTTCTTGCGCCATTTGCATTATCTCTTCTTTTTGAAAGTTCATCAGACCCGCCACAGTGAGGACTCCACTCCAATTGTTAGAAGATCGATAAGCTTTCAAAGCTTTTTCTAAACTAGAGCAACATAAATACATTGTAGCAGCATCCTCAAAAGATTTCTTATCGCTTAAATGATCCCCCCATGCTTCAAGGACTTGTTTCTTTCTAATGGGATCAGTTAGTAATTGAAGTGCTAGAGAGAACAATACGGGGTTGTTTTTTATGATATTTATACAATCTTCAAAATAAGCATCTCCTGCAGCAACAATGTGTTGGAGTGCTTTCTCGAATCTTCTTAGTTTGAGGTCAATTCTATACCTGTTAGAACATACATAATTAAACAGTCAGAATATATGAAAGGGCAAATTACATAAAAAGGTAACAGCTTTCGTCAAACTTTCATCTTAAAGGCAATCTTCCCTATTTGACCGGTTTCCAGGCACTGTCTGCAGCCAACACGGTCAAAGTTACTGACACATGAGTGTCACGAATCGCTTAACCAGGTCAGATTACCCTAAATAAAAAAATTAGGAGTTGTTTAACTGAAACAAAATGTCTGAAGGTTCGGCCGTTCGGCGTCTATTTGGGCCTAAATAGAAATTTCACAGAAATTTTTGTACTTTGTTATGCAATTATCCATATATGACAGTAATGTTATGATAACATATTAAGTATTAACTATATTGAACCCATAACTAGATGGCTAGATAAATATTGATTAGAAGGTGGGGTTTAGCATGCTAGATAAAGTTAACGTCATTGGAAAAAACCTATCTTTCGGAAGAAGGTCATCAGTGAAAGCAAGCCGATTTTGTATTTCATTTGTATTACCATTATTATACATAAAATATCATGCAGTTCTTATCAATACCTCATAATCAGACTTGGCAAGACTTCAAGCTCTTGAAGAAACGGTAGGAACTCCTTTGGGTCTTGTTGTGAGTTCAATGCAACAATAGCAGCTAGATTTAAGTCATAAAGACCCAAAGCAGCTTCAAAAACCGCCTCACTTTCCGAAAGCCACAATAAATGTTTCAAGGATTCTTCAGCAGATGGGACTTGCTTTCTCTTCGGGTCGTTACAATCTGATAATTCCATTTCACGGACAACTTTCACCCTTTCCAAAGCTTCTTCAAGCAAGGGTGGGTCACTTCGAGCCAAAGTGGTTAAAATACAAAGCTCTCTTGCTGGGCTTTCCACTATTTGGTCCTCAAGAGCTTTTCTAACGGCCAGTAGCACAGAGTTGACTTTGCTTTGATCACCAATACCATTTTCCACATTTGTGTATGATATATAGCCTTTGTATAAAGTCTCCATGACATTTTCGTTCTTTAAGGAACAAACAAATTCCGTAATGTAGCTTAGATTACCTGCCTGTTTAACAAACTCTGTAGCCAACTGTAAAAATGCTTGCCACCCCCCATAATCAACAATAACATTAAAGTCTATCCTGTGTCGCCTTACCATGAGTAGGGAATCCCTAAAACGCCCTTGGACTAACGCATTAATGATCGATTCTAGTACCAACTTTCTTGGATAGATGCTTTCCAAGTTTCCACGGATCGTTTGTATTATAACAGCAGATTCGTCTCCATGCACAGTTCCCAAGATTTTTGAACCTTTTTCCCATATCTGTATAAACTTCTTTCCTTCTTCTGTATTTCTTTTATTTATAACAGGTATAAACTCGCCATACTTTGCATCCGTCTGACCAAGAAGAATATCACGAATCTCGATAACATACAGAAAGTCTTGTTTGGTTATAAGAACTAAATGTGTCATCACTTCATTGGTGGAGTTTGAGTACAGCGAGAAGCTGCTACAGTTGTTACATAAAACATTCTGATTGACATGCAGTTTACCATTGTTATCAAGCCCAAATAACAAGAAAGGGTTTGGAATTCCAAAATCTTCAACCGGGCCCACAATCATCCATGGACAAGATGATGAAAACTGTAATTGGTTTTGCTCAAGAAGAGAACCTGCTGCATACTCAAATATATTACCACCGTTTAACTGAAGAAATGCCGACCGTTTTTTAACCGGGTTAGAAACAATCCCAATCACTGTTCTCTCGAGAGAAAGTTTATTTGAGATCTTAGCATCAAATCCCGAGCATGCCACTGAACCCGGAATATGATTTTCAGAGCACACAAGTTCAAGTTCCTGTAGATAATACTTAGAAAGCTCGTTTTTGTCTAAAGTAACACCAAGAAGCACGTGTGAGTCCAACCATGTTAGATGAAGAAAAGATGTAATATTTTCGGAAGAGCACAACTCAGCACGAAATACTTCGCCTTCTAGCTCTTGCCAGGTGTCAACACTAGGAAGCTCCACAACGGCCAAACTGCCATCTGTTAAAGATGCTGCCAAACTGTTCTTATTATTCTTGGACCAGAAAGCAGTTTCTCTAACAGAACACGGAAATTGTAGCTCAAATAGATACATAGGAGGCGGGATTAGGGATACAGAAAGTGGTGTTACTAAAATCTTTGAGCCATCAACAACTAATGCTACTGAATTCTCGGTAACTGCTGTAATCCAGATAAAATTGTAGACTTTGAACACGCCTTTGAGAGTCCAACTTATCAACTCTAGAGGCTTTACTGGGTCCCACATGAATCTCACTCCATCCTGCTTTAAGTACCTGATTTCTTGTTTCAAATACCAGTGGTTGTTGCTGAAAGACCAGATCTTAATGGAGTCATGGGTTTCGTTTCTGACAATGGCTGCAAGAAGATCTGAATTACAGTTCCATTTTAGATTCTCGACAGTTGCAACTGTTCCGTCATTTACACTAAATGAACTCCTTTCTAACCCATTTTTCTCGAAGAAAACTATTTTGTTATCACAAACAGTAGCTATTTTTGCTCCAGATGGCATCCACTCCACAATTTCTCCCATAAAAGACTTGGGTTCTGAATCAGAATGCAAGTTACCGGTATCTCGTTCCCATATTTTAAGCTTCTTACGCAAAGAATCTTGTGTGGAGGTTATTGTAGCAAAGAACTTCCCGTCACCTCGCCAAGTGGGCGGACTTCCAGGTGAACATTCTGACTGAAGGCTTTGATCACCTGAGACTAACTTTAGTTGTATTAAAAATCTACTCAAATTATTAAAACCAAAAATTGTCCACAATTCTTGTTTTAATTTTAACAAATTTTATTTTCATAAATCGTAATTTCTGAATAAGCAAATGTAATAAGAATATAATATTTTTTAAATATGGGAAGGGATCCTTACGTACGTCAGCATCTTGAACAGGATCCTCAAGTGTTGT
Organism: Senecio squalidus; assembly: GCA_910822075.1. Lineage (NCBI taxonomy): Eukaryota > Viridiplantae > Streptophyta > Magnoliopsida > Asterales > Asteraceae > Senecio > Senecio squalidus. The sequence goes on from CAJVGC010000590.1 coordinate 11,865,678, forward strand.
CTCATACAACAAGTCCCAATCATGAGTCATTACCAACATTTGGCCAAAACCAGTAATAACACAAAGCAAATCTCCATCTGGACTCGGTGAGAGGGACTTCACACCGCCTTCTACTTTGCCAACAACCTCCACTGCATTATCGTCCACATTATATAGTAATAAAACACCACTTGAAGTTCCAATAATTAATGCTTCTTTCTCCATGAGATACTCCAAACAAGTAATAGAGTCACCAGCATCAAGATCAACGGCCTCGACAACAGAATTCGATGATGGTTTTCCCCATGATTCTCCAATCTGAAATTTAATCAAATTTTACAGTCGGTAAAAAGGAGTAATAAATACTGTTTTCATTTATGAAATAAAGAACATAGATTTGTACATTACAAAGAAAATGTTTTATATCATTAACACTAAAATTTTAGGGAGATGTAGCAATTGATATATCGAACAACATTTTTATCTTTAGTTCTGCGTGTGTAGGTTCCAAACAATAATATCATTCTACTTCCAAAATCCATGCTTCTTTACTCAGCTTTTGTACATTCAATTAAATAATTGATCCGTTCTTTCAACTCGTTCTAAAATGGACCCGATTGAAAAATCATGAGAGTAGCCTCTAAACGAACGCTCATGTCAAAATTATGCACACACTTTCTATTACTTATCACTTTATTAGTTTACGGGCTGATATCCGATAACTCCTTCTAAATTCATCACCCGGCTTCCTCGGTACTACAAGTGCTAATATTCACTAACTAATATTACTATCACCAAAGTTGAATGTAACTATTGTATTCATATAATTGAGATTAAAGCGAGTGTTATTCAAAGTTTTTTATACTTTACGAGCTGGTATCCGATAATTCCTACAAATGCTCATATTAACTAACTAATATCACTATCTACAAAATTTGAATGTAATTACTGTATTCGTATAATCGAGATTATACCTAATGTAATTCATTTTTTCTAACACGAAGATAAAAAGTATATTCTTAAGTAACAATTAAATGATTTAACTTGAAATAAATAAAGAGTGAAAAAGTTATTAGGGTTTACTTGAATGGTGTAAATGAAATTAGCAGAAGAAGCGAAGAAGAATCGATTCTGTTCGATATCGAAAGCAGTGCAGCGAATGAATTCATTTTGCGATTGTAATTCCAGATTTGATGATTGTTCACATGATAACTTCAGATTCTTCATCTTTCTCTGTTGATATTAACACTGATTTGGGGATTTAATTTGCCCTAATTTCTGCTGCTGGTGGCTTGTAGGGGTTTAGGCTGAATCAGGGTTTACAGTTTTTTTCTGCATAAAAAGAATATTTTAGGGGGTGTTTGTATATTTTAATAGTATAAAGCAGTGTTATAAAAACGGGTTTGAATCGTCGGTCGACCGGTTTAACTTTACGTGGTTTCTAAATAGAACCGAGCAATTATCCAATCGGTCGGTTATTATGGTTTAATTAGTTCAATGGTTTCGGTAGAAACCGGTTTTTTCATAAAAAAAATATAAAATAAGAAATGTAATAAAAGGTAAAAAAAAATTATAGATATAATAATTTTTAGTTGTTAATTTTGTCATCTTAGTATTTGTATTATTAAAATTAAATGATATTACTATTTAGTTGTTTAGTATGATAATTAAATGTTAATAAATTAGATGTTATTGTTGTTGATATTATGATGGTGTCATAATTTGGATTGTTTAGTAATATGTTTGGATTTTTTTCATGTAGTTTAAAACTTTAATTTTTGTTAGATTATAATTATTTGGTATTATTTTTAAATGGATTGTAAGTGTATTTTGTTTATGTATAACACTTTTAGTAGTCTTCTTTTGAATTTTAAACTTAGTAGGGGTTTTAATAGATATATAAGTTTGACTAGTCAACCCGGTTGAACCATCCGGTTCAATCGATTCAACCACTTTTGATAACAATTTCGGTTCAACTAAAAAAACTGTTTTTAAAACATTGGTATAAAACATGGGCGAACAAAAAAATATAAAAAACCGAATTAAAATCGCAAAGGACGGAGTAATAGAAGTGAAAAAGCCTAACTAAATAAAAACCAATGGAATTTTATTTAGTGAAAAATTAAAGTATTCGATTCGGTTTGGGTTTGACTCTAAAAATGAATAGAAAACCCGAACTAAATCATTTATGTTATATCATCCAAATATACACTTTTCATATATAACTATTATGGTTATACTTATTTATTAGACGAAAATCATTATACTTAGTATGAAATGTTCCGCCTCAACTATTGTAAATTATAGTTGAAAGGAAAATTATTAACCGAACCAAACTTGACCGTAAAAAGCGAAAACCGAGTCAATGTAAAACTGAAGTCAACGGTTTCTAACCTTTTAGAAAAACTTTCAAACTCATGTTCGGGTTTATACAAAAAGCAAGACGAACCAAACCATCCTCACCGAGCATCATGTTAAGTGTTTAAAAGAAAAGAAAAAAAAGTGAGGGTATACCGTGAGACATCACAAAATTATGGGTTAAAAGTGAAACAAACAAGCTCAATGTATATATACACTCCAACATTAATCTATCTATCACAAAAAAGTAACGGTTTCGTCGATCAGATATCAAAATTGGACTTCATATATGTATGTTTAATCTGTATTCTATCGTTTAGATTACCTTAATTTTGTGTTTAATTGAATTTACATTGGTTTAATCGATTATATTCTCAAAATTTATGGTTTATTATTCAGAATGTTTACGTTAATATAAAATTTTAATCAGTTTGCAGCGGTTTTGCTCAATTTTCGTTATTTTAAGTTTTAGGGCATCTGAAAATTTATATATAGGTTCATAACACTCTAATTCACATAATCGATATAACATATAATTTTGACATGTTATCTAACCTGTCATAATCCAATCTACTTGTACGTGTCCAACAACTCATCATATATATATTTTTGTTTAATGTAGATGGAGAAAGGGAAAGGAGCAATGCCAAGTCGAAAATGGGCTGTCGACTTCTCAGACAATTCATCCACACCTTCTACCCGCGACATTCCTCACCCACCCGGTTTCGCACGTACTTCACATGATCAAGACGAATCTACTCTCAGTCGCCAAAAGAAAGACGCGGAAGCAAATTGGAAGTCACAAAAAGCATGGGAAGTCGCTCAAGCTCCCTTCAAGAATCTACTTATGATGGGGTTTATGATGTGGATGGCTGGAAACACAGTGCATTTGTTTAGTATCGGTATAACGTTTTCAGCTCTTTGGCAACCATTAAGTGCTCTTCAAGGGGTTGGGAAGATTTTTGCGCCTTATAAGGATAGTAAAGTAGACCTTGTTGCACCGAAGTTACTATTTGTTGCTCTTAATTTAGGAGGTATGTTGCTCGGTGTATGGAAGTTGAACACGTTGGGACTTTTACCAACTCATGCGTCTGATTGGGTGTCATCGTTACCTCCTGCCCATGAGGTTGAGTACTCGGGTGGAGGCATTGCTTTGCACTAAAATTTATTCATTAGCTTTTGATTAATGTTGTAAGTTTTTAATAACTAAGAACTGCTTAGGCGGTAATATTTGAGCTAATTTCAGCGCAATTTGAAACACTATTACCGATATATCTTTTGTCAGCTTCATTTTTGTATCATATGTTAGACATTATTGAAATTTTTCTAGTAATACAAAAATGTTTTTCTTTTACAAAAAGTGCAACCATTCTGCAAGGTGTTAGGTTTGGATCCAATGGATGAGTTTTTCGTACGCGTTAAAGCAGGCACACAGGTTGAGTCGACGGTAAACGTCATTAATTTTTTTATAAAGAACTAATTAAAAATGCGTTTTTATTAAGACTACGTTATTAAAAATTATAATACTAATTGTACTCTTTTATTTTCATTGTTTAGGACAATCGATGCATTTCAATACGTGTTTTCTTTTTAACTATCTATATTAACTTCATGTTTGAGAGGCGTTAACATAAAATACAACTCATATCGACTAAAGAGTTGAATTATCACCTGTAGTTCTTAGTGATAGTTATGTTAAGCTTTGTCACATAACATTCATATCAAAACATATGAAACAAGACTTGAACGAGTTCTTAATTTACACAATAAGCTAGATTTTGGTGTTATGCAATTAAAATTTGGTTAAACATAAAACAATCAAACACAATCACCAAAAGATATCGAAAAAACAAATGGGACTTCAACAAAGTTGAAGCGGTATTGATTTCTAATACTCCAATAAAATCTTCATATTTTTTCATTTAGTTGTCAAACAAAAGGAGTTAGACTACGGCTATAGCAAAGAAAGATCCAGCCAATACAAATAACTACTACTGAGTAACTTCGGAATAGGTTCAGTACCTACGAAAACACGGGTCTAGAAATGAACGGTCAAAGGGGTTATACACCCGAGCAGACGGGCACTCGATATCCAAATGGCCTCTGCCACCACAATTATTGCAGATGATCATCGGCACACAGTCACGGCTAATATGACCAGGTCCGTTAACTAATTACACATTTCGTCCCTAAAATGAACGTCCGTTAGAAATTAGGGACGAAAAGCGAAATTAGTTTCCAAAAGTGGACGATTTATGCAACTTTTTAAACTTAGAGACGAAATTGGTAATTTTGATTAAACCCTGGAGACAAAATTGGTAATTTTTTATTAAACCCTAGGGACGATATATTTTTGACGAAATCTCCGGACATTTTTTTTATGGTTTATGATAATATATATTATAAAACCACATTTAAATCACATATGAATTTTAGTATTATGACATTTTAATTTTTGTATTTATATTTAAAGTTTTAAACATGTTGCCCACAAAGTCAAACTCGGTAACATTTGTTGTACAGATAATTTTGGTAATGCATCATACCTAAAGTAAAGTTAACTTCAGCTTAATGGAAGATGTTGATAATGATGGGGTTGTGCCCGTTGACGCCATTCTAATCGCCTTTACTGCACAATTCTTGTTATTTGCTTTCAACTTCGATACATAAAAGAAACACCAAATCCATAAATAGTTAAACTGTACACTCGATGCATTACATGTACGTTTCAAATAATCCGACTATGATATTATGCAGACAAAAATAATCCAAAAAAACCCGGAACTTGTAACCATAAACCAGCTACAAATCGGATCTTAGCTAAGTTTGGTAGAGGACACAACCAATAACCTAAATAGTACAAAACACTTCAGCTACCAAAAAATATGACTCGAAAGATGAGGCCAGAATTATTATTATTTTTGTGCATAACTAAAACTCAAAGCTTTCATACCAAGAAATTGGTTGTGATAATTCTATTAGCAAAAATTTTAACCCTATAAATATCCATTTTGATCATAAAAAATTCTCCATCACATCGAATTAAATCTGAATTCACGAGGATAAAAGCAAGAACGTTCAGTCTGATATGTACATAAGCGAGACCAGCGCCGTTACTAAATCTGAAAACTTATTCAATGAATGAACAATGACAGAAAAGCGAGAAAACATAGAATTAGTACAAAAGAATCAAACGAGAACCATGTTACTGGTTCAAGAACATGCACTAATCCATCTAAACAACAATGAATAAATCTTGATCCATATTTGGAAACATGGAAACATGGAAACAAGGTTTTATATGTCAAACACAAAATGATCTCATAAGAAAAGGTAACTGATATACAAGTAGCTCTACCAACCCATGAGCGTCCTTCTCACTTTGTCGATGATATTTTGTTTCGCTTGTTTGCTGGTCAGTGGAAATCCTTGGTTTTCAACTAACAGGAACCTGTACACTTCCCACTCGCGATCTAATGTTGAATGTCTTACAATCTCGGCCTATATAAAACCATTTGAGAAACATATTAAGACTTGCATATAAGGTCATATGTTTCTTATGGGTTTTTTTATGTTCCTCTACAGAATGTACGAAAATAAACAGGTAATTAGTTTTCTAATCATCATATTTGGTTTTTCGTGACAAAGAAACCATTAAGCTTGCAAATATGGAAAAATAATATTCTAATTTGTACGAATATGAATGGTCTTAGAACAAATTATGGAATGAAATGCAAAACCACCATACTCATCCACAATGTAGCGTTTTCACATGAACATCCTCAGTAAATAACGCACATTGGTTTGAGAGGTTAATTGGTTTAAGCTTTAAAGTATATACAAAAGTTCCCTTTCGCAAATGCTACAATCGAAAATCATAGCTTCGCCCTTTGCTCATCATTTCGACTAGATGTGGTCATTTTACCCGGTTTACTTGTAAATGGGTCTGTTTGGGTGGGTGTGTATTATCTAAAAATAGATCAAATAATAAAAATAAAAAAAAGGGGGAGCGGGTCAAAAGTCCCTCGAAGTTTATTTTAAGCATACATCCTAAATCGGTTTAATTCAGAGATTTAGACTACTGTTAAAATAATATTGTTTTTTAGTAATAATGACAAATGCATCAACTACTTATTCAGAAAATCAAACGGATATACAAAAATGTTCTAAAAACGTGGGTGAGACTGTGAGAGAGGGTTCAAAGAACTTACAGAAAAGATGCAAATCCCGAGTGTCTTCAATGCAAAAGTGACATCATATACAACACGAGGCCTTCCCTTCCCAGATAGCTCAACAGGATTAGCAACCAGAAGTTCTGTATCTGGCCCACGGTTGGTAATCATGACTCTTAATGGATGTAGCATCTCCTCCTTTAAACGCGAACATAATGCAATTTGGTTCTCATTACTCATAATCTTTTTCCCTTCTTCATTTTGGATAAATAGGTCCAAACTCCGTATCCCGTTAACACTTGAAGAGACTCTTCCATATGCAATCTGAATTTGAACAAAATAATTTAATCTATTTTCCAATATTTATTGAAAAAAATAACAAAATCAAGATGGTTATACCTGTATATCACAATCCTTAGAGATTCTAAAAATATCATAGATGAGGCCTTTCTGATCACGACATTGTATTTGAAGCAACGAATGAGCTGGACTTAATAGATTATCGACTATTACACTAGCATCCTTAATTTTTAATGCATCAGATTTCAGACCTCGTGAACCATCTTCTATAGCTGAAACCTCACAGCTGAACAGTTTTTCTACAATTGCTTCCGGAATAGAAGTCAACCCGTGTTGACTATCATACTCTGGTCCGGCTAGCTCAAGTTCACAGCTGATGCAACACTCTCCTAACACCTCGCTAAGGTGTTCACATGTTTCTTCTCGTCCAAACTTTGTATGCAATATATTCCTATTGAAAGTACATCCAAACGTGTCATGATAAAACGATAATTGGTGAATATTGTTATTATTATGAAGACTAAATATACTTACATCCCGTCTATAACAAAGAAGAAGTCCAAGACCTTTCCATCTGGAGTCGTCATAACTTTTAATCGTTGAATTGATAGCTCAAGATCACATAGGAGTTTTGACACATCTACATTAATAATTGTAAATCAAATCAGAAAATTGCTTGAATTAAGATATTAAAGCATTGAATTGTAGATGTACACTAACCATGTATTAACCCTTTTCGATCCATTGAAAAAACCTTCAACAGGTACAACGGAGGTGATTTAGAAGTACCCGATAATTGATCGAGATAAAATGCAGGCACAATCGATGGACAACAAGATACAAGACGTTTCTTTAATCTCTCCCAATCAACTCTTAGCGAATTTGGCCGTGGCACAACCCACAAAACTACATAACACCATTTTCCGTCCGTAGAAAAATCTATCAAACACAAAATAAATAAAACATTCATTACCATCTAAACAATGTAACATTTAATCAATTAACTTCATAAACCATAAAAATCATAATTATAGCATAGGGCGGAGTCAGATTTTTCTTTTTTGTATGGCGCAAAATTTCAAAAATAACATAAATATCACTATTTTTCACCTTGTAAAAAAAAACTTTGTCTCGTCCTAGCTCCGCCCTATATAACGTATTTTACGTATCAAAACGCAATAAACAGATAAATAAAACCATGCAAACCTCCACGGGTAACATAAAGTCCGAATTCAAGAACAATTCTCAACAAGTCACACCCGAGTCCGGCCTTATCGGGGCAATTCACCGTGACAACAGTCGGGTCACCGGACTTCTTACTTTCTTCGATCAAAACAACGTCGTCCCATGACATTCCCATTGTACCACCCCACCTCTTTTTTTTGTTTATTTGATTAAAAAGATTGGTGAGTTTTGATTAAACGTCGCCGGAGACTAGAATGGGTCGGCTGTCGGAGGAGATTTGGTGTTTCCGGCGTGTTTTTTGATGAGGATGGCGACCGACATGGCTTCCTGTCGTTCGCCGACGAGGTGCTCCGGGTCACAGAGTTTTATTATTTGCATTAATGGAGGAGATTAGATTGAAATTTGGGGTATTTATATGACAGATTGGATTTGATTGAATGTATGCTGTTTTACGGCCCACGTCGATGATGATTAAGGTGTGGATCATATGTGTTTCACCAAATAGATGATGATTTGTTTAAACCCATTAAAGTATGATTTTGTTTACCATAGCTTTGAAACTATGGATAAGATAGAAATTAACTATATAAATATATTATATTATAAATAATTTTTCTAAAATCGTCAATCAAAAATATATAAGGTTGTTTTATTGATTGTACAAGAATTGTAGCCTAGAGGTTATGTTTAGCATTTTCCATAAAGTATTTAGATTTTCTATAAATGATGGTTTTGGCAATCGCCAAAACGAATCGACTCATGCTCGTTGTGGAACACCTTGAAGGACGGCCGGTAAATTAACAATTCATAATAGAACTTGTTTTGGGAAGGCAATACCAAACAACCAATGTGACGGAGAGAAGGGGTAAGAGGTACTCGACTCCCTTTAAGGTGAAAAAGATATATATACTTTTTCAGTTAATTAAGAACAATCTCAAAATAATATGTATATGAACTCATCTTAAACTCGACCGATATAAATTTATGAAATTTTTCATGCAAACATCTAATATAATTTTTTATATACTAGATATGTCTTTAAATAATACATTATTATTGATTGAGGTCACCTATTATAGAAATTAGAAAAAGAAAAAAATTATTAAGACAAAGCCATCTCTTTCTAAGAAAACAATCGATTATTATTTGCACATTGAACATAAAATATATGTGGAGATAGGGTTTTTGCAATTATTGTTGATGACGTACCATCGGTAGCCGGTAGAAGTCTATCGGCCAAACCGATGGTACGCCGAAAGATCTATTTACTGGGCACAATCTCTAAGAAAAGGAATCTAAACAACATCTATTATCCGAAGAACATCCTAAGGACCATAAGGCCGAAGGATGACTTCTCGACAGAAAGTACAATACTTCGCAATACCTCCAGGATAAACAAGGTATTGTACTTAGAGCATGTTATTATCCGAAACTCAAGATCTATAAATACCAAGCTCACTCTTCACTTCAAGGGTAACGTTCATAAACACTATATACTTTTACTTTGATCATTTACTCTTACTCTTCGTAATCTTACTCTTACGCCCGAGGTAAACCAGGGGATCATCCCCGCTCCGTTTACTCGTGTGTTTACCTGCTTGTGCAGATAGTTCGAGATCGAAGATAAGAACTAGGCTGAAGGTCTTCTTCGGATCAACTCTTTCGGATCCGAACCTTCTACCCAGCTGTACTTGTGATATTCCGGTGTCGCAACATTTGGCGCCATCCGTGGGACGTACATGGCTTCTACAGGACCATATACGCCTTTTATCGGTAGTACCTCAGGAAATAATATGGAACCGATAATTGAAGACGAAACTCCGGGGAATGATCAAACTAACGTAGAGAAAAGTATGGGGATCTCTGAGAAGTTCCTTGAACAGAATTATGACGCACTTAAGGCCATGTTGGAAGAACATGAGCGAAAGAAGAAGAAGGATCATTCCCGAAAGACTCCTCCGGTTGCCCGGAAGATTCACTACATGAGTGAATCGGAGCGAGAAGATAGTGATGACGAGGAGGATCTGAGCCTCCCTTATCAGTCAGACTTCGCTTCTAAGTTCACTCGGAGGATCTCCACATTCAAGATGCCTCGAAAAGTGAAGATGCCTAGCATCGTGCGCACCTATGACGGAAGTGGTGACCCTGACGATCATTTGGTCATTTTCTCCGGCGCAGCTGATACTGAGGGCTGGCCTATGCCGAGAATATGGTTCGGCGAGTTGCCGGAAGAAGGCATCGATAGTTTTAAAGATCTGAAGAAGAAGTTTGAACTCTATTTCATGCAACAACGTAGGTACACTCGGGGCCCAACAGATATTGCTAAAATCAAACAAAGGGAGAACGAAAGTCTCCAAGACTTTGTAGAAAGGTGGAAGAGGGAGCTCCTGCAGATTAAAGGAGGAGACGACATGTTGAAAGTTTCGGGATTCATGGAAGGGATCCGGATACCGGCTCTCATAGCGAAACTCAATGTCAGGGTACCCGAGACGGTGGATGAAATGATGGAACGCGTGAAGAGGTTTCTCAACGGAAAAGAAGCCTCGAGACAGTACTTGGAAGCTAATACAGCTGCATCCCGAAAAGGGTCAAAAACAGTCTTCCCGCCAACAAGTCCTCCATGGAGACCTTCCCCAAACCGAAAAAGCTTCTCTCCTGGCAGTCATGAAAGAAGGTTCGGACGAGGACCTGTCCGAACGTCTCCTTTCGTTTCTTCCGGAGAATCTCGGAGACAAGTCAGCTTCACAGAGCTAAGCAAGACCCCTAGCGAAGTTTTCGCCACGGAAAAAGGGAAAGTACACTTTACTGCTCCGGCCCCCTTTAGTAGGAACTCCCGATAAGAGATTCCTTGACCGATGGTGTGAATTCCATCAGGACAAGGGACACTACACGAACGACTGCTTTCAGTTAAAGAAGCAGATTGAGGAGGCCGTAAGAACTGGTCAGCTAAACCATCTGATGGAAGGAATCAAGCTAGGAGGCCAAAAGAAGCAAGGACCGCAATATACCGGAAAAGGGAAATGAAAGGAGATACAGATGGTCTTCTGCGAGGGAGAAGGTAGTGGGTTTCAAGATGAAAGAACGGAGCCCTGGATGATACAGGAGATGTCTTTTCCTCCGGTAAGCACCTCTAAAAGAACCACGGACCCGATGGTTGTGGTAGGAGATATTGGAAATCAAACGGTACATAGGATATACATTGACAATGGGAGTGCCTCAGAAATACTTTTTGAGCAATGCTTTTTGAAGCTTGATCCCGAAGTACAACAGAGGATGGAGAGATGCTCTCAGTACTTGATTGGGTTTTCCGGAGAAGCAGTGAAACCAATAGGGCAGATCCGGTTACCCCTTACCATCGGAAATGATCAGAAGTTTAGGACAGTTGAAATTGATTTTCTAATAGTTCGGGCCGGTTCTCCATACAATGTCATTATTGGAAGACCCGGAATAGCAAAGCTCGGAGCTATTGTGTCGACAGCTCATTCCCTCATGAAATTTCCTACTCCCGGGGGGATCGTTGAAATTCGTCCGGAGGCCCACAAAGTATTGGAATGCCAAAAAATCGAGAAGATATTGCGGAAGGAGGAAGAGGAGATCAAGCTGGGAAAGGTTATCATTCATCCGGATTACCCGGAGCAAACCGTTACGATTGGAGACACCTTCACTCAAGAAGGCAAGGAAAAGCTTGTCACGCTTCTTCGACAAAGCAGAGATGTCTTTGCCTTGGAAACCCTCGGACATGACGGGGGTACCGAGTGGGGCTAGCCGAACATAAGCTAACCATTCAGAAAGGAAAGAGCCCCATAGTACAGAAGAAACGAGGCCTAATCGAAGCAGAGCAGCTTTGTGAGCGAGGTTAAAACAATTGACTGAGGCTGGAATCCTCCGCGAGGTTCGGTACCGAACCTGGGTAGCCAATCCACGTCATGATTCGGAAAAAGCGATAATACATGGAGAATGTGTGTTGATTTCAAAGACTCAATGAGGCTTGCCCGAAGGACGCGTATCCACTGCGGAGGTAGATTTGAAAGTAGAAGCGATGGTGGGTTTCAGATTCAAATGCTTCTTAGACGCATACAAAGGTTACCACAGACTACAATGGCTAAAGAAGATGAGGACAAGACAGCTTTTCATACCGATATGGGAATCTTCTGTTACCGAAAGATGCCCTTCGGTCTCAAGAAGCCGGAGCAACTTATCAAAGGTTAATAGGACAAAGCTTTTCGGAACATCCAGATCGGAAGGAA
>CAJVGC010000590.1:11878018-11922784 GCA_910822075.1 Senecio squalidus
TATATTATAGAGTTAATTACATAATTTGTTCTTGCGTTTGTTCCAATTTAACGGGTCCAGTTTCTGGTCAAAAATCGTTCGGGTTCGGTCTCTGAGTTATCAATTTGGCTACAAGAATAGTCCTTCTATCACCTGAAATGACGGATATACCCTTATCTTCTCTTTTATTTATTTATTTTTCCGTTTCCCAGATTATTCTCCTCAATTACAAAGATCGAATGTTTTTTTATAAATCTATCTTCCAACCACCAGTACCACCCAACCTCCGCCCAACAGCCGCCACCACCTTCGCCCGATGCACCACCACCTCCTACGCCCAGCAGCCACCACCTCCTCCGCCCGATGCACCACCACCACCTCCACCCAGCAACCTCCTCCTCCTCCGCCCGATGCACCCTGGGTCGAAAATCTTTTATTTTATGTCTGTTTGGTAAGGAGGTGGTGATTGGGAAATTTGATGATCAAATTATGTTATGACTGTGAGGGTTTTTGATTTCGGTTCAAAGGTCTCTTGATTTTGTCTATAGTTGACCATGGAGTTAGGGTTTTTGATTTGGAGAATTGGGTGATTGGGAAATTAGGGTTTTTGATTTGGGGAAGAACACATGAAGATTTGGGGAAGAACATATGAAGATTTGGGATAAAAAAAAAAGGTAAAAATAAAATATTAAGGGTATTTTAGTCATTTTAAGTGACAAAGGGACTATTCTTGTAGCCAAATTGATGACCCAGGGACTGAACCCGAATGATTTTCGACCCAGGGACTGAACCCGTTAAATTGGAACAAACACAGGGACCAATTATGTAATTTACTCTATATTATATTATAAATAATTTATCTAAAACCGTCAATCAAAAATATATAAGGTCATGTTTAATTGATTGTACAAGAATTGTAGCCAAGAGGTTATGTTTAGCATTTTCTATAAAGTATTTAGATTTTCTATTAATGATGGTTTCGGCAATCGCCAAAACGAATCGACTCATGCTCGTTGTGGAACACCTTGAATTTAACAATTCATAATAGAACTTGTTTTGGGAATGCAATACCAAACAGCCAATGTGACGGAGAGAATGGGTAAGAGGGTACTCGACTCCCTATAAGGTGAAAAAGATATATATACTTTTTCTAGTTAATTAAGAATAATCTCAAAATAATATATATATGAACTCACCTTAAACTCGACCGATATAAATTTATGAAATTTTTTATACAAACATCTAATATAATTTTTTATATACTAGATATGTCTTTAAATAATACATTATTATTGATTGAGGTCACCTATTATAGAAATTAGAAAAAGAAATATATTATTAAGACAAAACCATCTCTTTCTAAGAAAACAATCGATTATTATTTGCACATTGAACATAAAATATATGTGGAGATAAGGTTTTTGCAATTATTGTCATTATCTTTGAATATAAAATTATAATTTATTATTATCTTTATCTATATAAAGCTTGAGTCCATTTTTGAATTTGAGTATTAATTACTCCATAATATAATAAATGATAAGTAATAAATTATTAATCAAAAGAAAGATTAAAAGTTTTGTCATAAATAATATTTAAGTTTAATCATAAAAACTAAAAATGAAAAACCAATAGTTTGTCATAAATTATAGTTTGAGTTTAATCAATAATTAAAACAAATTAATTTATTTTTAAAGTGAATGTAAGATGAAAAGTTTTGCCTTAAATTATAGTAAAACAATATTTATAAGGAGTCTTTTGATTTATTTAAAATTTATAAACTAAACACTATAAATAGACAAAATTATATTACAATACAAATCCTCAAATAGATATAAACCAAAACAACCAAACAAGGATATCATGTTTTTCTTGATGATCCATAGAAAACATTATGAACCAAAAAAAGCTAATGAAGGGCGGAGAAAGTCGTGTCAAAAATGCACTTCAAGACGTAGTTTCTATTTGTTTTCAATTATTGGGAAAATTGTCGCAAGCTTTTGTGCATTTTGTATACATTTACCATGGTCTTTTGTTGGATTATTATTTTTAGTGTATTTAGTTGAATGATATCATTATTTTATTTATCAAATAATAGTTTAATTATAATTTATCTTTAATCTCATATCAATTTGTATAGTAAAGAATGTAAGAAAAGAAAGTGGTTATGAATGTTGTTCAAAAGTATTCCTTAAATTTAGAGTTACTATGTAATCATACAAAGATTTGTATACAATCTTAAAAGAAATAACATGGAGTTACAATTCTCACATATATTAACAAACTTTAATTAATTTTGATAAATCATATATTTAATTATCTGTATGAAATTTAAAATATATAATAAAAACAATACGAAAACATGTCTTAATGATCAAAAAAAATGTAGTATCAAACTAAAATCAACATTTTATAAACATATATAAAATAAAAAGGTTAAAGTTATAACCCGTGCATCTAACGCAAACTAAATAAACTTAGCTTAGACATGAGGACCAGTTTGTTCGATTAATAAGCAAATTGTTTATGTGGTGTGGTAAGATGCTGAAACAACCAAAACAAATAATGCACTCAGCAAATAAGTTTGTTTAAAATTTAAGCGTTTTATAAATATTATGTGCATCGGTTGTTTGATACAATGCTCAAATGGAATGGAGTAGCTTAACAATCCAATTTTGCCCATAGACTCACCAATGACTCAATCCCGGTGTAACGCACGGGTCGGCACGCCTCGTTATATTAAAGTTGTGGTTGTGAGATTTTAATTCCAAAAAGTTAAATTCTTTGTATGGGTTTATTTAGAAAGGAGACAAAATGGAAGACAAAGTTGGTCAAGTTGCTAAACGTCATAGAGTTGGAAGTGCATTTGTGTCTTTGCAATTATTATTTTGCTTTTATTTGTGATAGTGCTAAAGCGAAATAGATATCGATGATACTATTTTTCGTTTTAAAAAATTTTGAAATACAAATATAGTCGATGTGAAAAACTTTTTTATGAAGATAAATATGCTAGATTTGTTGATTGCATAAATCGACACTCAAGAACAATATTTAGCATAGAAGATTTCTCACATATATTGTGACTCGCTTTCAAAATTTTAGAACAAAAGCTATAATTATATCAAACCATAAAGACGGCTTATGTGATCCACTCGATTCTTTATTAAAGTTTCACATCTTTGATGTGAGTTTATATGTTATAATAGTTTGTTTTCTAATATAGTCCATATGGTCCATTGGCATTTCATTTGCACCAATCGTATAGTTGCATTCCTATTAGCTGTATTTTAAGAGGCTACAAAATTATTCAAAAAAATAGTTTAAAAATATTTTTTCCTTTCAAACAAAAGTCCGTAGGCTAGAATAATTCTGAATATAAGATTACAATAATCTCAGTTTCGAATTTCAATCAACCCACGACGATAAGTTAACATTGCACCATAATACCATTCGACAATCGACATGATTTATGTTTAAATGGCCTACTCGGTTTTAAGTCTAAACCACATGAGAGTTAGACATCAGTATGAGGTTTTAATCATCTACCTTAGTTACCATAAGAAGGCATCTGAGAGCCAAAAACATTTTGCTAACAGATGAACCCAAAATCAGTCCCTCCCTTGTTCGATTACCAGTTTATTTTGCGAAACCAACACCAAAGTTCGTATTTAACTTCAAATTAAACCTTAAAATCAATATATTATTTGTGTATCATGCTTCTATTTCAACAAAATAATATGAACCTGTGATGATATTGTCCCGAGATCAGTAATTGCACTAAATGTAACAAAACATAACCTTTCTACAATTCGTCATTTACAGAAAGAAATCAAACATAATACACCACACACTATCCCAAAATCAATCGTTGGATTATATTACCTACCGTTAAAAAAATTGATGCATATTTGATTTTAACATTTCAACAAGTAGGCAATTGTAGATCATTTCATAGAAATAAGTATTACATAGACCAAAAAGTGAAGATTAATTCAAAAAACATAATAATCCACAGATACATTCTAATATCAAATTTACCACTTTCTGCACATTTGATTCAAACATCAAAAACATTCATTCGACTTTCAAAGCTCAAATCACCGGTTCATTTCTTCACAAATAGTAGCCAGATTAGTATATCAAGTCGTGATTCAAAACTAATCATAACAGTAAGACATGCTTAAGAAATTTACCTTCCATCAATTTTTCCAAATACCGATTTGAGTGAAGAAGATACAGCAGTAACTTAATTATACCAAAAAGTGAAACGATTCAATAATTTCAAATTTCAGCAATTTCCCGGAATACATATTCAACTATTATCAGAATAACAAAATTAACATTTCGATTTCATTAGCATCAAATCGATTTCACAATTACAGATCCCTAAAACAGAAAATACTTAAAACCTAAAATCAATTGATTGGTCACAATCAACTATTATAGATCTAACTAATTAACCTCCGAAACCGTACAAAGTTCTTCCTTGTCTCTTCAAAGCGTAAACAACATCCATTGCAGTTACAGTCTTCCTTCTAGCATGCTCGGTGTAGGTAACAGCATCACGGATCACATTCTCCAAAAAGATCTTAAGAACACCACGTGTCTCTTCGTAGATCAAACCGCTGATTCTCTTGACTCCGCCTCTTCTGGCGAGTCTCCTGATGGCCGGTTTGGTGATACCCTGAATGTTGTCCCGGAGTACTTTGCGATGACGCTTAGCTCCACCCTTTCCGAGTCCTTTTCCTCCCTTTCCACGCCCAGACATTATTGTTAGAATTACAAGAGAGATTGATTTGATTTGAAATGTTTTAAGATCAATAACCGTGTTAGGGTTTTTATATTGGGGATGAAAGTTTGGGGGTTTTAATTTTGAGCGGGAAAATGAAGATTGACGGTGGAGATTGACGATCCGTGTGAAAATACTTGAGATCATTAGCTGAAAGACGCGGATCAATGACGTGGCATAAATTTAGCAGGAAACCGGCTAGATTAATTTTACTTTTTTGTCTATCACTCGGATAATGCTTACAGATTTATTGACTATGGTTAAAGACTTAAAGTTAAAACCACATAATGCATGTTTCCGTCCTCACATTTAAATTGTAACATTTATCTTGATCAACTGTAAAAAGACCTTGAAGATTTCGTAAAAATAATCGTAACTTGTAAATGAGATGTCAACTATATTAATAAAAATTAACGAGCATCGGTGCTTAATGTGAGAGGGTAAGAAAACACTTTTACCATTCCAATTCACGTTTTTATGCATAAGATGGTGCAAGAATACTAACATCTAGAATGGTATAGAATTTTGAGTGTATTTTTGTCTTTGCTTCTGGTATATAAATACAAAATTCAAAAATAGGTCAAGCCATACATAATATGAAAGTGGGCTAACCAATAACAAGAGTTAATATATAAACAAATTACTGTACTTTTTAAAAATGTTCAATTTTATTACTTTACTTTTTTTTGTTTAATTGTATTACCGAACTTTGAAAAAATGTTCGATTATGTTACCGAACTTTACGAAAATGTTCAATTTTGTTACAATACTTTATTTTTGTTCAATTGTGTTATTGTACTTTCCGAAAATGTTCGATTATATTACTGAACTTTACGAAAATGTTCAATTATGTCACTCCCAAAACTGATTACCGGATATTAGGCGGTTTGAATTATCAATGTTATAAACTAATGTCATAATTGATGGTTTTAGTAGGGAATGGCTCATATCTGAAGCCTATTAATCTCTTAAACACCTAGCCCAGCCCACACAAAACGTTTTCCTTGTGCCAGCTCCCGACTCCCCGCCCCCAACACCCCGCATCCGACACCCGATGATCGGCACTCGACACCGACATCTGACACTCGACACCGGTACATGGACCCGACACCCCGTGTCCGACACTCGACACCCGCATTCGGCCCCCTCCTAATGTCCTACCACTCGAGGTCCTGCTTCCTGAGGTCATACCATCATTGGATTCCATAATTTCATGATAGACCGTTACTCTTTGTTTATTCATTATGACCGCCGTAATGTCATAGATGTTGGAACTTCATAAATACCATTAATCCATCGTAATGGGCATTAATAACCAACCGTTCCCATGTTTGGGATTGTTGGGTATACATACCCTACCCTGATACAATTCAAGGGGGACGCTAACATTCCATATATATATTTCAGACGGAGTACACACAACTATCTTCATCACTCTCATGCTTACACACATTACCACCTAGCCTAAATATTCATACACTTCCCGCAGTAAACATATTATGATCATATTCCTCAACCAACCACCTGACCACCCTAGGCTCGCAAAAAATGTGATAGGTTGGCACTGCTTAGCAGGAGGTCAAGAGGTTGAACCTGAAACATCCAAGTTACTGAGTCTACCGATCTTTGCTCAAACAACGGACAACATAATATTTCTAACTTATAGACGATATCAATAAAATTGGAAAAAGTAATTTCCTATATGTTGAATAACCCGACCTTTTACACCATTCATTATACCTTTATAAAAGAAAAAAAACCTTGAAAATGATAAAGTCGAAAGTCGTAAAACCCTGAGATAATTATGTGTTTTGCATGTTCACGTCGAAGTTTTATCTCTTACATAAAGCTTCCAAAATGATATTATGAAAATTAAACAACCACTTAGTGTCTATATAATCAAGTCCGGTCTAAAGTATGTGTATTGATTGGTGAACAATTATAAATCAATACACACAAAATTATATGAACATTAACTAGTATTAAATAAATCATAAAGGGTGTTTAAAAAAAAATCAACTATAAATTAACACATAAACATTACTATTACTACTTAGGAAATAAGAACAATGAATGCAAATCTACGCTCCTATATAAAATATATTAACCATTTCAATTTTAAATTTTGATTTCAATAAGGTTAAATCTCAAGCATTGATTTTAGATGAATGATTATAATCTATTCAATCTATACACTACGTAACAAAAAACAATATGGCGAATTGTTTCATCGATAACAAAAAACTTGCTTGTACAACTAGAGAAAGATGAATATCCATCCACAAAGAATAATATATTTAACTTATTTACTAATCGATTTATATGAGCAAAATTAAAGACAATGTCAGATGGTTTTATGAGTTAATCCTTTTCAATTTATTGACTTCGAGAACATGTTATAATAAACATGGTAGAGACCACATCGATACAATTGAAAGGGTATCTTATTGAACCATCGGCATTGTCTCCGATTTTGCTCACATAACATGTCAAACCATGCAACTCCGTCATATAAGTACTATCCTTCCTAAGTCGATGTTATCTTTCTACGGTTGTCTAATAAAGTTTCGCATGAAATAAATAAAATCATAATGTAACTTTAAACAATGTGCTATATTGTTCTTTATCATGTAGTGCATAACATTCTACTATCAAAACCGTATGCTAATACTGCGATTCAATCGTTATACAAAATTTTGTCATTTATAATACTCAAAGTCACATTACGTTACCCTTTTATCGTAAACAACAAAGTCGGGACTCATGTATCTTTCATGAATATCATTAACGTCCCGTTATTACATATATATTATACAGATTATGATGCAATGTTTTTAATAACCTTGATCCTTTTTTTTTTAAGTTAAGCCAAATATATACTTGTAATAAGTACTTATTATTAATATAATTCCTTCACATATATTAATTACCCTTCTCCTTCACTCTCTTCTCTGCATTTCTAGATCACAACACATATCTCGTGTATAGGTATGTGAATGGTTTCTGATTTCGGTTTACGATTCGATTATTATTTTCTTTCAAAATGTATTCATTCCAAGTTCTTATTTAGCCACATTTTCATGTTTTATAAAAAAGTCTAACTATTAATTTATAGGGTTTATTAGGCGATGGATGCATTATGACACCAATAGTTGTATCTATTTTTGTTCATCTTTTCGATATGATCAATACGTACCGAATTCTTGTTTAATGCATAGTTTTACAACGATATAATGACATGTTTTCTATGTATTACAACATAATGATGGTCTTATGATTAGTTTACCTTATGTATTTGTTTCCTTTTTAACCTCAGAGTCTTTAACTCGTTAACGAATTTGGGAAGATAATTCTAATCTGAGAAAATGAGCGACAGCGATGAGGAACCTCAGGTCAAGTCGAAAGGTAAATCACGTAAAGCTAAGAAGGCAAAAAATTTCATGCAAACGTTGGGGATGAAGGGTATACCTATAAAAGGCAAGGCCAAGCGTAAGGTTCCCTCGGAGGATTCTGAGGACTCTGAGGTTGAAATGCTTAGTATATCATCCGGAGATGAAGAGAATGCTAATAATGATAAGAATCCCGACGGAGGAGCCAAAGGTAAACCTGATGACGATAAGCTTCCAGAAGGGGTAGAACCTACTAAATGGAAGCAAGTTAATGAATCTGAGGTACATAAATTAATTAATTAAGATGTAAATCTTGGTTAGTTTTGGAAAATGATTGCGTTGCTGGTTTGGCAGCTTGCTCGAAGAGTCCGTGAGATGAGGGAGTCAAAAGTAGTTGTAGTTCCAGTTGCGGTAACTCAAAAAATTGAGAAGAAACAAGCAACTGGTTCAAAAGCGCTTAATAATTTACAGTCGTTGCCACGTGGCATGGAGTGCATAGATCCTTTAGGATTAGGGTACATTTCTTATTCCTTACCGAAACAACAGCTTGTTACAATGTATTACTAATTTTAGTTTATTTTATATGCTACTAGAATTATAAGCAGCAGAACGATGAGGCTAATGAATGAACGTACAGTAACTTCTCCATCCAATTCTGAAATAGTTGATGCAAAGCTTCGAGGTATTTACTATTCAATCTCTTAGGCATGATTTGTTTATAGTAAAAAATGTAGTAGATCGAGTCCTAATAGTGGCAAAGGTTTTATTTGTTGCAGAGAAGTTGATGTTTTTCTCCGAGAAATTTGATCCAGTATTATTCATTAGTCGCATACATCAATATACCTCCGCTGCTGACTTGGAGACTGGAACAGCGGCTTTGAAAACCGACCTCAAAGGATGGACTCAACAGAGAAAACAACTGGTCAAAGAAAATTTTGATTGTTTCGTCTCTTGCAAAACGACTATTGATGGTAGGTACCTAGGAATGTGTTAACTTAAGTTCTGTTTTATCTCTAAAATGTACTAATTTTACAGATATTCAGTCAAAACTGAGAAGGATAGAAGAAGATCCCGAAGGTGGAACCGAACATTTATATACTTGTATCCAAGGAGTTAATTCAATGGCTAACCGTGCTTTTGAACCCTTACTCGAAAGACAGGTCAAAATTTTATTAGACGAAACAACTAGTGGTTCCATTATTTATATGATTTGCTAAATGGATATTTTTTTTATCAGGCTCAAGCAGAGAAAATAAGAACAGTTCAAGGAATTCTACAAAGGTTCCGTACGTTATTCAATTTGCCAAGTGCCATTCGAGGAAATATTCGTAAAGGGGAATATGATTTGGCAGTTAGAGAATACAGGAAAGCAAAGTCAATTGTCCTCCCTTCTCATGTACGTGTTTTTCTCCCGAAAGATATGTTTATTTTTGCCTTTGATTTTCACTATCCTAATTAAGTATGTAAGTTATAGGTTGGAATACTGAAACGGGTTCTCGATGAGGTTGAAAAGGTAATGCATGAGTTTAAAGGCATGCTTTACCAATCGATGGAAGATCCATATATTGATCTTACAAATGTAAGCCGTTTGTTTATAGTGAACATATTTACTATTTTACCTGTTGTCGTGATTAACCTTTTGTTTTTACATATTGGGTAGCTTGAAAATGTTGTGAGGCTTCTATCGGAGCTAGAACCTGAGTCAGATCCTATTCGACGATATTTTAGCATACAGGTAAAAGGTGATTTCCCTCTTTCCAAGGTTTCGTCACTGTTGGCCAATGCACTAATATTTGAGACATTTTTTTAATTCTCAGAATCGTAGAATTCGAAGTTTGCTTGAGAGATGCACATCTGATTATGAATCAAGAATGGAAAGCTTGCAAAATAAGCTACATGAGAAAGCAATGTCGGATGAAAAGTGGAAGAAAATTCAACAAGACGTACACGAATCAGTGAGTTCCTTTTCCATTTATGAACAACTTTCAGTTTCGTTAAATTATTTATTTATTATTCTAAAGTTGTATGCTATGTTTAAATATCAGGTCGATATCAGTTTGCTAAATTCACACTCAAGTGATTCAAGCTCTGAAGAACTTGATGCACTTCGAGGAAAATATATACGAAGATTAACAGCCGTAATCGTCTATCACATACCACCCTTCTGGAAAGTTGCCCTCTCTGTTTCAAGTGGAAAATTTGGAAAGGTAAAAGCTTCTTGCTCTCACATTAATTATCGTTTCATTTTATTATATTCAATATTAATAATAACTTTTTTGAAAAGGGTAAATTTGTCATTTTGAATTGCTCAACATGTTTCTCGAACGGACGTCCATTATAGGGACCATGACTATTACAAGTTTCAGAAAATATGGACATTCCTTTTGAATATATAAAAAGATTGTTTTTTCTTATTTTGCCAGGTTTCTGCTGAACAAAATACCGGTCATTCTCTTGAAGTTGTATCTGGAATGATACACGATACTATATCAGTATATGAATCCAGGGTACACGGTTTTTCTCTTCTGTAAATCTTTGTTCTGTTTATTGAATGCATACAATAAATTAAGTTCGACATGCAGCTAAGATAAAATTAAGCGTTCTTTATTTTCTTTTTATATTGCGTATGAATTATTTTGTTATTATAACCCGCACTTGTATTTGAGACATTTTTCTGACTAAGATAATATTATACAAGTTTGTTATTAATTGTTCAGGTCCAAACCACTTTTCTCGAGCTTGATGAGTGGAATGTTATTTGCCCATATATGAGTGATGCAATAACGGATATATCTAATTTATGTCAAGCTTTTGAAGCAAAAGAAGCAGCGCCGGCGATGACAGGTTCTTCACCTTTTGCTGTTCCGCCTTTTCATTTTCTTTCAGGCAATGTAACGGGTCAAAATGATTAATATTTTTTTGTACTTGTCAAGTTGGGTTGATAGAAAACACTTTTTTATAGAAAAAATTTCAGATTTTTATAAGACGTTAGTTTATTCATAGGTAAATGAGTTTAATCTGTCTTCTACGGCCTTACTGCTAACTACTTTCCATGACAACAGTTGAAACGTTGCGAGCACTAATGTTTGAGAGCACAAAAATTTATATACTAAGGCTTTGTTCATGGATGAGAACTTCAATTGAAGAAATATCAAGAAATGAATCGTGGGTCCCAGTGACTGTTTTAGAACGGAACAAATCTCCATACTCTATTTCTTCCTTACCATTAGAGTTTTCTTCAGTTATCACCTCCGCAATGGATCACATCGATATGTAAGATCCTATATCTTTTTCATCTCTTTAAATATATGCATCAAGATTTTACCGAACTCTTTTTTCCAGGATGATTAAGTCCTTAAGGAATGAAGCGACATCAGAAGATACTCTTTTTCTGCTTCATGAAGCTCAAGAATCTGTCAGGCTTTCATTTTTCAACTGTCTACTCGGTTTTGCTGGTATAGATCACTGACTTTTATTATGCAATTTATTTCTTATGATAGATTACTACTTTACGCATTAATTAACGTATGTATTAGGCTACATGGAGCAAATTGGTGGCGAACTTTGTCAGAATAAAGAAAATTTACACTTTCAAAATGGATATCCTCCTTTACATGAAGAAAATGTATTTCATCATCGCCCTGGAAGTATTACTGATCCGCACGAACAACTACTGATGGTTTTGAGTAATATTGGATTTTGCAAAGATGATCTTTCTCGTGATATGTACAATAAGTACAAACACGTTTGGCTCAAGGCCAGGTATATATGTATAACCAGGTCAAAACTTGTAATAACTAGTATCGAAAAAAATGATTTGAATAACTTGTTTGAATGGAACCATTTTGAAAGCTTTATGCAATTAAAATATGTAGTGTGCTTTCATTAATGTTTCATATGTTAGTGCTTTGAAAATTAGTAAACTATGTTAATTGTTTTAGTGGCGAAGAAGATGATGATAAGGACCGAGAAGAATTGGTTATGTCTTTCACTGCTCTTGAAGAGAAGGTCCTTGCTCAATATACATTTGCAAAGGTATTTAACATGATCTCCCTATTTCTTATGTTACCGAGTCTGTCACGTTTTGACTCAATCTATGAAGCAAATGGGTTGGTCGGTGGTTGGGTTACGTGTTCAAACGGGTCGGGTTCCAATTGACCGCACAACTTTCTGTCCAATATTCTAATATTGTTATATGGGGTGGTCGGTGGGTTGGGTAACTTGTTTAAACGGGTCAGGTTCCAGTTGACCTGCGGCACTTCTAAACTTGTTATAAATAATTAGTGCAATCATAACTCGAAATGACTTATCCAACCCATCGACCTATTATGTCATGTCAGTAATGGGTCAAATGTATACAATAAGAAAAGAGGTTAAATGGGTTGAGACTTGAGCACCTGGCCAAACGGGTTGAAAGTCACCCTAATATTTTTTCTAATGCATGAATTCTCCAAAATAGTTTTTATTAAATAGATTTCTTTTGAAATAATCTATTTTAAATTCATATAAAAGATTTCGATAAAAAGTGTCTATAACGATCTGACCCGTTGCAATCTTTGTAACAAAAAGTACTGTACTTGTTTTATCCCAAACCTGTCTTGACCTGTTACCCCGGCCCTTATGCCACCTGTAAATTAACAATTGCAGTTTCTGTGTCAGGCAAATTATATTAGAACAGCAGCTACAAACTATTTGTTAGATGCTGGATTACAATGGGGAGGAGCACCGGCAGTAAAAGTTAGCACGTATTTAATCATTATCAATCGTACAGCTACCAAGCATTCTGTATGTTAAAAAAAAATCATGTTGTGCAGGGTGTTCGGGATCCTGCTGTGGAATTAATGCATACTCTTGTCACTGTTCATGCAGAGGTCAGTTCCCTTTTACAAATAAATCATATGTAACCAATATGATGATGAACATAACCATTAATCAAAAAATTATATAGTTTAATGTAAAATCTTGATTACAGGTGTTTGCTGGTTGTGAACCGTTGCTTGACAAGACCCTTGGGATTCTTGTAGAAGGATTAATCGACACATTACTCAGCCTTTTCCATGAACATAAAGACGATAATCTTAAGATATTGGATGCAAATGGTTACTGTCAGCTCATGCTTGAGGTGAATCGACTTTAGTATTGATAATACAACTTTATATATTATATATCATACAGAATCATGGTAGAAGAAGTGATAATGAAATTGTGTTTTGTGCAGCTTGAATACTTTGAGACGATATTAAATCAGTATATGACCTCTGAAGCAAGTGAATCTCTCAAGTCATTACAAGGGATTCTACTGGAAAAAGCTACCGAGAGTTGCTCACATGGTAGCAACGATGATGACAAACAGCAAGAAGCGAATATTTCACCAGATGATCTCATTGTAAGTAATTAACTTTCCTTTTTCCGTATCTCCAATGTTAACTAAACATTGAAATTCAAGAGGACTAATTAGAACATGTACGTGGTTAGGCCCTTGCCCAACAATGTAGCTCCGAGCTGCTACAATCTGAGCTTGAAAGGACTCGGATTAACACTGCCTGTTTTATGGAGTCGTTTCCTTTAGAGTTTGCTCCAGAATCAGTTAAAGTTGCCTACGCTTCATTTAGAGGCTCAATGGATGCTTCCGCTGGGGTTTTCATGGGCGCACAAGCTGTCAGCTCAACGCAAAGATGGAGATGATTTAATTTGTATATACTCTTTGTTTGAGTCTCATCAGTTTGGTTATAATTTCTTTTCTGGTCTTCATTTTTCGAAGTTTTTCTTCTACGTTCAAAATCAAGTTTTATATTTATATTCATTTATTTATTGAAAAACTATTGAGAAACTACACTTAGAAAACAGAATACCTGTTTAGATGAAGAAAACTAGGAGTGTTTTCTAGAAAAGTTTTCAAGGAAAACATAGAAAACAGAATACGTGTTCAAATGTGATTTTTTCTAAATCATTTTCCATGAAAACAGAAAACTCAGTTTTCTAATTTATAACTACACTTAGAAAACTCACTTTTATAGTTTTCCAACTATTTTCCACTTCTAAAATGGAAAACTCCTTGTGTTTTCCATTTGACAACTAAACACATTTTCAAACTTTTTAAATGTTTTCTAGAGAAAGAAAACTTTTTGTTTTCTATAACTAAACGCAACCTAGAATTTGCCAAATTACTATGCACCATGAAATACAAGAACAAAAATACCAATCGTAAAACAACCAACACATAACAAATAATACACTTTTAGTTTGTTAACTTCTGTTTCATGGATGTTTATCAAATATGTTTTTCGCTTCTTTTTTTTCCCTTTCAGATTTACGTTTGACAACCTCGGTTTGATGATATACAAATTGATCGTTTTTGTTCCAACGAGCTTCTGTACATTATTCGAATTACTGATTTTGCAGATGAAATTGAACTGAGCATAATGAAAAGTTAACGATAACCAAGTAAGGCTAGAGTATTTGACTCGAGGAACAAAAAGACCATACTTGCAAAGATTATAATATATACGACGAGTAAGTGAACCATGATAATTGATAAAGTATATATGGTTAAAGTTTAATACCAAAGGCAATTGTATGGCTCGCATGGGTGATTATAAAGACAAAATGGTACTTAGAAAATGGAAACCCCATAAACTATATTTCATTCACCAATTCATATTTTAATAACTGTTGTAGTTAAAACTTGCAAAGATAAAAAAGATTATAGAAGGCTTCTGACATTAGTTGTGGTACAGTGGTATCGTGGTAGGATGATGTTACTATAAGAAAGGTAGTTGTAGGAGCGGACGCCATCCATTTTAATGGCTTGAGAATTGTAACCATGACGACAGTTGATTGGTTTCTCAATCGTCGTCATGTGCCAAATGTACTTGGTTCCTTTCTTGGACCATGGTGACGCGAGGTACATGTGATAGTTATGTAACAAGATATATAAGACAATGAGATACAATTGTAATCTGTTTGTTATAGCGGATCATGTGTATAAGAACAACTCGGGCATTGTGTATGATAGTTTTCGCGAAGATTATACTTAGAAGGTCTATGCATAAGTGATACTATACACCATAACGAAATAAAACAATGTTATGGAATATAACAGATTTAGGATTATTTTATTTTTTTGGAGGATCTTTACACATAAAATACGGAGGAATTTAAAGTTTTTAAAAAATACATGTTTCACCTATGACGCATGAGTCAACTCCAACCGTCCGGACTGCTTCCATTTCAATAAAAATATGAGTGGTCTTAAGGGTATTCACGTCAACGGCGTTTATAACTTTTTTCCCCCAGAAAATACATTGAATGGGTGTTTGGTTTGCCATAGGGAATGGTTATAGGTTTGTAAATCCACCATATTTGGTGGGTATGAAAATACCTATAGCTGTGGGTTTAACCAAAAAAAAAAATATGGGAATTAAAGTCATTCCTTTATTCTCATATCCTCAAACCACACACCCCCTTAACGACTACAATAACAAAAAGTTGAGAAACACTACAAATATTTAGGATGGCCGCTATCATTTTGCGTGTCGCCATGACATAAACGTGATAGCCCCGTAATGTCACGTAAATCAAGGGTGCGAGTATTTTTGTTTGTATTTAATTTTGCCCATTTGTAGCTCAAAACTAGGAATATTTGTATCATTTGTTGTTTACGAAATTAGGGGTGAAAGACGTTACTTTGTTCTTTGTCACGAAATAATAATCAGGAATTAAAACTGGCATTTGTAAATTGTAACTTATTGCAAGTTTTTAGCTCTTTATAAAGCTAAGAAGCCTCCCTAAAAAGAGATCATTATAGTTATGAAATTGGCAAAACTAGAAATGGATGTATACATTACTCGTAAATACTACTTGAAATTACTGAGCCTTGAGAGTGTGTCTTAAGGTAAGTAGCAATTGTGTATTAGTGTTTGTAACTTCTAAAACATTATATATGAACATATTGGAATCGGATAATTTTAGAGACTCTAAAGAGGTTTATTATCCGTTCGGAGTCAGTCCTTGCTAGATCCGTTAGGGGAGATTCAATGCAAAACTCATGGGAAGTAATGGGGTTCCCGTCAATAAGTTATCTGTAACTAACTTATAGTTGATGACTAGGGTAAACCAACTTTATCGATTAGTTATCCACAAATCGTCACAAGGAAGGATTGTATCATACATGGATACAATAAATAAAAAAAGGAATTCTCCTTTGAGAATGGTTTTATGTTTAGAAAGCGCAACTTCCCCATCCTTGTTTTGTTGGATTATGAATGAGAGTAGACAATATATGAATATGAACTAGTAAGGACTCGTGCTTAGCACGAGTTTGGGGTTTTATGTTCCAACTTGCACTTTAACTATTAAACAATGTAAATTTACATTTGCAAGCCAAAAAAAATGCATCGTTTTCGTAAGATTATTTGATTCGCAAACTATATTTTTTATGGGATTCGAACCGCGGTCTCCCCGCTGTGGAGGTCGCGCGCTTACCACTCCGGCAACCAAGTCTTTTGTAATTAAAATGATAACAATTGTATTTAAACACAAACTTTTCATTACAATAATATAAAAAACACAAATCTCAAGACAATTATGCAATTTAAATTAGAGAGTAATAATATCGAAAAAATCATGATTAATGTTTAAAGAAACTCAACTAACCTATGAGATCGGGTCCACATTAATCCTCAGGAAACATGTCAAAACATGATTCACGCGAGTTTGGTTTCTTCACGATAAATCTCAGTTTTTTATTTTCAAATTTGTTGGATCCCCGTGACTTGAATTGACTACTATACCATGGGTCAAACCGGTATTTTCTTCAAACTTAAAATTCTTCCATCTTTTCAAAAAGAGATATGCTACACTTACAGAGAGTTTACAAAAAGATTTTGACAAAATGATGTGGAATAATTAATTAACCAATCACATCCAACCACTAATTATCTCTCATGTTATTTCTCTCCACTCAAATGTTGACCCTTCATTTTGTAAATAAGTTTTTGTAAAAAAATTGTATGTATATCATTTCTCTTTCAAAAATTCCTTAATTTGTTTGTTTCCCAAATTGTAATATCAATAATATTTCATAAGACTAGGAGTGTATCCGCGCTACGTGGCGGATAACTTTTTGCACTTGAAAATCATATACAAACTATTTTAAAGTTTATACTTTTTCAAGGCAATGTCGATTTTAAAATAATGGAATAAGTGTCTGGAAATGTATCAAAGTTTATTTTAAAATCTATTGTATGTATACAACTTTATATTGGTTTATTATATGTATCTAACTTTTAAAAATCGTTATTTTATGTTTTCAACCAATAAAATCTTAGCAAATCGACGACGTGGCAGGTTACTTGGCATCTTATATGGATGCCACGTATATTTGAATACATACGAAACAGATTTTTGAAAGTTAGATACATACAATAACTAAATTTAAAGTTAGATACATACAATAGACTTTATAGTAAAATTTGATACATTTGTAGACATTTAACCTTTAAAATAGTTATTGATATACATATGTGTGAGCAATGTCACATTATAAAAAATAATATTAGTATGCAACATTTGCTTTTACAATAAAGAATAAATTATAAATTTATGGAAAGTACTTGTGCAATGTGTGTGACATATTTTTTACCGAATAAATTATAAATTTAACTTCATTTTGTTTAAATATTGTTGTTTATATAGAGTTTTTTATTTGCTTTTGTTATACATTCTTTATATTATTATATTTTTTAATTCAACAAATTTTTTTTTTTAATTTTAATTAAAATTTACATTTACATGTATTTTGTACCTATTATATTAGTTATCGATAAACTAATATACTATTTATATATATAATGGTTTGGTGAGTAAAAATTATAAATATATATTCATTAAATATAAATATAAATACCTAAATATTTCTCTATATAAAAATATTAATTGGTTAATTATATTTTATATAAACAAGGTTATACACTACTAAGAGATAATATATTTGTGATTTAAATTTTAATTAACTATGTTATGTATTTTAACTTTTATCTCACACTGGTGAATAAGTAGAATAAATTTTTTTTTATAAGACAAAGTTTACATCAAATGTTTGAAAATATTTTTAGGATAACCATGCAGTAATAACAATTATATTATATAATAAAATATAACACTTTGCACATTTTTTAAAAATATGATTATTATTATTATTTTTATTAATTTAAAAACTAATAATATAATTTATTGAACAATTATGAGATTTAATATTCATTATTATAAATTTAAATATTTATTTAAGAGTTACACATTACAACTAATAGTAAATTTTGAAAAGTTAATTTTAAGATTATTCTAAATTTAGAATATATTAAATTTGTTTTTAAAATAGTATAGATGATACATTTTATCCACTTTATTAGTTGAGTATTAGAGCACACGGAGTGGACAAAATTTTGCCTCGTTCTCGCGTGGTTCTCGCCTCACAACGAGGCTTCTGCCTCGTTATCACTCCGGCCTGGCCCGTTCTCGGCTCGTTGTGAGGCCTGGGTTGTGGTAGCAACGAGCCGTTGTGATGTTTAAAGTTATTTTTTTTTGTTTTTTTCCTTTTCAAACGGTTATATATCCGTTGATATATATTTAATATATATATATATATATATATTTTTTTTTTTAAACCAAACAATTTCACCTATAAATACCCCCACAATCTAACCAAAAAAATCACACCTTCTTTCAACAATCTTATTCTTAATCCAATTCAATCTAATACCCAAACCCAAAATAATCACAAAATGTCTTCGTCTTCATCAAACGCTCCCCAAACAAACACAAACAATCCCTCGACGCCACAATCGCAAACACCATCCGGTTTCGCCAACTATTTCGGCACTCCAAACCCCTTATATCCTCCCCAAATACCACACTATACGCAACAACAATCCCAAAATATTCTTAACAATTTTTTAACGCAACAACCTATTCCACCACAATACACACAACAATTGTTCAATCCCGAGCAATACGCCATGCATCAAAACCTTTTCTCACAATCCCAACATTTTTTTCCCCAAACTTTTCCAACCCAACAAACACAAACCACCCAAGAGATCGTCCCTGAAACCCAAGAGATCGTCCAAGAAACGGACGATGTGGTCGAAGCATCCGGGTCACGTAGGTCCACGTCGAAAAAGAAAAAGACGTGCGTAAAGCTTCCATGGACGGAGAAAGAGGAGGAACTGTTGGCGGGGATGTGGTGCTCGGTCTCGGAAGATGAGGCTAAAGGAAACGCCCAACCCGGACCTCGATTTTGGATACGGATCGTTGAGGGTTACAACAAAGAGGCGACGAATCTAGGATTGCCGATGAGAGGCAATGAGTCCCTCAACTCCAAGTTCACGGCGATGAGTGCCTTGGTCAAGGCTTTTATCGGCCACCATGCCGAGGCGGTAAGATGTCGAGAAAGCGGGACCGACGACTATGCGGTTTACAAAGCGGCTCGGAAAATGTACCTTGAAGCCGAGAAATCGGTTTTTAGGCATGACAAGGCCTGGGAAATCTGGAGGGATCATAGCCGATGGCGCGCATTTGTCAAGATAGACCCTCCACTCGATACCGATACCGTCAACCTCGACGACGTTGGTGTCGGGGACGACATATTTGCGGATGATGTGGAGGAACGACCTCAAGGGAAAAAGAGAGCTAGCAAAAGAAAGGAATCATCCGACGCCTCCGATAAGGCGCAAACATCTTCGTCCTCGACTCTTTGCGGGCTCATCGCGACACACCTTAAGAAGATTACGAAGACGAAGAAGCAAACGGCGGAAATAAAGAAGAAAACCCTCCACCGACAAGAACAAGCGGCTATCCAACAAGAGGAAGCGGCTATGCGACAACAACAAGCGGCTATCCGACATGAGGAAGCGGCTTACTCTAGTGCGAGAAGAGACGATATGATGTTTCTTCAACAAAGCACGGAGGGGATGCCGCCGGCACAAGCGGCTTGGGTCGAAGCCGAGAAAATAAAAATCCTAGAAAAATACGGGATGAATTAGTTTAGCTTTTATTTGTATTGTTTTAATTATTTGTTTTTGTCTTAGTTATTTGTATTTTTATTTATTTATCTTATTTAATGTTTTTCTTATTAAATTTTAATATTTTATATTCTTTTAATTATTTATTTATCTTTTAAGAAAAAAAATTAAAAAATTAATAAAATAATCCCACAACTCACCACAACCCACCACAACCCTCCCTATCATAACAACTCACAACTCTCATTCTCACTGCCACGTCATCACCTTTTTCCCCACAACCTACCACAACCTCATTGTCACTCATTATCACTCCGAGTGCTCTTAGTTATTGAGTATTTTAGATGTTTTGGACAAGTTTGAAACAAAGGTATCTAGCGTGTGTCAATGTATATTGCCAGGTCATCGATCCATTAATCTCCTAAAATCAGAATTAAACTATTATGTCCATCGATAATAATGAATC
Organism: Senecio squalidus; assembly: GCA_910822075.1. NCBI lineage: Eukaryota > Viridiplantae > Streptophyta > Magnoliopsida > Asterales > Asteraceae > Senecio > Senecio squalidus. The sequence continues at coordinate 11,898,662 of CAJVGC010000590.1, forward strand.
AACGTCTCAGATTCGTTTAAACCTCATCACGCGGATCCTTAAAATCCACCGTCCGATCTTTCTTCTCACAACCCGCGGAAACCCAAAATTCAAAATCCCCAATTCAATCATCAATCAATCAATCCCTCCCTTTATAAAACTCCCAATTTCACAATTCAAAAACCAACCATCTCATTCTCTCTCAACTCAATACAATTAAACTCTAATTCAACAAAATCATGTCGGGGCGTGGTAAGGGAGGAAAGGGACTCGGAAAGGGTGGAGCTAAGCGTCATCGCAAAGTTCTCCGGGACAACATTCAGGGTATCACCAAGCCGGCCATCAGGAGACTCGCTAGAAGAGGCGGAGTCAAGAGAATCAGCGGTTTGATCTATGAAGAGACACGTGGCGTTCTTAAAATCTTTTTGGAGAATGTCATCCGTGATGCTGTTACTTACACCGAGCACGCCAGAAGGAAGACTGTAACTGCAATGGATGTTGTTTATGCTTTGAAGAGGCAAGGACGAACTCTGTACGGTTTCGGAGGTTAATTGTTAGTTAAATCTATGAAAATGAATGCTTATGATTGAAATGAATTGGTTAGTAGTTTTTGAAATTGTGACTTGTAATTGATGAAGTTTTCTCTGATGTTAATGGAATTAAATGAAAATGGTTACATCTTGTTTACGATATTGTGGATCCTGTTTATGTTTTTTGTTTCTGTTTGTTTGCTTTAAATTCACTGTTAGTAACTGGAAATGAATTGTGATAGTATGAATTATTAGTCAAATCAACTGCTTAGATCAGGATTACAAGTTAATTGATAACTGTTATCGGTTATTTATAGTCATAGATTGTTATACTGTTGTATGCTTCAAGTGAAGTTATTTTCACTTATGTAATTTATCAGATTGTTGTTAGTGATTGAATTGAGCTGCTATAGATTAAGCGGCTTCAGAAAAGTTTCGAGCCTCATTCCATGTGAGGTAAGAATAAGATCAAAGTGATACTTGATCACATATGGCAGTTGGTTCATCTGAGTCATTTTGCTTAATCAACACAAGATCGATCCGTTGGCGTAATGATGGGAGTTGAATCTAGTTCAATTCTCGATGAAGCACAACGTTTGTTTTGTCAATTTGTAGAACTTTTAGATGACGATTCCGAGCTCCAATACATAGAATAACATATTGAAAGCAAGTGTTGTGATTTACCCATTGCCATCAAACCCATGGTGTTTACTCTTAAAAATAAAACACTGATGCAGATAATGATGACGTTTCTCGTTTAAAACACCATGACGTTCAGAAAGTCGTGTAAAGTTTTTAAATGAGCTACAACATTTCAAAGATGGGAAAGTCAGTCGGTTCTTTTGCTTTCTGTTTTGTTTTCAAAAGACTTTGATATTCTTATAGAGGAATTGATAATAAATTATTTAAGGGAGTGCATACTATAAGAGAATCAAGATAGGTTGAACACCTGCTTTGAGCGGCTTATGGCCTATGGTTATAGATACTAATTTGTTGATTAATATTGATCGTGGTGGCTGTTACAGGATGCATGATTAGGTGATCACATTTGTTGATTGAGAAACTTGAAAGAGTCAAGATCTCAATTGGAACTTATTTGAAAAGCTCACAGACGCTCTCATCTAGAAACACATTAGTGTTGGTCACTAACAAAGGCGAACTACTGGGTTGTAGAATGAATGACGAGTTTAGCAAAACAAAGGTGCTTACACCCTCCTTCTCAGAACCTGACATTCTACCAATTTAGTAGTTCTTATTGTTTGAGCGGAGTTATGATAGCTTTTCTCATTTCGTGTTGGAACGGCTTTGTCAGACCTCACTCTCTTAGTATCGAAACACTTATACATATTGAGAGTGGTGGAGCAGAAGCCATTAAAGTTCCAAAGTTACGGTTTTTATCTTTGAAAGGGCTACCACACTTATTAAATTTTGTGCACATCTATCAATGGTATACCACACTTATCAATGTAGCTTCCACAACTCATGGTGTTGGCACTTGATGGCCTTCCAAATTTCACAAATATTTATCCCAAGAATAGGTTTGCAACATCTTCTATGTTGAGTAATACATCTGCAATGATGTTACGTAAATTTAGAAGGTTGTTGCCCTGTGCTGATCAAATAAAAGCTTACAGAATATTGAAGCTACAGATGGTACGAAGAATATTGATATTACCATGTCTAGCTCAGAGAATGGTGTAAAAGCTAAGACTAAAAAACTATTTTGAAGTTTGTATTACTTATTACAGAGGAAGCAGTTAAGAAAGTTGCTAGACTTCAAACGAAAAGTTTATCGTAAGTTAGTACTCGTTGGTCCATTACTCTGTATGAGTTTTCAAAAGTTACCATTTCCTAAGGTAATGCAAAACCATTGAGGAATGCCCTGGTTTATGAATAAAACACCTCGTTTACTTCAAGAATGCTTGATTTATGAATAATACACCTCGTTTACTTCAAATATGATATTAGGAATGGGTTTGGGTTGGGTTCATAAGTTGGTAGGGGCTGCTTCAGGAGTGGACGGATCAAATGGAGTTCATTGGGTTGTTTACAGGCGGAACGAAAAGAAAAGAGAGTCACTAGAACATTTGATGATACATTCTTAGCTAAGATAAATGAGGGACTCCAAAGAGAGAGATACGTCGAAATTAATCTTACATGATGAAGAAGATCACGATAGATTTACTATGAATCATCAAGCATCCAGCCTAGCAGTAGTAATTGTAGACCCATAAACGCTAATACCAATATCAATCAGCTCAGAGACGTTCATTAAGAAAATTCTTGTTATAAACAAGAAGCAACAGCTACACTTCAATCACTCATTGATATAACACACTCAACCTCCTGAGAATCCTAAAACATCCATCCGCTTTGATTTAACCCCCATTCCAAATCTAGTCAATATCGACTCGATTCTCATCCTACTTCCATCAAAAACTACAGCATTCCTTCTAAACAGAACAATAAACAGCAAACATAATCAACATCGACCTCTTGTTACGGCATTCTTTTGGCTCAAACACAAAATAATACAAAAATCAAGCAACTAACCGTATATTTAACTGTTCAGGTCACACTTGTCCAATCAAAGTTACCATCTAATAAATTATTAATAATATCAAAAGGAAATAATCAATTACAATATGTTGTCCAAATAAACATAAAAGAAAATAAACCAATTCATAATGCTCACAAATGGTTAGTAGAACAGCAAATCAATAAATATAAAAGATTTAAATATAGAAATTAGAACATAACACGATTTTCATTTCCATATAAAAACGATCGATTGTCAGCATATAACATATCATCAAAATTACATAAACCCTAAATTGATTACCAAACACATCAGATTTCAACAGATGTAAGCTATTTCCACAGATCTAAGCTCTCTCGCCTCTAATTCTCCTAGCCAATTGCATATCCTTAGGCATTATTGTTACTCTTTTCGCGTGAATTGCACACAAATTAGTGTCTTCAAATAATCCAACCAGATAAGCTTCAGACGCTTCCTGGAGAGCGGCAACAGCAGAGCTCTGGAATCTCAAATCATTCTTGAAATCCTGAGCGATTTCTCGAACGAGTCTCTGAAAAGGCAGCTTCCTGATCAAAAGCTCGGTACTCTTCTGGTACTTCCTGATCTCTCTGAGAGCAACAGTTCCGGGTCTGAATCTGTGTGGTTTCTTCACTCCTCCGGTAGCCGGTGCTGATTTCCGAGCAGCTTTTGTTGCCAATTGCTTTCTCGGTGCTTTCCCTCCAGTTGATTTGCGAGCGGTTTGCTTTGTTCGTGCCATTTTTAAGGATTTGGAAAGGTTAATTGGAATTTAGAGAAATGAGTTTGAATGATGGATTTGGGGATTGGCATTTATTTATAAGGGTTTGTGAAATTTGATTTTTTGGGGAAAATATGAGCGCCATAAAATATGGACTGTTGGATTAGAAAATAAGAAATGGACGAGTAGGATTGAAATCTGAGTGACAATCCGGATTGTATCCGTGTGATACCATTTTTTATGGTTTTCTTTCGGAGTTTTTAAAATGCATTGAGAGCATTACATATGAAGTTTAGAAACTTATTAACGAGTAAGAAATTATAATTTTTGTCTTTTCAATACTCTAACATGTATGTAACTAACAAGATATTGTTTGTATAATAATGTACGATGTTAATGGAATCGAAGTGAAATGTTGACTTAAAGTTTCATTTTTGCTTATATTATATCTTGTTATTCTATATTGGTTTTAAAATAGTTATGATTATGGATCCATGATTTTAAAAATATAGTTGTGTACATTTCATTTTGTTTTGAGGATTTTGATTTAAATTATTCAGGTATCGTTATATTTTTCATCTTACATTGTATCATGCTAGAGGACTAAACTACTTTAGTGTAACATGACATCACATTTATGTTGTCTGAAATAATGTAAATTTGGCATTATAAATTTTATATTATCGGGTCTGGTTGATTTGTATGCATTTTAGTGTAGGTACTTCATTGCTATAAATGAAATTTGAATGAGATATTTCATGGCTACAATCGAAGAAAAATCATATGAACGACTATGTATCGGACAAGTAAATGACTAACCACTCATGTTGAACTAGTGAAATAGACTCCTTGGCTGAAGGCCCTAAATACGCCCATGCTTCTTCTAGTTGTGGTAATAAGTCTCGGGCTCCTGTTTACTTATGTGATTTTATGCAATACAATAACAAAACCCGTTAAACTTATTGGGGAAGATTTCCCCAATTAAGTAAACTATTGGGATAAAGTATGGCAAGCGAGTCAATAAACATGTGTATTAAATGAAACAAGTAAATATGTGTAGAACACAACAATCTAAACCACAAACAGACTAAAAAACACAAAATAGATATGATATTACTCAAAGATCAAAACCTTACAGACTAAAGCAACAATCAACCGATTGTCACTTAATACAATCACAATACTCATGATATACTATTTAGGGTTTCGATATGAAACCCCAATTTACACCTACAACTGTGTGTTTTTAGAAAAAGAAAGACTACAGACTGAATGAATACTAACCCGGTTGAAAGCGAGAATATATACTCCAATTTTACACCGATAACCTTCAACTATAAACAATTGACTTCCAGACCCTCCAACCTTTGTTTCTTCACTTCAAGAAAAAACTTAAGCACCATACTTTTAGACTTTGTCACATTCAGTCCCTCAACTATAATCTGCATAAAAAACGCTTTAAGTTAGCAAACCGTTTAGTTTTTATCTTTCGAACATTCCCCCTCCAACCTTTATTTCTTCACTTCAAGAACAAACTTAAGCACCAGGTTTATACTGTTTTCGTTTTTATCTTTCGAACATTCCCCCTCGATCCTAACTTGAAAAGCATTAAACAAACTTAATTTGGAACACAAATATTTGTGTTGATTTGGCGGAAGACTTTTTGTAAAAATATTTGCTAGTTGTTATGCAGAATCTATTTTTAACAAGTTAAGAACACCGGGCCCATCAAGAATTGCATCAACTTAATCGGATTATTATGATCACAAAACTGTTTAGCACCATCACAAAAACACACAAGAAGTTTCACCAAATAATCAAATTGTTTCCACAAAGAATTCACCTTATGATAATAATCATAAACATAACTACCACTTTGAGTTAAGCTATTAATATTATTATGAATATTAAAGGTAACAGAACCATCTACTTTATCATAAGTTTCTTTTTGCTCATTCCACACAAAAAAACAGAAGTAGAAAAATTTGACCCAAGTACAACTCATCATATATAGAACTAAAAATCCAAGTAACTACACTAGAATTACACCTATCATACTGCCTACTCAAAACATTATCATACATCTTTTTCCATACTACAATCAATAAAACCAATTTTATTTTTAGTATGCAAAGCAAGTAACATAGCACAACTCCATACATTATACTTTCCAGCTCCTTTCAGCTTAAAGATAATTAGAGAATTGGTGTTAGTGTCACTAGCATGCAGAAACAAAGGGTCACTAAAGTCAAGATTATTAACGTGAGTCATTTTGACACTACCACTAGAAGCAGGTTTATCAGAGGCACTCATTCAACCAAACAAAAAAAATACACAAGGTAGAAACAAATAAACAACTTAAAAAAACATAAACCAACCAACCACAAATGCAAAATGGAATGCACCCTAAAGATCAAAGTGTATTGCACCCTATAATGTTCGGTTCAGAGGCCTACTAACTAGGGACTCAACACAAATATCTCTCTTCTACCAACAAACAGTTAGTACATAATGAAAAAACAACAACCACAAACAACAATAATCAAACCAGGCAAACACCTCAAGCACTAAAAACAACAACACAACCAATAATAACACCAGACACAAAACTCTTGCACCACAACCAACAACCAACAGAATAAAGAGAGAAGGGAGGAGGACTTACACTGAGAGCACATGAGCACTGGCAACAACAAAAACAAAAAAATACAAAAGCAAAGAGAAATTATACAGACCAAATGAATAAAAAATAAAAGAAAAGAAAAACTTAAAGTAACAGCAGTGGAAGAATCACGACCACCAACTTGTTCCGGAACAACCAAGAAAACCAATCATATCACCAACAAGAATGGCCAAGAACACCAACAGAGAACTCGAGAAGAATACCCAAAAATTAGGGTTTACCAAACCCTAGATCTACCAATCAATCCCAGATCTAGCCGGAACAGAGCTCAAACCGAGATCACGAACCCAATAGAACATCTATAAACCCTAGATCTAACAATCTCAAGATCCAGAAACCCTAGAAACCGAGACCTTGGATCTAACCAAATCGATATGTGAACCCAATCAAGTCGTATCCAGAGCACCGATGTGCTATGATACCATGTAGAAAACAACAATCTAAACCACAAACAGATTGGAAAATACCAAATCGATATGATATTACTCAGAGATCAAAACCTTACAGACTAAAGCAACAATCAACTGATTGTCACTTAATACAATAACAATAACCACTTAATACAATACCGATTGTCAGCTTAAAGTCATTATCCGCTAGTTATTAAGGTTGTCCGTAAGTACGAGAGCATTTTGGGGGTAACTCTGTCACCACGTGCTATGTTGTCCTTTCTATGTGAATTGACAATGTTAGAGTTTGTGTAAGAAGAACATACATTTTATTAATGGTGTGTGTGGAATGACAGTCGTATTGCCAATATCGCAAAGGTGTGGCGCGATTTAGGGCAATTAATGGTCTTGACTACTTTAGTCACGTGCTCAACCACTTGTGTTGCTATTCCTTTTCAACTTTATCCTTGCAAATTAAACCATTTTGACCCCGCTAATTTGTATGAAAGGAATTAAACTAGTTCAAACTTCAAACGATTGTGTATCCCTAACTCTCAAACATATAGTTAAGCTTATATTGATTTTCTTTCTATGCCACGTTAGTAAGAGTGATAGTCACATTTTTATGTGGTTGTTATGTATAAAAAATAATATTTAAATGGTTAAATGAAAAGTTGTATCAACGGATGGATGGAGAGTTATGGCTAGTCGCAGATCGCCAGCGTGGCAGTTGACGCTCAATATATATACACCATTTCTCCCTCTCATTTTTCATCTCAAATTTCAAATTTCCCCAAATCCATTCTCTCTTTAATCTAAATCAAAATCAATGGAGTCCGGAAAGACAGGAAAGGGTGCAGGAGGAAGGAAAGGTGCGGGCGAGCGGAAGAAATCGGTGACTAAATCCATCAAGGCCGGCCTTCAGTTTCCGGTGGGAAGAATCGGTAGGTTTTTGAAGAAAGGACGATACGCTCAACGAACCGGATCTGGTGCTCCGGTTTACCTCGCTGCTGTTCTCGAATACCTTGCTGCTGAGGTACTTCATTTTTATATTTCGATTTATTGTTTCTGTTTTCTTTTATTTTTTAGATATGTTGTAATTAAGGTTTTGTTTATAATTATGATAGGTTTTGGAGTTGGCTGGTAATGCTGCAAGAGATAACAAGAAGACGAGAATAAACCCTAGGCACGTTCAATTGGCGGTAAGAAATGATGAAGAATTGGGGAAATTGCTAGCTGGTGTTACGATTGCAAGTGGAGGTGTTCTTCCCAACATTAACCCGGTGCTTTTGCCTAAGAAATCATCTGCAGCAACTGATTCTGAGAAGATCCCTAAGTCTAAGTCATCCAAATCGCCTAAGAAAGCATAAATGATAGTATTAGGTTGATTCTAGTCTATGTTTATGAAAATATGTTACGGTTTAGGAATAATGATCTGTTTGTATGGCATTCAAATTAGGTTTGGTTGAATTTGATCCTTACCAAACTCAATGTTTAGATCTTTATTACGAGGTGAATTACGTAATGAATCATTTTGCTTTGTATCTAGTTGAGATGAATGACATGTTTTGAATTGCTTTTCGTGCATATCTTTGCTTAAATTTTACTTGAGATGAAATCTCCTCTGCTTTATATTGACTAGAGAATCTATATGCTCTTCAAGGTCGTTATTGTTACTTCAGTCCTAACCAATTTATCTTTGGGTGAAATTCATCTCATTCTGAGCTTCTTAAGGAAAACTATTCAGATAATTGGATTGATTATTGATTAGAGGTTAGAAAATAAAACTTGTCGGGGTTTTTTTTTTTTTGAATATTTGAATTTGAGCACGTTATACAGCCTGATATGTTTCGGGCTTTTTTATTTTTGTGTCCCTTTCATTGGTTATACAAGTGTATTAAGCATGATTATATAAAGAAAATAGTGTTTAACAGAAAATTAAAACAAAAGTATCAATATTACATCATTATATAAAGAAAATAGTGTTTTGAAAACAAAAAATATGTATTTTTTAAATAAAATTTTAAAATAAACCGTAATTTTAAAAAAATACCCAATTAGTAAATACTTTTTTGGAACCAACTATTCATGACTTGAGTTTTTGTCATATTCCTGGCCCATAGAGTATTGTTTTGGAGAACGTCATCCGTGATGCTGTTACCTACACAGAGCACGCTCGAAGGAAGACGGTGACCGCAATGGATGATGTTTACGCTTTGAAGAGGCAGGGATAATTCATATGATGTTAATGGAAATCAAATTGAAAATGTTTACTTGTTTATCGGATTATCGAAATCGGTCATTTCTGTTTGTTTTGAATAATTTAAAATGACTAAGTTTTCCAGCTTTATATTAAAATGTTACATATGATCTGTTTGTGCTTTATTTCTTGATGTTAACGTGAACCTATTACCCTGGGAAATGATACAAATTCTGCATATGTGTTTGATTGTCTCATGCAGAATTAATAAATGATATTACGTTAATTTAGAAGTTTGTTGCTCAGTGTTGATTAAATAAAACCGATAAAACAACTCATTTGCTGAAGCTGCAGAAGGTGTGAAGAATATTGACATTACCATGTCGTGCTTAAAAAATGGTGTAAAAGCTGAGACTAAAAAACTATTTTCAAGTTGATACCACTTATTACAAAGGAAGCAGTTAAGATGGTTGCTAGACTTCAAATTAAAATTTTATCGGAAGTTGATAGTTGTCCGTCATCTACTCTGAGTTTTGTAGGTCAAAAGTTCTCATGTCCTGAAGTATAAGGTAATGCAAAAACATTACCGAATGCCCTCTTTTATGAATAATACACCTCGTTTTCTTCAAGAATCGTTGCCTGGACTTGGTTTAATGCTGAGATAAAGAAGTTAAATAGAATTGGTAACGGGGCGTTTCAGCACTTGAGTTAAATTTCGGACTATTCTAGTAGTTTTTGGAGGTAATAGGGTCATTACTGTATGCCTGGATGGTATTCAAATGCAGGAATTTAATGATACATAAGCAACCGATGATCACGTTATAGGTCCTCTTTTGCTCTTTTATTTATGCTGAAATTGCTAGTAGAAGAAGATACTCACTGTGGGATGCACTTAAAACGCATAAAAAGCATGTTAATAAACCTCCTGGGGTTGTGCTGAAAGGATTTACTGTTTTGTTCTTAAGCACAGCTCGTTGTGTCCCTTTGTTCGAATCATTTACAAGTAAGCAGTTGGTTTGGCAATATATCAACAACACAAAGTGAACGCAATTATTTTCTCACTGGTCCCAAATATGAAAATACCTAACATGTGTCTAATTTCAGACCCATATCATGTTGCAATGCGAATACTTGATATGAGACAAATAGATGGGTTCTTTACCGTTTCAGATCACATGGTTACATAGTACAGTAGTTTTTTGTCAGGGTGGCCGGGAATACTTCATTACTTAATTGGACATTTGGGTTATCTATTGGGTATGGGTTGTGTTCAAATGTTGGTATGTTCTACTTCATGAGTGGACAAGATTAAATGGAGTTCATTGAGTTAAATGGGTTTTTTGCGGGTGGAATGATATAAATTTTGCTATATGTTGGGTATAGCATTTAAATATGCCTTCAATTCAAACCCCTTTTTCATTGCTTACATTTGGTTTATCGATTTTTTTTAATTTCAAAAAGACTCAGAATTTGTGTAAGACAGTCGGGCGATATACAAATTGATATATCGTGTAAATCATTTCAGGCGAAATACAAAAACCTCTAATGAGAAACCTTACACATCCATCAGCTTCGATTTAACCCATTGCCTAATTACTAACAGAGTGAAGATAATGTTAGTGATTGTGATTGTGAAGATGATTATCTTAGTGACTGTGAACCTTACTTCGTATATAGCTACTGATGATAACACTGCGTCATTAGTCAAGTGAAATAACAATGAGGATGAAATTGTTGATATTGTAACTAAAAAGACGATCCCTAGAACAGAAAAGAAGGTCACTAGAACACTTGATAATACATTCTTGGCTAAGATAAACTAGGGACACCAAAGACAAAGATATGGATATTAATCTCCCATGACGATCATTTTGTTAGGTTTACTTTGCATCATCAGACATCCAGCAGCCTAGCAGTAGGAGCTGTAGACTCTTAAACGTTAATAAAAATATCGATGTTTTGTGTTAATTAATTAGCTGTTTCTGCAAACAGTTTGGGAGTATTCTGCAGAAACAGCTAATTAATTAACACAAAACATTGAAACGTAATTAAATGCAGAAATTTGAACAAAAGTAACTTCATTTCATTAAAAAAGTGACCAATAGTCACCATATTACATATCATCAATTACATAAACCCTAATTTGATTACCAAACACATGATAATTCCACAGATCTAAGCTCTCTCGCCTCTGATTCTCCTTGCCAATTGCATATCCTTAGGCATTATTGTCACTCTTTTCGCGTGAATTGCACACAAATTAGTGTCTTCAAATAATCCAACCAGATAAGCTTCGGATGCTTCCTGGAGAGCTGCAACAGCTGAGCTCTGAAATCTCAGATCGGTCTTGAAATCCTGAGCGATTTCTCGAACAAGTCTCTGAAACGGCAGCTTCCTGATCAAAAGCTCGGTACTCTTCTGGTACTTCCTGATCTCTCTCAACGCCACGGTTCCGGGCCTGAATCTGTGTGGTTTCTTCACTCCTCCAGTCGCCGGAGCTGATTTCCGAGCAGCTTTTGTCGCCAATTGCTTTCGAGGAGCCTTTCCTCCGGTTGATTTGCGAGCGGTTTGCTTTGTTCTTGCCATTTTTTTATTGACTTTGAGAGGTTTGATTAAAGATTAGTGATTGTTTGAATGATGTGAAATGAGGAATTGGGGATTGGTATTTATTAGGGTTTGTGAAATTTGAATATTTAGGGAAAATATGAGCGCCACAAAATATGGACTGCTGGATTAGAAAATAAGATATGGACGGATAGGATTGAAAGTTGAGTCAGAAACCGGATTGCTATCCGTGTGATACCATTATTGATGGTTTTCTTTCAAATGAGTTGTTACAAACTTAAAATGCTTTATGTGTAGCAAAAAGTAGATAATTAAAAATAAAAGCATTACATGTTAACTTTAGAAACTTATAGATTAAGAAAATTATAACTTTTGTCTTTTCAATACTCAACATGTATGTACTAACAACATACTCTTTATATAATAATGTATGGTTTTAATGGAATGAAAGTAAAATGTTAACTTACAATTTTATTTATGTTTTAATGATTATAATATAGCATGTTCTCTCGACTAATATATATATACTAAAACGTTACATGTGACTTTGTTAAACATTCATAACCGCTAATCGGTTTGTGTTGACTTGGGTTGACCAATCGTCATAAAATTACATGTTTACGTCACACACATCTTTTGGGTCATACAAATACGAGTCATAAATGGATAATCATGGTCCACGAGCACAAGATGAAACCCTAAAACTCGAGCTAAAAATACTCCTTTTATCATTGTTAGAGCACATTCAATCATCATGACACACACACACACATACTAGAGCACAAGGTTGTCCATTAAAACCATTAAAAATACTCCTTTTATCATTGGGACGGGTTAATCAAGCTCGGTTGCTCAAGGCTTCTAGTCGGAAAGTAAAGGAGACAAGTCTTGGGGAGACTTATTTGGTGGAGAGTAAAGATTTGCTCCTTATGATAAAGATGCACTAGCCTTTAGCCCGAACAAGTATCTCATATAAAATTTGAAAACAAAACAACTTTGTATGACATTCAAATCTCCCCGCCTAGTGACCCACATGTCTGGAAAGCAAAATATGAGCAAATATTGTGAATTCTATGAAACTCATGGACATAACACAAAGGAATGAAGTGAGCTGGAGACCGAAATCAAGCGAGCATTGGAATAAGAACAATTGGAGAACCTTGTATCTAGATAAAATAAAACGAAAAAGGCCCACCCAATAAGAGCTTTGCACGGTACAAGGGGGGACACAATGAGGATCTAGGACCACTTGAAGGACATGTGCTCTAGTTTTACAACGAATACCTCCTTCAGAATAATCAACTTCCACCAACTTGGATCACTGATCCACACAACAAAGGAAAAACAGTCTAAAATCCTAACAAGGTTATGAAATACCTTGCACTTAACTATACCATGTTTAAGATAGAAAAACGTGATGTGGTACGATCTATGTATTTAAATATGTTGCTAATAAAAATCATTTTTTTCTTTTCTTATTATGTATCCCCCACAATAAATACTAACTTTGTAACAAGCTATTCATAGCTATTACAATTTGAAAATCTTAAAAAGGGAAAAAAAAAACAAATGTAACAAGCTATAAGAGGCACACACGAGTGGGTTGAACACCACTTTCCATGGAAGGTAAGATAAGCACTCTCTATTCGGGATAAACAGTCTCGCGAGTAAGAAATTAATTAACGGTTGACATAGTGTCACGAGTACCCAAATATGTCACGAGCATCGAACATAGTATCAACACATACAAATTGACATTTGCATAATTCAAATATGGCATAGTCATGAACAAATATTTAAAAGGAAAGATGCTAAGGCATTTATATGCAAAAGTGAATGGAAAAAATCCTAAAGCCTTTACTTCACTAAAATTATAGGAAAAAAATGGTAAGACATTTGAGTGGCAAGACTATAGAAAAAATTCTTTAAGTCATTGACATGAACACTTCTAAGTCAATCATCATGATAGGACAATGTTAGAGTAGGTGTAAGGAGAACAAATAAGAAAGACGAGGCCCCTGAAAAAATAACGACCCTAGTAGAATGTTTGAATTGTCCAAAAGGAAGTTTGATATAGGTGAATGAAATAGTACACTACACATGGTTGAAGATAGTCCATATATGTAACTAAGATAGTATGAAAGACAAGCTTGTCTATCATCAAAGGATACTTATGATGAACCATTATTGAGGTACATCTTACTCGAACAAGAAAGCGGGATATTATATATACACCTAGTTATTTGGAATGAAAGATTGTAAATTATTTGTCTTGTATCGTGAAATTAATATTGAGATAATTGAAAAGATTCATTTAATATTAAAGGCATCATAAATATTGATAAAGCACAAAGATTGAATTGTGGAATATTCGTAAGTTTTAAAGAGACATAAAAATATTATCTTATGGGGCATTACTCCTAGAACCCTCCAAACTTAACCACTTAGAGCACCCGGAGTGATAATAAGTGACAATGAGGGTTGTGGGTGGTTGTGGGGAAAAAGGTGATGACGTGGCAGTGAGAATGAGGGTTGTGAGATTGTGGGGTTGTTATGATAGGGAGGGTTGTGGAGGTTGTGGGAGTTTAATTTTTTTTTTTTTTTCTTAAAAGATTTTAAATAAAATAAATAATACATTTATTAAAATAAAAATACAATACAATAATTAAAAAAACACACAATACAATAATTAAAAAAAAATTACAATACAATAATTAAAAAAAAAACACAATACAATAATTAAAAAAAAACACAATACAATAATTAAAAAAAAAAATTACAATACAATAATTAAAAAAAGCTAACGTTGTCGATAGTTATCCGGAAGTGTCGAAATGTAGGCTACGAGATCCTCCCGGAGTGCGTGGTGTGTGGGCCTGTCTCTAACCTCTCGGTTAATCCGGATACGTTCGTTGATTCTCTAGTTATAAGTTCTCGGAATGGGTACCGGAGGAGCATACCATTCATCGGCATCGCATATCGACCGTCCGTTGTCTTCAACGATCATGTTGTGTAATATAATAGCCCCGTACATAACTCTTCTAAGTTTGTTCATCTTGTAAAATCTAGCGGCGTGTCTTATAATACCCCAACGACCTTGAAGAACACCGAATGCCCGTTCGATATCCTTTCTCGCACTCTCTTGAAAACGTTTGAATTTGCGGCGAGGTTCTTCAAATGGGTGCGAGTAAGCTTTAACAAATGTCGACCACTCCGGATATATACCGTCTGCAAGGTAGTATCCTTTAGTGTACTGGTGGCCGTTGACGGTGAATGTGTAGTCCGGGGATGAGTCGTTGAGCATATCATGAAACAACGGCGATTGTTTAAGCACGTTGATGTCGTTGTTCGACCCGGCGACACTGTGACATTCGCGAATTTCTCGGTATATTTCTATCGCCTCGTATACGTTTTATTTATTTATATTCGTGTTTTGACCCTATTATATTTCTTTTATGTTTATCGTATTCGTATTTTATGAGTATCGTATTTGTATTTTATGCGTATTTGCGTTTATCGGGTATATAGTATGTGATTCGGATCTTTATGTCGGGAACGTATAGTCTAAAGTGCCTTTAGTATAAGTCTAGTATGCTCATATGATAAGTTTAGGGGAATTATGCCTTAATTATATGATTAAAAATTAACGTTTGAAAATATTTCATTTTTGGTCCTTTCGGAAATTTTTAGTACGAAACTAGTCCTACGCGAGAAATCTTATTACAAATCTAGTCCTTTTCATAATTTCATTACAAAATGGTCCTATTCGGTTTTGTCCTTATCTACACTATAGATTTTGTCTTATTCATATCACAAACCTTCCTTCCCAAGTCACAAAATCACCTACACTCCTCACTCTCTCTCTAAAACACAAAAACACCATAAACACCACCTTCTCTCTAGATTTTCCGGTGATCCAACCGTCAAAATTTAGATCCGAGACCGGATTCTTGTTCCTTATCATCATCTTCATATATCCTCCGAATTTCATTTCGATCAAGTAAGTATTTCTTCGTTTTGATTTTAAACTTTTATCCATTTTTATACCATCACGTAAATCACACTTTTAACCGACCAAATCGAGATTTTATCGTAGATTATTGTATGTTAATGTATTCTGGACATATGGTATTAATTATAGATCAAATGGACTCATAAAACTTGCCAAAACCCGATTTCCGATTGATGCTTCGTTCATGCACGTAACTCCACGTTTTCAGCACGTAATTTATATATTTCGTTCACGAAATTGTCCCTATGGTCACGTAATACTCACCCTGGTCACGAAATTTGAATTACGTTCACGTAATATGGGTATTACGTTCACGAAATACTCCTTTGATGATCACGTAATTCGTCCCTGTTCGCGTAAGTGTGTCCATGTCACGTAAATTGATCTTACGTTCACGTAAGTCCTATATCGTGCACGTAATTGCCCATGCTGTCACGTAATTCTTGTCCATGATCACGTAATTCCCATGCAAGTTGTAATAAATTCACGTAATTGCTATTACGTGTACGTAATCTTGCATGCTGTGTCACGTAATTGAGTTTGGTTGTTTCCATAACTTACTGACCCATCACAAAGTTAACATGCACCCCACTAGATTCATTTCCATGCATGAAATCTTTCTTGTTATTATATAATTATTTCCATAACTTATTTAGTACATAATTATCACTATGAATCATGTAATCCTTGTCTGGTGTCACGTAATACCTCCTTCCATAACACGTAACTTGATACTTACGTGACTTGTAGTGCACGTAAGTATGAAGAACACGTGTCTAGTCCGTTGACTTTCCGAAACGTTTGTATTCCGTTTTATCGATATTCCTTTGATTATTCTAAACCCGTATAAAACGTTAATCATTAAGGCATAACCCTACTAGACTTAGAGATACTTAGACATATTTTATTTACGTGATGTATAGGGCACTTAGACGTGAAGCTTGACGGTATCGTATTATTTCCCGACATTTAAGGATTTGGATTGCTTTGCTATCTGTGAGTTATTCGTTGCCCTTTTTACCGCTTTTATATTTTTGGGCATGATTAGCGTTAAACAAAGGTATTTTTGTATGTATTATGGTATGATATTAAAATATGCATGGGTACGATTTGTACAATGTATATGTATTACGGATATGATGCTTTAGATGGTCTTACCCAAACTCGTACCGCCTTTGTGGTAGTATGAGGCCCCTTATAAACACCTGTTAGCTATTAGCCGCCGGAAGTATGTATAGCGCTATATGGGTCTTGCAAACCCTCATTCTAACACGATATTATGATAAGGGAGGAGCCCTGTCCGTGTTAGTAATGTTACGACCGAGTATTTTATTTATCGAGAATAACCTAGCTTAAGACACTAGGTGGGGTTAGTTGCCTGTATTTGTTGAGGTTCAGGTGTATCTTAAATTCCTAAAGCTGTTATCTATCCAGTATGTATTTTATGAGATGATTATGGTATTTTATGGTATATGTATGAATATTTTATCAAAAGGTTTTGTATACCTCAAATATATTTTGAAATATCTTTTCAAAATGACTTATCTTCAAACCTTATCTTTTCTGGGTCAAAACTTATTTGAAAACTTTTATACTATTATGTTTTCATATACCATTGCGAATAATTCACCAACTTTATGTTGACGTCGTATTTTTAACGCTTTTCAGGGATTTGAGGTTACTCTATCTGATTGCTATGCGTTATCTGGCTACGTGGATTTTTTGCTGGAATTTATCTTGTTTATTGTAATTCCTTAGTATCCCAGACTATGTAGCCGTATTTTGATATTTTGGATTACTGTAATAAGTATTCTACTTTCAAACTCTTTTATCTATGTTGATTATGTTTGGTTATTTATGATTGATGTAACCTTGAATCTCTGATACCGTATACACTGTACACCTCGGTTCCGCCATTTCTATGCGGGGTGTGACAGACACCGAAGTAAGCATGCCATATCCATAGATCGTACGAGGCAACAGCTTCCAACATAACCGTTGGATAACCATGGTCACCTCGTGTGTATTGCCCCTTGTATGCATTTGGACATTGATCCCATTTCCAATGCATACAGTCTATGCTACCAAGCATACCCGGAAACCCGTGAACCTCATCGTGTTTTTGATATAATCGATAAACATCATCTTGTGTGGGGGCTCTTAGATAAACGTTTGTATATAGATGGATTACACATTTTAAAAAATTATCTAAGGATTCGGTTGAGGTTCTTTCAGACATTTGTAAATATTCGTCGAAGGCGTCCGGAGTAATCCCGTACGCCATCGCACGAATAGCCGACGTGCATTTATGCAAACAACTAAAACCCATTTTACCCGTTGCATCGGGGCGTTGTGTGAAATATTTAAAATAGTCGGGTATAGATTCCACATAGTAATTAGAAATACCTTCGACTATTCGGAGGAAAAGAGGTCTTCTCATACGAAACCGTCTACGGAAATATTCGTCTGGGTATACGCTTTCGCCGGAGAAGTAATGGCGTACCACGTTTTCGTTTGCTTCGGCGCGATCGCGGGCGATATAACGCCTTTTCTTTTTCACCGTGCGCCGAGAACTTGTAGCCTCATTTTCTTCCATCTCCAACATTTGTACCGACATGGCTTGAACTTGTAACAATTCGGAGTCGGAAGATGACGAATCCGAAACATCGTGCTCGGTTGAAGAATTCGAACTCATATTTTGTAATATGGTTTAAAGGATGAATATTGAGATAGAAAGAGATTGAGAATTGGTGTGAATTTTTGGTTAGATTGTGGGGGTATTTATAGGTGAATTTGGAAAAAAAAAAATAATAATAATAAATATATATATATATATAACGATTATATATATAACCGTTGGAATAAAAAAAAGAAAAAAAAAAACAAATCTCCGAGAATGAGCCGTTGTGGGCACAACGGGTGCCTCACAACGACCCGAGAACGAGGCAGGTCGGAGTCACAACGAGCACAACGCTCGTTGTGAGTCCACAACGAGCCGAGAATAGGTGCCACTCCGGGTGCTCTTAGGGGGTGTTTGATATCACCACGGACCAAAGACTCGGACTCAGACCACGGACTCGGTCCGTGGTCTGCGTGTTTGATAAAACAAAGTTGTCACGGACCCGGTCCCTACCACGGACCCATATCAAAGATTAAATCTTTACTAAAAAACTGCAGACTCATTTTTCAAAGAAAAAACCCAAGCCTACCCTTCATCACACGGGAACATGATCAAACAGCAATTAAACTTGACGGGTCTGTTTCTCTTGTTGTTTTCGAGCTGAACTTTTAAGCATGTAAATATAGTGAATTTATAACTTATAAAGTGTTCGGATATGGATATTAGTAAGGAATATGTGAGAACCTCCCTTTGGATTTTAGTTAATTTCTTCTCGTTTCTTCGTCTTAAAAAAAAACAATCAGCGATTCAAGTTTTTCTGTTTTATGATAAGTATGTTTCGAACAAATATTACTATGAGAAGTAGTGCAGCAGCGTAGCCTAATGGAGCTTAGATTACTCGATAGAGACCATAAATAGTATTGCATATATATAAAAGGTATAAACCATATGAATGCTGTATAAACATTGTGCAGAAGAATAACACACGAGATTTAATATAATCGACCCGTTTGCACCTTTTCCAAACGGTATATAACGCGCACACATTTGATGAAGTTTAGACAGGTCTGCACAGGTAACACTTGATTTGGTAATCACTTGTTGCTCTTGTAAACAATCTCATCATCGTCATCCACATCATATGCCGGATTACACAAACATCGGAATAGCCTACCGATACCCTGTGCATATTCACAAAAGAAACAAAACATGTCACACTTATATCATATACCATCATACAGTGACTTTACGTAGTTTGAAAGCAATCAATACATGTTCACTTTACGTGACCAAATTGCTACTCAACTGTTTTCAAATGCTTCAACTTAATTGTACGCCATCATTGTTAGGTTTTCTTTGGATTTTTTGAATTTGGATTTTTTTTTTATTTGAAGTTGTAAGACGTTTAGATTTGTTTAATTTGGATTTTGTAAGACATTTGGATTTATGTTTAATTTGGATTTTGTACGACATTCAATATAAAAATAAACAAAAGGGTAAAATAGTTATTTCTTCCAGTCAGCATAGCCAGTCCGAGGCATAATCAAACACAACAAACTCAGTCTGCACCTAACTCAGTCTGAACTCCAACTCAGTCTGCACCAACTCAGTCTGCAACTATCAAACACCCCCTTAGACCCCAACTAACCTTTATGAGAGAAATTAAACTAGTTCAAACGAGGTTACATCCCTAACTCACTCTCATACATATAGTTGAGCTTAACTCAATTTTCTTTATATGCCAACTAAATAACATTTACAATAATAGTCACATTTTTTGTTGTTGTTATGCATTCTTAAATGGTTGGCTTCTTGTGACATTTATAATTTGATCCTTATCTATTTTTGTAGATCAACAGAATGGATGAACAGAAATAGTTAGTCGTGGATCGCCAGCGTGGCATCTTACCCCCAATATATATAAACACCATTTCTCCCTCTCATTTTTCATCTCTAATTTCAAATTTCCAATCAAAATTCAAATCCATTCTCTCTTCAATCTAAATCAAAATCAATGGAGTCCGGAAAGACAGGAAAGGGTGCAGGAGGAAGGAAAGGTGCCGGCGACAGGAAGAAATCGGTGACTAAATCCATCAAGGCCGGCCTTCAGTTTTCGGTGGGAAGAATCGGTAGGTTTTTGAAGAAAGGACGATACGCTCAACGAACCGGATCTGGTGCTCCGGTTTACCTCGCTGCTGTTCTCGAATACCTTGCTGCTGAGGTACTTCATTTTTATATTTCGATTTTTTGTTTCTGTTTTATTTTAAATTTTAGATATGTTGTAATTAAAGTTTTGTTTATAATTATGATAGGTTTTGGAGTTGGCTGGTAATGCTGCAAGAGATAACAAGAAGACGAGAATAAACCCTAGGCACGTTCAATTGGCGGTGAGGAACGATGAAGAGTTGGGGAAATTGCTAGCTGGTGTTACTATTGCGAGTGGAGGTGTTCTTCCCAACATCAATCCGGTGCTTTTGCCCAAGAAATCATCTGCAACAACTGTCTCTGAGAAGACCCCTAAGTCACCTAAGTCATCCAAATCGCCTAAAAAGGCATAAGTGATAGTGTTAGGTGGTTGATTCTAGTTAATGTTTATGAAAATATGTTACGGTTTAGGAATAATGGTATGTTTGTATGGAATTCAAGTTAGGTTTGGTAGGTTCAATTAGATCCATACCAAACTCAATGTTTAGATGTTTATTCCGAGTTGTATTCCGTACCGAATCATTTTGCTTTGTAACTAGTTGAAATGGATGAAAATGTTTTTCTGGAATCTTACTATTTGAAATTGTAATGAAATATCTCTTGGTGCATCTCTATTTTGACTCTTCGTGCTCTTCTTGATGTAACACTTTGTGTTTATTTAAACGTAAATCGAAGAAAACACCTCAACGCTATACATCATTGTCAAATGACAGATAGGTATTGAATGGGAAAGTTCTTAGGGCAACCAATTGACTTTTGAAAACTAACTTAATTGGAAAGTATGGGTTGCTTTGATCCCGAAAGCATTATTTCTGAAACAAGGAACTTACAAGAGTGATTTTTGCTTAACCACTTTAAAACAGCGGTGTTCATTGTGACCTGAATCCAAACAACAATCTCCTCAACAGTCAACAACGACATGACAGCTAACATTGAATGTTGTGATTGTTTGTGTTTGTGTTAACCAAATTTTAAAGAGGTGACAGCGTTGTAATTAGATTATTTTTTGCTTGTGAGCATATGCGAGTATTTAGAACTGTGATGTGTTATTTGGTCTTGAATTGTTAGCATATGGACATGGGAGGGGACGGGAGTATTCTGCGAATTTTACGAGTGTGGCTAAGAATCTGGTATATATAAATTAATATCTTTAGATGAAAAACCATTAAATTGATGTGTTATGATTGCATATTGCGAAAAGTTAATCAATTTGTTGAACGATGAATCAAGCAGATATGGGAAGCGAATTTTGAACTATCTTCATTAGTGCATTTGTAACAATTGGGACTTACTTATGACTTCCCTAATTGCATTAGTTCTGATGTTTAAATCCGCAGAGAACTTTGATCTTGATGTTTATAGTTATTGTAAAACGGGTTTTCTACTCGAAGAGTTTAATTTAATAGGTTTTAATCATATTCTTTGCCGGAAATTTTGTAAAACTTGGCTGCTATGAAAGAAATGGTCATTACATCAAAGATTGAGTAGCATAGTGTCACTTGTTGAGGATTATGCATAGGCTAAATGTGTTTTTGACAGTACAGAATGCATGATTATGGACATGATAGTAATGATGTTAAAGACGTACAAAAAACTTAAAAAATGTGCTATTGATGAAAATAATAAAACTTCAGTCTAGTGGATGGTCTTTAGTTTTATTTTCAGCGGAGGGCAAAGCAGCCTGTAGCAGCTCGTTGTGGAGGCTGGTTTGAATTAGTCACGAGGTAGTGCTAAAGGGCAAAACAACCTCTTGTCACACGTCATGTATAGGGCAGAACGACATCTTTTGCATAAGTGTACCACTAAAGGTAAGTGTTGGTCGCCCTCGTTGGACCGGAATTTGGACCCAAACGCTCTAAAGTTGCGGAATAACTAAAGAACGAATACGTAATGGTGAAAACACTCAAATAACAAATGTTTGATATAATTAAGCTCACGTGATGTTGTAAAATACGAATAATATCAAAAACACTCGATTACAAAGACTTCATACCGTCGAGTAAAGTGTTGTGCAACTATGGACTCAAAGTGGCGTAACACTTCTTTCTCTCGCTAGACGGCTGCATTTATGACTAGTAGTTGGAGTATTTATAGATGACATAAAACACTAACTTGACGCAATCGCAACAATCATAAATTGCACGAAACACTTTACAACTCGGTCTATATGACTATATACATTTTAAACTTTGCGACATATTTCTATAGTAAGTATAAGTACAATCAATTGACGAATATGCTCCAACAAACTCCCCCTTTGATATAGCTTGTACTTTCGACGAAAATTATGATGTCGTGAGATCGAGAGTCGATTCTTTAACTTCAATCTTCAAGAAGTCTTCAAGTTTGTAATCGACGTGACTTGAATCTCTTGAACTCCGATTCTTCATCTTCAAGCTATACGCCTCCATGAAGGTCGGTTTCGAGTCTTTGACTTCCAGGAAGTGTTAAACTTTTCGAGATCTAATTCTTTAAACTCTGTAAACCTAACTTACAAAGAAACACTCTCCAAACACATATTTTGTTCTTTAAACTAATAAAATCTTTTAGTTTTTCATAAATCATGTGAGAAAACCTTATAATCTTAACCGATATGTGACGACGAAGAAAATAAACATAGAAATAAAATATTTTTTGGATTTTTGTTGTTTTTCTTAACCTAAAACGCAATTTTTTTGTGTGATTTTTATCTATAAGCTATATACACTACTTTAGCAACCTACAAAGAGAAAATATATTTTGCTAGGAAGTCGTTTGCTTTTGGGATCATTAGAAGTGGAGTCATACGAATCAACCAACTATTAGTATATCTGTCCTCTTAAGTACAACATCGACATCATAGAAGCAATCTCTCGATTATGTATCTACATCTGTTTATGTGGAATCACACTTATATTTATATACTTTGCTAATTTCCGAACTCTCCTCAAAGTGTCATCGAACTCTCGGTAACTGGCCGGAAAATGTTACCTTATTCCTAATTTTATTAACTAAACTATAAAATTGGATCGTGTCGAGTATTCGTGTTATGCACATTCTCTTGAGTACGTGTATAACTGTTGTAGGTATATATAAGCTTTGCTTTTAACCCGGTTACACACTACGCCCCCAATATCACGACATTTTTCCGAAAACTAATATACATACGTATAGTATTTATATGTTTTATTTATTCATTTATTTAGGAGGTGTTTATGACACAAATTCCTCCATCTGTCTTTGCATTTTATCAAGTTAGCATCAAAGGTTATGAAATTTCGAAGTCACAATAAAAGATTTAGATTTTATCGTTTTGGACATTTTAAACTTAATTTGAGAAAATTTATCATTAAACTCTTTGAGTCACAAAACCTTAAACTCTTTTTCAAAAAGAGTTTTGCATTTAAGCAAAACGGGTTTTGTTTGAATTCGCAACTGTTATATGTTCTTTCTAAACAGACCGCATTTATGACTGATAGTTGGAGTATTTTTAGGTGACATAAAACCCTAACTTGTTACGCAACCGCAACACTTGGCGCAACGGTCATAAATTGCACGAAACACTTTACAACTCGATCAATATACATTCTAAATTTCACGACATATTTCTATACTGAGTACAAGTATAATCTGTTGACGAATATGCCCCAATAGTAAGGTGTGTAACCTGATCATTGATGGCAAGT
>CAJVGC010000590.1:12526213-12567560 GCA_910822075.1 Senecio squalidus
TTTCTTAACAATAATAGTGTGTCAAATATGATTTATTATTTCAGTAGTAGTATAATTTTTTCCAATAAAATGATATGAGGTTGTATGCATAGAAAAAAGGCACTTTGGGCCCATATGACCCATTTCCTTCTATACTATTATTTGTGTTTATTCACTCATTTGACTACTTAAGATAAAACCTAACTCGATTCGTAACCTTGGATGTGCATTAAGTTTCTCTCTTGGTTCATTTCATGTCTGAAGGCAGTTTTGGCTGCAAAACCTCAATCAGCATCTCCTACAACCACAGGGAGTGCAAAGTGGCCTGTGTATGGAGGATTTCCCAGTAAACTATCATCGGCTGAAAATATTGCAGTTGAGAGAATATATATTGCAGGGTATCAAGATGGCTATGCCCGAATATGGGATGCCACATTTCCGGTTTTCTCCTTGATTTTCGTTCTAGGATTCCAGGTTTGTGACTTGGTGTTATGAAATCTATCAGTTAACTGAATGTCATAAATGTTTCATCTGTAAATAGGGCCTCATTATCAATAAATACCCGTAAGGCCGTAACTTCATTATTGAAGCTTAACATATGTCCACAGGTGGAAAGTACCGAAGTTCCTGGTGCAAGTGAACCGATATCAGCTTTAAATTTCGACTCTACAACGAAAAGCTTAGCTGTCGGCAATGAATGTGGTCTGGTACAAACTTTTATTCTTGAATACTTTTTTCTCCGATCCATGAAATTGCAATGTATTTGTCTATTTTGAAATATCTTAAAGAAAGTTGGTAGGTCCAATTCAATACAATCAGTTCTCTATAATGTGATAATGGGCAAATAGGTATTTGAACTTGAAAACTTCCCAGAAAAGGAAATAATTGCAAAGTTTATGGAACGAAGGAAGTATTAGCTGTATAAAAAATGATATATGCCTGATTATGTGTACGTTTCGTTTTTTACTTGTTTTCTATATATATACAGGTTCATTTACTTAAGCTAGTTGGAGAATCTGAAAAGTTAAATCTGTACCTTGTGACAGAAACCAAGCGTGAAGGTACCTTTTAATAAATAGAGTTTTCTTTTAGAACGACAGTTACTATATACTCATTATTTACATTTTGTATCCAACGGAGATCGAGCCTCAACCCCAAAGAGCAGGCACAAACCTCTACAGCTCTACTTATAATGCTAGGCTAGAACCCTTTGGTTCTAATAAATACAGTTGCGTTATACTTCATTTATTTGTAATAAGAACATAATAGCAATACCCCTAAAACTCTCTGCTGCCCTTCCTTTTAAAATTTCAGTCAATTCACTCTTGTTTTTTTTTAATTAATTTGTTTCACTATATATGCTTTCAGATATTGATTTGCAACCATGGGGAACGGGATGGCAATCAACTGCTATCTTTTCTCTTAAAAGTCGCCCGGTAAGAAGCCGCCCTCCTACAATACACGTTTTCTGGAGAGAGAATAATTGTTGGACAGAATGCGGTAAGGTAAGCCTCATACTATATTGTTAGATTTTTCACTTATTTTGAATTTGGATTAAAAAAATCAAGGTCTTCAAAGCATTGTTACTAACTCACTATTTTGCATATCAGGCGTAGTTGTGCTCGATGTTCAATCATCATCAGTACTGTTTATTACAGATAATTTAGTCAGCTCTAGCTCTCCAATCATTTCTCTGGCCACTAAAACATATTACAAATGTGTACTGATGATCCTGAGAAATCTGGACATTCTTCTTTAAGTGATCCAACAAAGGAAGTGGCTTTCTGCTGACCCAAAGATTCACAAATCATTCTTTTGGATAGTAGTAGTGGTAACAATATCTGCTCTCGCTCAGTAAACCCGAAGGAGTCAACTGCAATCTCTATATACATTTTAGGCAAGTTGCATCCTGACATATAAATGTCAGTACTGAATTTATTTATGTGTATGTTTAAACTAGATGTGGTAGTTTCGACCTATTACGTATTAACGAGTTGATTAGAATAATATTATATATTCAAACGGGTAAAATTAGATATAGCTGAAAGGAAACATATCAAATGGGTCGAATAGGTCCCAAGTCTACTAAAGTGTATTTTAATGCATTAACCCTACTAACTCATTCTCTTAAAACACCCAATTGTTATTTAAAACTATAATATTGGATTCTTTTTTTAACAAACTACTTATTTATAAAAGCCATGAAAGTTTTGGAAAATGCTTTGGCTCAACTTGACCCGACCTAACCCAACCCAACCCAACCCATTTTAGCCCCTGTACTCGTTTGACCCATTACAAGATCCACCCATTTGCCACTAACCATTGAGTTGTCGTTATATCTAATGTTATATGTTTGCATGCAGATGAAAACTTTCCCGTTCCAGAATTGTCCGAACAGAATCCCGTGAACTCTTCACAGGACTCAACAGATAGAAAAGAGTCTTTAGAATCTGGTACCGAGCAAGAAATTGATTCAACTGAAGCTGAAGTAAATACCTCGAATGAAACCCACTGAGTTATGGAACAATTTTGTAGACTCGCTAATATTAGTTTGTTGTGTGGATCACTGCTTTTATACTCAACAACGTCTCTAATTCAGGTTCCCACTCGGTTTCATGTCCTCTTCAGTTTTATCATTTATATTACTGCATTTTATTAAATATAGCTTTTCAGAGGGAGCCAAACTTTATCAGAAAAATTGATTAGAGAAACAGTGTTCCTGGACTACAATCTTCAAGAAAAATGAACACGAGTCTGGAGTGGTTTTAGTTTATTCAACTGGAGATGTTGAGATCAGGTGAAGTATCTTTTCCTACAATCTTATAATTTTTTATACCATTTATAAAAGCGTGTGGGGTGATTAATGAATTTATGTCGCTGCAGGTCGTTGCCAGATCTTAAAGTACTTGCAGAAACTTCTATAATGGCAATTCTCAGATGGAATTACAAGACTAACATGGAGAACACGATGAGTTCTTTTGGTAATGGGCATATAGCAATGGTTAGCTTTTTTCGCACCTTCAGCAACTAATTATTATCCTATGCTTTTTATGCAATTTCAGATTTTCTGGATACAACTTGAATCTTCAAATTGTTATTCTCTGTTAGGTGTATGGGTGTGAATTCGCTGTTATATCTCTTTTCACATCTGAAAATGACTTCAGGTCTCTCTCTCTCTCTCTCTCTCTCTCTCTCTCTCACACACACACACACACACACACACACACACACACACACACACACACACACACACTCATTTTTGGTACTGTTTAGAATCCCGGAGGCTCTTCCCCGCCTTCACGATAAAGATGTTGCGGAAGCAGCAGAGGCTGCCCTTAAATTCTCTCTTAGTCAGAAGAATAAACAGGTTCAGGTATGTACTCGAACATTCTATTTTTTCCTAAAACTGTGACAGTTTTAGGTAACTTTTATTTCCACAGACTGCACCAACAGGAATACTTGGTGGTATCATCAAGGGTATAAGAAGAGAAAAAGAAAATGAGAATGCTTATATTGAAGAAACTCGAGACATCCTCGTTCCTAAGCTAGAGGCGTTGTTTTCAAGGTCCACGTTTTCAGTTGGAGATCTGGATTTAGATTTGGACTTGGTAGATGACTTTGACGCTCCAATCAAATTAGGTTCTAAATCCGTCTTTCTCATGTTTTTCTTCTCCAGAGGGTGGCACTGTCATTTACTCACAAATGGGTCAGTTTAGGTAACGGACGGGTCAGAATTTAGCAAATAAAGGACACATATCAAAATGCACGCAAAGTGTATATTTATGTATACAAGTTGCAACCTCCTAAATCACTTAATTTAAAAAATGAGATTGTTATTGTAATAATAATATCTTTTTTTAAACAAATTTCATCGCAATAGTGTTGTGGTCAACTCAACGTGAGCCGTTTTGACATGTTACCCAACCTGCCCGACCCAATTTGCCACCTCTACCTCCACCCTGTCATTTCGTTTCTCAATTTCTTTTTGACTATTCTGACTTTATGTTTAGTTGTTGAGAAAATTGAGGTCGAACCCAAGTCCCCTGAGCCACCATCACCGAATCAGAGCCAGGCTGAGAAGAGTATGATACACTTTCTGAAAGTTTTGACTGAATCTATTCTGTTTCTTTTACATTCACAACCATTTCTATTGTGGCATGTAGACAAACAAACAGAGAGGGAGAGATTATTTGAAGGTGGCACTGACAAGGGAGAACCAAAATCTAGAACAACAGATGAAATCAAAGCCAAATATCGGAAGACAGGGACAACCACGGTAATTTAACATTTGAACTTAAGTTAAGAATTTTGTAGTAAAAACTAATCGTTCATTATATTTTTTTAACCCTGTTGAATCTTTATTTATTTATTTAGGATACAGCGGCTATGGCTCAAGAAGCAAAAGACAAACTTCTCGAGCGCCAAATGAAACTTGAGGTATTGCTTATAGAGCTTTTCTCATTTCTTCATTGATCGTGTGCAATCTCTGTTTTTTTTACGTCAAGTAATTACATTTTATTCGTTCTGATATCATTCAATGGGACCCACAAAAATCCTCATAATCATGTCGAATTTGAATGCAATATCATTATGATATGGATCTTTGAGTATGTTTCTTGAGCAATAATATAAAGCTAAAGCATTAACAACTGAGACTATTCCCACTTTTGTAGCTAATTATTAATCTACTGGTAGTAGTATGGTACCACCATTACTTATCTTAGTGCATGGTGATGGTGGTAATCGCAGATCTAGGAATTGATCGTCAGCGCACTAGATTTACTTAATAGTTTTTTTTTTCTTGTAATTTATGGTTTCATTTTTTTTTGGTATAACGGAATACTATTTGGCATTTGACACTGCTCCTATCTTTTTTGCGTTCTATCTGTTTTATTTTAGTACCAAGTTGTGTTCTCAATTTCCGATTTCCTACTATTCACTCATTTATATAGACATCAATATTATCGTTTACTAAATTCTCTTGCTAATATATGACAGAAACTAAAAGAAAACTCAGAAGAATTAGCAAGCGGGTCGAGAACTTTGCATCAATTGGCCGGTGAGCTTGCAAAGCAAATGGAGAATCGAAAGTGGTGGCAACTATGATAACATGTGGATCGAACTATGTCAATAAATCAAATGATTACACTTGTTAATTTGTAATTTGATAGTACATTGCATCCCTAATCAATTTTTAACTAATCATATGTCTACAAATCTCATAAATCACCATCATGATAGTATTAATTGTGCAGATGTTCTTCCATTTATAGCAAGTCTGGTCGGCTCGTTAAGCTTATATTCTTGTGGTTTCGTTAAAGATGCCACAACCAGAGAAGAAATGAATTAAACAAAAGAGATCATTGTGTGGTCTTATTCGTGTGTCGGGTACTCTATTTCTACCAAACCATTAGAGTATGTATGAGTTCTACCGTATTTGGGGCCCCAAAACGAGTTGTTGTGGCGGACTTGGGTCATGTCAGATTAGAGTTTTATTTTCGTTTGTTAATATCATTAAAAGGCATTCTAGTTTTATTTTCGTTTTGAATTGGTTACCGAACCTTTCAA
The DNA here is from genome assembly GCA_910822075.1 of Senecio squalidus. Classification (NCBI taxonomy): domain Eukaryota; kingdom Viridiplantae; phylum Streptophyta; class Magnoliopsida; order Asterales; family Asteraceae; genus Senecio; species Senecio squalidus. The sequence goes on from CAJVGC010000590.1 coordinate 12,531,761, forward strand.
GCAAGTCTTGTACAAAGCGACAAGAAATCAAGCGTATGGATCACAAAGGAAACCAAAAACATAATGCCACACGTGAGGCTAGGATTTGTGTCGCTCAACATGATTTGCTAACAAGAGTTGTGTTTTAGGTCCTCGAGCTACATATTTTTAGTTCGTAAATGAGACAATGTGTTAGGGGAGCGAGCAGTGAATTAACCTTGCATGTAATCGATCATATTTAAAAAGTTTAGTGATAAACGGAACAAAGTATACGAGCGATAATGAAACATATATGATACCAAAATAATGCAAATTCCCGTTCTTAATTTAATTATCATAATATATCAACCAAACATTCATATTTTTCAACTCGTAAGTGATGATGTGAATTGTTTTCTCAATTTTTGATTTGTGAGTTGATTCCTAGATACTTAAAGCGCTTATAAACACATATGATATAAGTATAATATAATTTAACTAGTCTTAAACTCGTGTTGACACATAAACAATGTAAATGAACAATTTAAAAACATTTAGATGACTAATAAATACATATTATTCTATAAAAAGAAATTAAAAGTAATCAAGAGAAGAATAGTTTATTAGTTCATAAGTTGCTTTTGATAATTTTCTACCTATTGGTAACGTATGATTATAAATCCCGTTGAGGTTCAGTGATATGCGATTTATGGTTAAGGTTTAAAGATATTGAAGAGATGTAAAAAATAAGATTAGAGAAGAAAAATGTTTAAATTTATTATAAATAAAGGGTTAAATTAATTTTATAAACCATTTATTTAATTTGTTAAAAAGAAATGACTAAATGTTAAATTTATTAAAAATAAATGATTAAATTGATTTTATAAACTTGTTAAAATAAAGACTTCCTATTGGTCAACTGAAAGTTTTTTTCAAATTGCTTTTCAAGTTTCTTTTATTGAATTTATTGACAATTTAAATGTATTTTTGAATCACGGTCCGAGCCATACGAGTCAAAAAAACAAATTGGGAAATTTACATCTATATCCTTATAAAACTTCAATATTACGTCAATGTCCTTGTAAAAATCAAAATTACGTTAATATCCTTCTAAAAGATGAAAAATTCTCATATATATCCAAAAATAATAAAATAATAATATTTATTAATATTTAAATTCTTCATCTAAATATTAATTAAAATTTTTACTCAAATATGTTAGGTATAATCCAACATTAACCAATGTATCTCAATTTCATAACTCGCAATATATATTTAAAACAGATTGATTTCTATAATTTTGAGCATTAACCGGAATAAAAAGGTTGCAAAACTTCCTCGTCTTGATTGATTAATGTTTGTAATATATGTTTAAAATAATTATTCATTGAATTTAATTTATTCAGTTCATTCGGTATTTGATTCTTCATTGACATATTTGTTTAAATAAGCATTTGGATTAGTTTTATTGATTTATTCAATAATTTAAAATATTTAAAATCATTTAATTAATATTTAGAAGAATAATTTAAATATCAAAATCATTTAAATATATTAATTTATTATTTGGATATATATGAGAATTTTTCATGTTTTGGAAGGATATTAACGTAATTTAGATTTTTACAAGAAAATTGACGTAATATTTAAGTTTTGTAAGGACGCAAATGTAAATCTCCCAAACAAATTTTACAATATGGTACGAGTTAAATGCATTTCCGACTCACAAAGTCACCATTTTTAATATAAAATGACTTGACTCGTACGAGTTTAAGAATAATGCAAACAACTCTAAATCATTTGTATTTGTTTTTCTTGTAACATTTTGTCCAAAAGAATGGACGGTGGTCGGTGGACGGACGGTAGTCGGTGGGACGGAAGGTGGTCGGAAGCCGTAATTCTAAAACTGTCAGTACAAACACTTTTGGTCTTAATTTCTTCTTTGACTTTTAATATGGATAATACTTTTTAAATAACTAATGTAAAAACGTTTATTTGTTTATTAACAATAATAACTACCAATAGGACCACTCCTTATCGTTGAACAAACTGATACAATGAGGTTTTTTTAATCTAATGTTAGACATTAAATTTACCAAATAACCGTTAACAGTAAATCTGTTTTTTTTTTTTTTTTTTTTTTTTTTTTGAAACGGCAACTCCTGCGGGCCAGTAATGGAGTATTGGCTCGAACTCGAGACCTCTCCTTCACCAGGAAAACCCCTTACCAACCAGGCAGAACCTGATTGGCAACAGTAAATCTGTTAGTTAGTTTTTTTGACCCTTCACATTTAATTATTTTAAATACAAATTCAATATATAAAAACAATATTTTTATTAAAAAGAAACATTTAATAAAAATAAACATTACTATAACAAAAAAATTACACTTTAAAAATAAAATAAAATATAATTATTATGATAAATTAACGAGTAAGAAAATTTGATAAAAGAGTTACAATTGATGGATAAGTGGCAAGGTCGGGACCCAATTTTCCTATGTTGGAATCCAATTTTCCTATGTCCTATATGAAATAAAAAAAAACCGTCATTCAAAATACACTATATATTATATAATAAACTAAAACAAATATTACTATCAGTCTATCACAATTTATATAATAAAACTTTAAATTAAGGCTAAACATGTCCCTAAATTTTTTGGATCATATGTGGTTGTCCATATTAAACGTCATAAGGTCTGTTTTTGGTTAAATCGGTTATCTGCAGTTACAACAAAAGTGTGCTATCTATCAGTCGTAACCTTCATATTGACAGAAAATTAGGTTATTAAGATAACATATAAATTTTTGACGAGAAAGTTGGGTACACAAGGTGAGCATATTGACCGCTAGACCCTCTCAAGGAGGCTTAGCCCCTTGTCCCCGCTATTGAGCGAAAACAAAGATAATCATGAGTATGTATCTGACTATTCTATTCATAATCGAATTTAATTTGTTTTCTCATCGATCTAAAATAAATACAATTACATTAATATAACATATGTCACAAAAATCACCTAACACCATATATTCTATTTTTGCTTGCCGGAATTAATGTGGTTAAACGGACTTAAATATTAAGACTTTGAACAATTTAATAAACAACTATAATTAATTTCGGAGAATATAACAACCAATAATCCAATATCAATCTTATATTAAGTAATTTAGCTAATATATTAAGTGAAAAAATCATATAGCTTTTTTTTTTTTGAAAAACAATTTTAATTTTATTTTGTCATTATAATGAGTATGACAACAAAAAGGTACTATGAATGAAATAGTTGACGAAGTGTATTATTAAATTGGACGATCATTCAGTTCACACGGTTTGGACTCATTCACTCACTTTCCGGTCTTGTTGAATTTTGGAGTCTTACCCCTTTCAATATTCGACAAAAACGTGCCTTCTTATTTTATGTAAGACGAAGAGCTTTTTTCGGATAAAACTTTGATTCAGATGTACACATTGTTATTGGAAATATCCGTGACTATTTTCAAATCCTTTTTCTCTACACCTGAAAAGTTTATTTAAAAAGATTCGAATCTTAGACCTTTGTAACGACATTCTAACATTTTACGTCTAGTTTAGCTTGGTGATGGTTAGTTAAATTTACTTTACTAGTAAGTTTATTGCAAATGTATTTCTACGTCTCTTTTCTTTCTTTAAAGTATATCGTTGACGATGTAATTCACGAAAAGATAACATATTGTTTTTGGGAATTTAAGTTTACAAAATGATTTTTTATTTATTGGAACTTTTTGTTTTCAATCCCAAAATTATGTGTTGAAAGTTGAAACATATGGGGTGCATAAGTGGATGGTTTGAGAGGATTTTAATCCAATAAATAGTAAACATGGAGATCAACAATAATAAGTTGAATATATAGAAATAATAATGCATAAATTTATAACCAAAAATCAAATCTTAAAACGGATTTTATATAAAAGTATAACTACGAGCTTCTAATCCCGTTTATTTTAAACATTCCCGTAGCGGCAACATTCTCATTGGACGGCATGTTTAAGATTAACTACACAACTTAATAACAAACTATAATTAACAAAAAGTATATTAGTATTAGTATTTCACACATCAATATCACGTTCCTCTTTTCACACCCATAACAAAAAGAAAAAGCAGAGCTCATGATGTGAGGAAAGTAACAAGAAACAAAGAATCCATCAGATAATATATACATACATATTTGTGTATCTATATATTCATATATATATATATACATACATATTACATATAATTCAAGTACAAGAATCTTCAACATTTTGAAGACGTGTTCTTTTTATCTCCTCATACTTTGATTATCCTCAAGAAAAAACACACACACAAAACACAGTTTTATCAAAAAACATCAGTTGTTGTTTTGTTTCAATTTTGGTGTCTCAAAATGGCTACATGGGTGATATCAGAATGTGGTTTAAGACCACTTCCTAAACTCTATCCTAATCCTAATCCAAGAATTCATATTTCAACTTCTCCGAATTCGATCAAAATATCACCTTCTAACATTTCCAAGTCGAAATTTCCGGTACTTAGAGTGAGTGCACCCGTAGCCGGTGTCCATGTTGTCGAAGAAGAAGAAAAGGGAGTTACAACTGAAGAAAATGAGTTCAACCCTGGTGCACCACCACCTTTTACCTTGGCTGATATTCGAGCTGCGATTCCTAAACATTGTTGGGTTAAGGACCCGTGGCGGTCCATGAGTTATGTGTTGAGAGACGTGGTGATCGTTTTTGGGTTGGCCGCGGTTGCGGCTTATTTTAACAATATGGTGGTTTGGCCTTTGTATTGGTTTGCTCAAGGGACAATGTTTTGGGCTTTGTTTGTTCTTGGTCATGATTGGTAATTAAAACTTTTAAACACTTTTTTCATCTTTTTCGTCGAAATTATTATTCTAAATTCTGCTTTTTTTGTTAATTGGACAGTGGACATGGAAGCTTTTCGAATAATGCAAAACTAAATAGTGTAGTTGGGCATATACTTCATTCTTCAATCCTTGTACCCTACCATGGATGGTTTGTGCTTATTTCCGAGTTTTATGTTTCATTTATCGATTTCCTAAAAACGAAACCAATTACTAAGAATTACCTTGGGCTTGCGATTACAGGAGAATTAGTCATAGAACTCATCACCAGAATCACGGGCATGTTGAAAACGATGAATCCTGGCATCCGGTAAGTCTCTAGATGTTGTTTTCGCCTAGTAAATTTGGTTCATAACAAAAACTTAATTTCTGTAAATTTGTGTTTATTAGTTATCGGAGAAGATTTATAGAAGTTTAGATACAGCAACTCGGATGTTAAGATTCACTCTGCCTTTCCCCATGCTTGCATACCCTTTCTATCTAGTGAGTCTAATCGAAATCTTTCAACCAAGATAGTTTGATCATACTCGTTTTCTTTTTTTCTTTCTCACTTTTTCTAATGTTTGTTTCGGGTTTCAAATAACAGTGGGGTAGAAGTCCAGGAAAGAAAGGCTCTCATTTTCACCCGGGCAGCGATTTGTTTCTACCTAATGAAAAAAGAGACGTCATCACCTCCACAGTTTGTTGGTCGGCAATGGCGGCCCTGCTTGTGGGTTTATCGTTCGTAATGGGTCCTCTTCAAGTCCTTAAACTCTACGGAATTCCCTACGTGGTTAGTTAACTTTACTTCGAAATTTATATAATTTTTGTTTTTATTCAGGGTTTCTTTTCGCTAAATTCTTCGTTTGAATTCAGGGTTTTGTCATGTGGCTTGATTTAGTAACTTACTTGCATCATCATGGTCATGAAGACAAACTCCCATGGTACCGTGGCAAGGTTCGAAACTAACCTCGACTTTTAATCTTATGTTCTGTATCATTTCTTACTTTCTATTCCATATTATTGCTTATTTGATATCGTTTTTAATGGGAACAGGAATGGAGTTACCTAAGAGGAGGGCTAACGACGCTTGATCGAGACTATGGATGGATCAATAACATCCATCATGACATCGGAACCCATGTTATACATCATCTTTTCCCTCAAATCCCACACTATAACTTAATAGAGGCAGTAAGTATTCTTCATTATATCACTTTCACTAAGCATAATTGTTTTTTAATCTTAAAATTTGTAGCAATTCTAATGAAACACTAATGATTCCAAATTATGATAATGTAGACTGAAGCCGCTAAGCCAGTGCTCGGGAAATATTACAGGGAGCCAAAGAAATCATGGCCACTTCCGTTCCACTTACTCGGACTTGTTGCAGCTAGCATGAAACATGATCATTACGTAAGTGACCAAGGGGAAGTCGTGTACTATCAAACGGATCCGATGCTTACTCGTGACCCGAAATAGTGAATCCATTCAAGATTCTAGAAAACTTATTAAATCAGTTCGAGAGTCTGTAAAACAATAACATACTATTTAATTTCTCCGTAAAAATGGAGAGGGCAACTAATTATGTTAATATATGAATTATACTGTAACATGGTAAGCTAAAAGTGTGTATTTTTCTATAGAAGCAAAGAAATAAGTACAATTATTGTTGTCCGCATATATCTCTATCTTGGGGTCCATTCGATATCTATATACACATGTTGAGAGGACCCGTAACTAATTAGAACCGAACGATATGAGCCATGTTGTATGTAACGTTTTGCGAGAAAGGACATGATAATAATGGTGTAATATCGTTTTTTAATAGTACATAATGAATCTAGTCATTTAAAAAAGATCCAACACAAAGTACTTGAACGATATCAATCATTTATGTCTGTTGATAAATTATGATTAATACTGAACGGAATTTACGGCAGTCATGAAAGAAGATATACGTGATATATCTTTCTGAATGCCATCTGAAGCACATATACCACTACTGACATCAACGCCATCTGGTTTTAGTATTGAAAGTGCTTCACTTACATTCTCGGGTTTCATTCCTCCGGCCAGAAGCCATCCATGTTTGCTCTTGATTGGCGGTAGCTTGAATCGGGACCAGTTAAATCCTTTACCACTATACAATATACAAAAAACCAGTTGTTAGTTGAGCAGAAATAGTGGTGGCAATTTCTACCCATTTACTTATTACGTAATCAACGGGTCTATCAAAAGAAATGGAACGAGTTAAATATGACGAATAGGTCAAACGTGGTTAAACCCTCTAAATCTACTTATTTGAATTGTTAAAGTCTTTGAAATTATATTTAATACATTACTTAGTTACAAGAAAGAATAAAATGGGCAAAAAAACGTAAGGAGGACAACCGACCCGCTTCGTTTCAATGCCCAACCCGACATTTTACCACCTGACACCTCCAAACACAAGTATGATTGTTGGTCGCCTTCCTCGGACCTCGATTTGGACCCAAACTCCTAAATGTCGCGAAATAACAAAAAGGAGAATATGTAATGGTGAAACTCACCAAATAATCGAATGATTGATATTATTAAGCATACGTAATGTTGTACAATACGAATAATATCAATTACAATCGATTACAAAGACTTTGAACCGTTTACGTGACTGTTACGCAAGACTTTCTCTCTTTAGCGCAACAACACTTTCTCTCTCTAGAAACAGATGCATTTATGACTGGTTTGTGGAGTATTTATAGTCCTCACTTAATCTTAACGCTGTTACGCAACCGTAACACCCGGAATGGGTGTTGCGCATTGCAACAGTGGTGTTGCATTGCGCAACACCAAGCGTAACAACGGTAAAATGCGTCGAAACGCTTTACAACTCGATCTATAAACATGCTAGTCTTCACGACACATTCCTATGCTAAATACAAACTTCAAACAATGATGGTTATGATCCAACAATGACATTAAGTGAGATAGCTTTGTAGGAGAGAATCTTGAGATTAAGACTAGCAATTAGCATTTGTGATCATTTAAAAGCTATGAATTAAGACATAAACCAACTGTTTCAACTAAAGAGGAACTAAAAATTCCGTATGATTTTCATCTTTATCATGTAGGGACTTTAGAATTCAAATTCTTGGTGTCGAGTTGTTTTATGATTGTTAATTTCTAGCTTCCGTTGATGTAACTCTATATAACATAATTCAACTTAATTGACAAAACATCCAAAATACGAAAGGCAATTTTTGCATACCTTCCCCCTTTTGCGCTGTCCACCAAAATCCAATCAACCAAGGAACAATCTTCATCCGATATGTTGTTCAGAAGGTCACCATCCTCATTTGCATGAAGAACGTAAATTATTTTCTTCTCTCTTGCTAAAATAGGAAATGCAGACCGTGACTCGTCTCCATGAAGCTGTTACAACTTTAGAATGTTACCAACCGAATAAATAAGCCTAAAATCCATATCCACTTTTTATATGTTTATACTTAAAAATTTACCTGAATAAATTCAAGGTCAGCATCTTCAGAAGCCCTCAACATTGTGTCGGAGTCATCATCAACGAACACCCCAACTGGCTTTGCGCCATATTCACGTGCAACCTTAGAAATATCTTTTGCAGTTGAAATTGAAACTGAACGTTTAGAATTAGGCCAAAGAATCATTCCAATAAAGTCAGCACCAGCTTCTGCTGCTAAAGCAGCATCTTTTGCGGATGTAACTCCACACATCTTAACCAACGCTCTATCATCTCCATCCCTTTTCTTAACAGGAGAGATATCACTTGGTCGGTGTATTACACAAGTTATTATCTTCTTTTCCTCAAAACTTGTGCGTAACGTATGCAAATTTGTCTTCCTTAAACCTATAAATTACGCAAAAAAGATTTTTTTTTTTAACATAAGCACCCAATGCACAAGAAAATTAAATCGATACTAGCATGTTAATGTACCAGGGTATTGCCATTTGTGCATCAGAAGTCCTGCGGGGAAGTATTGGCATCCCACATTCGATCCTGAAACTGATAACGACAATTCGTATAGTATATTTAGTACCAAAAAAATCAAGTTACACACTAATAAATCCAGTACAAGTTCAAATAATGATATATAACAAGGGTGTTTTAGGTGTGAGAAAAATTATTTTCATTGTGGCATTTCCTCGAACACCTTAACTACAACAACAATAAAACACTAACAACAAAAAAACACTAACAACAAAAAAACCTGCAATCATATTTTTGTCTGAATCCCAGATGCAAAGTTCGAAGAACTGAAGAAAAGAAGATCCTCAAAAATTGATTAAGAATGACAAAAATGGTCGGAAATCTTAAATTTGAACTAAAATCTTGTTTTGATGAATGACAGAAATGGTCTCTGAACTATGTATTAACCAATTGATATACCCCTTGAGTTTTATTTATCTGCTGCTAATTCTTCAACGGAAAATGTTTATTCCAAATTAGTCCCTTAATTAAGAGTTGTAAAAGGTTAGGTATCTATAACCAATTACTCTTCTTTGTTTGTTTTAAATTATAAATAGTTTAATATCCGTACGATGAATGGTAATCGAAGTTTCAATATAAATGAAACCTTAGATAGAACTAAACGAATTCATAACAAGTTACTCTTCTCTATCTATAGGCAAAAATACGTTATAGATACTCAGTCAAAAGAAAAAGTCGGTCAAAGTTTCAATGTTAAAAAGTTGGGTAATATTATTTCAGAAAAAACGAAAAGTTATATAGAATTGAAACTCGACTAATAACAAGTAACTAGGGCCTTAAACTTGATTGTACAATTGGATATCGAAGAGAACTTATTAACAACAAACAGTTTAGTTATGATTCTAATGTTTCTGAAATATAGTTCCCGGTCTTGTCTTGTTCAAAAGGATAAAAAGAACAATCGTACTTAGTTCAAGGTGTCATCGGCCGGTTTACTAATGTACATAGATTTCATATTATTGATCGAGGTTCAAAGATAGAAAAGAATAACCTAATCATTGAAATTATACTTTCGAACAAACTATTACCAAGAAATTGTGTGTTCAATTTATCTAGAGTTGAAAGAAAATCCCTTATTTCTTAGGGAATAAACATTACATTATATTAAAAACGAAATGAAATAATTTAAATAAAAAATCAACTTTGTTATATTTTTGTGTTTGCTTTTATGCTACCAAACGTTTGTGCTCTATAAAGATTGCTCGATCCATTGTGGTAGTTTCTCACCACCACCGGCGCCACCGTATCTCGGCTTCTCTGACGAGCTATATAACCCGACTCCAACCGACGAAACGTCTTTAACCAATGTATTAACCCATGAAACATCTGGCTCATGACTAACATTCACATTCACATGTGCATCATTTCTAAAACCAAATGATGCTGACTTTTTAAACTTGTTATTATTATCTTCCTTAAACTCCCAATCCAACTTCCCATCAGGCGAACCCCATTGCGAAAAAGGTGCACCTATGGTTCCTGCTGCGCCTCGGTCAATGAAGCTTTGACTTCGCTGTTTTGAAAATGCATTGGACCTTGAGTTTATTACGGCTTGAGCAACCGCGGATGATGAGTCAAATGTGAAGTTCGCAGGTTTTCTCATTGGAGACGAGTAGTTTGCGGTTGGAGATTGTAATGATGATAATAAAGATGGATCAAAAGAGCCGAAAACGTCGTTAAGGTTTGGAGAATTCATTTCTCCGAACCTATTGTTGTAGAGATTTGAAGATAAATCATCAATCAATTGTTGTCTTTGCTTTTGTTGGATTCTTAAGCTTTGCAATTCGAAGTCTCGTGCATTGGAAGCGGACCTTAATCGACTTCCAGAAAGATGTAGTGTTGGTGGTGTCTGACTCGTCTTGTTCTGCCACCCATTCATCGTAGATATAGATGGTGACATGGGTGGGGTTGAACTATGAGCCATCGGGCTTGGGCTCGGGCTCAATGAGCCCGAGCTATTTGAACCGACCGAACCTGATTTGGGTGAAGGGATGGCTGAGCCTGTAGAAGCGTACAAAGGTCTCATTTCATCAACTTTGTGAGCGAAAAAGCACACTTTTCGGGCACAACTAGTTTCATCTTTACATAAACGAGTTTTGTATTGAGCTGGGTGAAGCCATGATTCAAAAACCCCGTGTGCGTACTCACACGCATCAGCGTTAACACAGCTTCCTTTGCGAAATTCCGGACAAGGGACACAACTATAATTAAACTTCTTGGGGTCACGTCTTCGTGCGTTCTCCCCAGGATGAACAAACGGGCACTCCGTCCAATCATGAGTATAAGCTCTCGAACATGGCTTCACCTTAAACGAATACATCCTAAACTCATCAGCACCATACAATTCATTGTTTATATCCGGCAAAGTTACATCAACCGGGTACTCTTTTCTCGCCGCAACAATATCTTCAATAACAAAACCTTTCAACAACATCTCAAGACCTTTTCGAATCGACGATTTAATCCCACGAGCAATCACGTCTCCTGCTTTATTCCCATTAGCATCAGTCAAAGTAACATCAGCACCGGCATCAAGTAACATCTTCACAACTTCAACAGACATCAAAGACCCGCCGGCAGCAGCGCAGTGTAAAGCGCTGACACCATCGGATCCTGACTTTTTATTAACATCTATATTTTTAGTACTCATCAAGTACTTTAAAACGCGACTGCTTCCATAAATAGAAGCAATCATTAATGGGGTTCGTTCTACGAATCCCATCTTTAGTCTAGACGAATTATTTCGTCCATACCAAAATCCAAATTCGTCTAGACCAATTCCCTTGCCTTCAACTTCAGCTACAAACGGGGAAACATCATCTAGTGCAGCCAACTCTAGCAGCTTAGAACATTTTACTCCCTTCATGATCAAACTAAACCGGTCGAAAAAATGTTTTAGTTAAGAAAAATTATGAAAGAAATGAAGATGTTGAGAATAAATTGTAATGAACAAGTATTTATATGCTAAAATGAAATGAATAATAATAATAATAATGTAATATTTTTTTTGGTCAAAAGTCAAAGTGGTCAGCAATGGTGGTATGAAAGGTTCAACTACTTGAAACCTAGAAATAAATTCATCTCAAATGCAAATGAAATGTAAATCCAAATGTAAGTCCAATGGAGTGTGAGCTTGACTTGGTTGTGAGACTGTGATGGTACTTTCAACCCCACACGGTTGTTTAGGTACGATGGACCGAGATGTTATCGATAATGGGCACAAGGGTTCGGGCTACGCGGTTCAGGTACAATATGGAATGGACCGTGTTGTTACCAATTATTGGCACAAGGGTTCGGGCTAAGACTATGTGTTTTTTGATGATTTGTTCTAATGATATATACAATTATTAAGTTAGTTTTATGAAAAGGTGCTTTAAAATTGATGATGTTTAAATCACATCTTAAATATATTATGAGATAAATACAACAAGGAAGTCAGTTTAGTTTATGATTAATAAATTATATTTTTTTCGTCTCAAAAAAATATCTGAAAATAAAAAATGGTGGAAGTAATATAGATGCAGTTAATGAAATGTTTTTTCATCATTATCTATTATGTCAATGCATTAAAGACGTCAGTTACTTTTATAGTTTGAAAAATTGAAAATGTTTAAGGAAAAATAGAAAATTAATACACTTTAACCATCCATAATTAGAAACAATACAACACTTTTGAACAAAATAAATATAAAGATGGACAATTTTTTTGAAACAAGGAGAATATATAATTAATTGTATAAATCTTTCGAAAATCTTTTTTTTTATGCGGATACCGATCATGACATAAACAATTAATACAAAAAGTTTAGATCTATCTTAATATATAATAAAAGAGAGACCTAAAATACCATATGTCAAAGTTTGAACTATTAGATTAGTTTTAAACTTTCATTTAAGCTATTAGATCAATTTGATGATGTCATCATATACTAATTTCATTTTAACCCTTTTACTTTAAAAAAATTTAGCCCTTATATTTAATAATATTCAAATAAAATTAATTAACTCTTTACTTTAAATAAGTTAACACGGTTACTTTAAATTAATATCTAAAAATGTACGTAGCATATATCTTTTAAGTATTAATATAATAATCTCATCTTCCACTCCACAATTATTATTTCTTAAAAACAAATGACATAATGTTTAAAATAAATTAGCTTATGTATTAAGAAATAAGAAATAATGAATATTATTTCTTAATAATATTCTATCATAAAAAGTTAATTAGTTGTAATATTTATTTATTTTGAACAATATTTGTAATATTTATTTAGATGTATACTTTTAATAGCTAAAAATTAGTTTTCTCTATCAAAAGAATAAGTATCTAAAGAAGTCGTAAGCAAAAAACTTGTGTTCACTATTTTAAAGGTATATCAAAATAATAATTGCATTCAAGTTTCTTAGGCGATATGTAATTTATTTATTTATAGTACATAAATCTAAATTTACATTGTTTATTTGTTTTCTAAAATTTTGACACTATATAAAAGTTGTTATATTTATAATATTTTGCCCCCTTAAAAATCAATGCCAAAAAATTCATCCTCTTTACCGTTCATACGAACTTTGTCCCCACATAAAATATTTTCTGACTCCACCGTTGACAATACATACTATATATCTAGAATCTTAAACTTTACATTTTTCACGTATCTCATTTACTTCGATTACTTCTTTTAATTCGGGTCGACTTACATACTAACTGTTTGTTAAAATGATTAAATGAAAAAAAAAACTTTGAGATGGGTTAAGTTCTCCTCAAGTACGTTGCTTATAATATTTTTATTATTTGATATGTGTTATTGTTAATTTTCGATAACCATACATCGTACGGGTATTAAAACTAGTTAATTGTATAAATCGTCTATGCCATGAACAATATCACACTAAACATTTATCAAAAAAACAATAGATGTATTTCAAAGCCACGTACACCGGAAAATGGGAAGCCGAACAAATATAAAGGAAGATATATGCAATCAATGCATCATAATGTCACGGGGTTGGATTCTGAAGCCCGTGTAGCACTTAGGTTGATGATTTCCAACGACTAAGTAAGCTAAAAAGACTTGGAATAATAAACAAGAACACTTGCAAGGAGAGTTGTTAAGCTTTGATGTTTTATTGATCAAGGCAAATCTGGTCCCTTACAATGATTCTAGGATTACATATATATAGAGATCTAGAGAAGTTTCTAGATCTAGATATTTCCTAACTATTCTAGATCTATCTATTCTAGAACTAGTCTAGATGTTACATATCTTCCTAGAATAATCTAGGACAGATTCTGGAAAATATCTAGTGTAATCTAGGAACATATCTAGGAGAAATCTAGAGAACTCTAGGGGTTAACCTAGAGTTCGGTGGAAGCTTCTAGAATATTCTGGGCAACGGGGAGGTCGTTCCGAGCAGAAAGTGCGCCCCGTTACACCCTCCCCCACTTGATTTCGTGACGTCCTCGTCACGACTTCTTTTGAGGAAATATGTTGATTTCCAATCTTCTCTTCCGATAACCTGGTAACATAAACTCGATTCTTATTTTGAAGTACCAGGGAGTTCTTCGAGGGAACCGGGAAGGCTTCAGCTTGGCGGAGAAAGTCTAGTCCCAAGACTACTTTGAAGTCGTCCATTCTGGTGACCGTAAGTTTCAGATTGTCCCGCCATCCTTTGATGCTCGATTTTGCCTTGGCAGTCCCTATGATATTTCTTTCTCTTGAGTTCACGGCTTTGATTGTGCCGCTGCTTCGTCGGTACCACATGCCCAGCCTCTTTGCTTCTCGAACATCGACGAAATTGTGGGTGGCGCCCGTATCGATCAACGCCTTGGTTTCTTTGTTGTTGATTTTTATGTTAACGAACAATAGTCCGTTGTCTTTTGTCTTGTTGCTCGGAGCAGATTGCACCAAGGCTCCGAGATGCCTTATAGTGCCCATTTGGGCTTCGGGTTCTTCATTCATTTTTCTTTCTTTTTCTTTTTCTGCGAGTATGGCATTTATTGTTTTGCGTTTTGGACACTCGCTGGTCCAATGTGCTTCATCACATATGAAGCATGGCAAGGAAGGTTTGGGTTTTCCTTGCCTCGAGGAGGAATTTCGTTTAGGAGAAAGGCTTCGACGTACCTGATTTTCTTCGGGGCAATCTTCTTCTTCTCCACCTATCCCGAATATGTTTTCTCGTAACTTTGGGGATATCTCGGCGAGCGACTCAGCTGCTGCAATGGCGTCATCGAGAGTGTGTACGTTGCGTCGATCAAGTTCAACTTGCGCCCACTCTTGCAGCCCATCTTTAAAGTAGAATATGGCGTCTCGCTCGGAAAGGTCTTCGATTTCCAACATGGTCGTAGTAAATTCTTTAATGTAATCAGAGATCGTACCTTGTTGGCTTAATCGTATGAGTTTTGCTCGAGCTTCGAGATCAGCGTTGCGAGGTAGAAAATGTTTTCTTAACTCAGATTTGAATTCTCCCCAAGTTTCAATGGTACACGTACCTTTCTCGCGTTCCAAATGCTTTCTCCTCCACCATAACTGGGCCGAGTCTTTAAGGAAAGCGGGTGCATGGCTGATCTTGGCAGCGTCATCTATCACACCCATTGAATCGAAGTATTGATCAAGTCCGAACAAAAAGTTTTCCACGAGAGTCGCGTTCCGAGTACCACTAAATGAATCAGGTCTCGGTACTTTGATGGTGGGCCCAAATGTGCTGCTGGTACCTCCGCTCGTATTTGTTCGACGGAAGTTTCTCCATTCTTTTTTCATGTTCTCCATTTCTTCACGCATGGAGCGGATCTCGTCTTCAAGAAATTTTCTAGTTCCTTGAACATTTTCGGACAAGGATTCTATGTCTTTTCTGATTTCGGCCTTGAAATCTTCAATCATTTCTTTCGCCACCTTGGTGACTTCCATGCTTTCCTGGATGAACATATCGAGTCCCATATTAACATCTTCGATCTGAGTTTTTAACCCAGTAACTAGAGACTCTAGATTGGTGATTCGAGTTTCTGAATAACTCGTGTTTTCTCCGGCGGCACTGATAATGGGAGGTCGCGATCTGCTTCGACTCTTCTTCCCACGGGGCTGTTTCTCTGGGCTTCGTCCCCTGCTGCCTTCAGCTTCTAGACTGAGTTTTGGATCGACTCCTGCCATCGTGTCTTCTTCCAAGCGTTTGAATTGATTAGAGCCTTGCTCTGATACCACTTGTCACGGGGTTGGATTCTGAAGCCCGTGTAGCACTTAGGTTGATGATTTCCAACGACTAAGTAAGCTAAAAAGACTTGGAATAATAAACAAGAACACTTGCAAGGAGAGTTGTTAAGCTTTGATGTTTTATTGATCAAGGCAAATCTGGTCCATTACAATGATTCTAGGATTACATATATATAGAGATCTAGAGAAGTTTCTAGATCTAGATATTTCCTAACTATTCTAGATCTATCTATTCTAGAACTAGTCTAGATGTTACATATCTTCCTAGAATAATCTAGGACAGATTCTGGAAAATATCTAGTGTAATCTAGGAACATATCTAGGAGAAATCTAGAGAACTCTAGGGGTTAACCTAGAGTTCGGTGGAAGCTTCTAGAATATTCTGGGCAACGGGGAGGTCGTTCCGACCAGAAAGTGCGCCCCGTTACAATAAGCTATTATTTTATAGATAATAGACTTTGATTATTTATTTATCTTTTGGTAAACCTATAACTTACAAAAAAATGTCATAACCTTTCATCCATTCAAGACCACAAACAACCATTTTATTAAGTATTCTAGCAAAATTTATATAATATATTTGCTATTAATATTTAAAGAAATATTCTTAATGAACAAAAAAAAGAGTAGAATTTTCCACTCTTTAGTCGCAACTCGCAAGTGGAAAGTGGTGTAGCATCAATTCTAAAAGCCACTTTAGAAAAAAAATTCCATCTTAGTCAAGGGATTATTACACGTTTTGAACGGCTTATTTGAACCCCTCTTTTTTATTATACCTCTCTCTCTTCTCTCGAATACACACACGGATACACATATAATTCTGCATTCCTCTCCTTCAATTAGCCTTTATATATACAATAATAAAGATTTTAATAAAAACTTTCATTTTAAACTTATCTATGCCATAATTACAATAATAGTCCTTTTCATAAAATCCTTCACAAAACACTTATTACCACTTTAATCCTTTTCACATTTACGGGTCGTTACAATTTTAGTGACATTATATCATATTAACATATTAAACAAGAGTGCAAGCTTATTCAATTTACTGATATATTAAACACACAATGTGCGGAGTCAAGAGGGTTGGGGCCCTTTTTGAACTTTTAGGGGCAACGCCCCTTGTTGGCTACAAATATTTACGAGATGAGTGCATACCCATTTAGATAATACCACGTTAAGGGTTTAAATAATACCTCATTAGAATTAAGTCTTGAATCTGTCAACGTTGTCTCCATTGAGAGATGGATTGGATGGAAGATTAGAAGGCCAAGTCTTTGACTTGGAACGAGTGGACAAATTTGACTTAGACTAGTTTCAATAACTTTTCAACGCTTCTTGCTTACTAGTAGGTCCTTATAAACCAACCACTTGATTTAAAACATTATTAATTTTTATTTGCAAACAAAGACATGCTACAAATGATTAGTTAAAATTATTTTTTTATATAAAATACCATAGCTGTTGCACATGTCCTTTTGATTAGAAGTTACAATTTAATATAATAATATAATCAAGAGTTTGAGAAATATAACTTTCGACACTGTGTTTAAAATATTTATAAAAAGGTTGACGTTGATAATAACCGGATGGATCACGGAGTTATGGTTATTCCGCTGAAAATAACATTTTCTATAAAAGAAATAACCGTTAATAGAGTTTAAATAAATGCTTAAAGAATAAAAAATCTCATTATTTTCATTGATACAACTCTTTTATTCATGTTTAAACTTCTTAAAAATATCATCACGGCTATATTTAATAACTCATCAAGTAAAGAAATAAAAAATAGTAATACTAAGAATACTCATGTTGAAATTACTCAATAACGAACATTATGTTATCTGCAAATTACGTAACAATTTTACCATTTTAGCAAGTTTATAGGTCATCCAGTGATCTTTTTTTCTTTTTTTTTTCTTTTTCATTTATAGCAAAAGCTTTATAAAACAAGCCATAAAGAGGCAATAAAACAAAACAAAGGGAGACAATCTTGACGAGACAAAAAGAAAAAAACATCTTTTAATTGCCTAATGAGACATAAAACGATATCATCAATTGGGACGAAAATAAATGTTGACAAATATATAGACAAAAAAAATCCTTAAGAACTAGACTTCCATCAGGAAAGTATTTAGCAAAGGCTTTACATATATAAAAGTTACAAGCTGATGCATAATATACTGAATGCATCATTAAATCTATCTTGCAACAATTTCTGTTATTGAGACATTGTTTGCCGAAACGTGTGACGATGATCTTCCATTGACATTTCCTGATCCACTTGTCCCCGAGGTACTTGTCGCTGAATTATTACGCATAAGAAAACCTGGCTCAGATGGTACTTGGAGTGTCAGAGACGGGTTATTAAGCATCCAAACAACTGAAGCCATGGTTGGTCTTTCACTAGGATTATTTTGAACACATAGTAAACCAATGTGGATGATTCTTTTAATATCTTGCAATGAACTTGATTCCGCCATTAATGTGGGATCTATCATATTTGATGTAGTTTCTTCCCGCCAACTTTTCCAGGCCTGTAATCGAGCAATGAAATTGGTTGGACCAGGATGCGGTTTACATGTATGCAAGTGACATTGAGGACTTATATGTATGAGAAGTGGTACTTACATAGCTAAGAAGGAATTCCATCCTTTCGTCAATCTTAAAGGATTGGCTCTTTTGACCGGTTATTATTTCAAGCACTAATACTCCAAAGCTGAAAACATCGGACTTCACTGAGAACTGTCCATGCATAATATATTCTGGAGACATATAACCACTATAGAGTGGTGTTAACAGAAAGAAAGTTAGGAAATTAGGAATATATGGGAAAGTTTAGCATAAATCTTAATGACAACCGAATTAGACTATCAACTATCGCAATTCTAGAAGATCTTTTATAAATAATACTAGATATATGTAAGTGGTATACTTACTAAGTTCCCACAATTCGATTTGTGCGACCATGAGTTTCTTGGAGGTTAAATAACCTTGCCATGCCAAAATCTGCAATTTTTGGTGTTAGTTCTTCATCTAACAAAACATTGCTAGCCTTTAGATCCCGATGGATTATTGTCAAACGTGAGTCTTCATGAAGGTAAAGAAGGCCACGACCAACCCCTTTTATAATTTTGTTCCGCCTATCCCAATCAAGCAATGTACGTTTAGTTGGATCTAGAAGATACATGTGACAAAATATTGAGAAAGTTTTTTTGTAAAAGCTAAGAATAGTAGTATCAAACATATAGATATTGACAAGGCATTACCAAATATAAAACGATCAAGGCTGGAATTTTGCAGGAACTCATATACGAGAAGCCTTTCGGTTTCTTCTAAGCTGAAACCAAGGAGCCTAACCAGATTACGATGTTGCAGCTTCGCTACAAGCATGACCTCATTCTTGAATTCGATTTCACCTTGTCCAGAATCCTTTGACAGCCTTTTAACTGCTATTTCTTGTCCATTTTGTAGCATTCCCTGATCATAATAGCATATTATTGATTAGTTTTTACTTTCCGTTTAAAAAAAAATAAAAAATTATTGATTAGTTTTTCCTAAAAAATTATGATTCTCATATGACATATCAAAACCAATTATTTTCTTGGCTACCTTGTAAACGGACCCAAATCCACCTTCTCCAAGCTTATTGCTCTCAGAAAAGTCATTAGTTGCTGCTTTCACCGTTCCAAAATCGTATTCCAATGATTCCATGGGGCTTATATCCGAATTATCAGCTAGTATGAGATGAGTGACAATGAACATTAGGAGGAATTTATATAATGCATTGATAGATGAATATATTAGTCTTAACAACTTGATAATATTGGTTATAGATCAAGATCCAGATAAACGAAGTTGATTAAAAAAAACCCACATATTTTACTTTAATTCTAAACAACTTTGTCATTTCTTACCTCAATGACCAAAAGATGCTTCACGAACTTTTTTTGAATGATAAACGTTTGAAGAATATAATTATATTAATACAAAAAAAATCATTGGCATATATTAAGTACTGTTAATATAATTAGCCCATGTATTATTACTCAAAATTATTAAAACTTCATGTTTACCTTTTTTGGACGGATATTTCTTCCTCCTCCATACTATGAAAATACAAATTGAAGCAATAATTATTGCACCAACGATCGGAATAATGACAATGATTAGTGTCCGACTTGAGCTATTACGTTTGCCTGCAAAATATAGTCAGAGTAAATGTTACATAATTATGTGTGTTGTAACGTTTGGTAGTTTTAGTGTAATTGAGATTTATCGTGACCAATGAGATTTCAGATTAAACTTTATTACAAATTAGGAGATGCAAACTTCAAACTCGTAAAATTGATTTGGTTTCATTCATGACGAAAGGCACACTACAAGGAAAAAAAGTCTTTAGTAACGACTCAAATTTGTGTCACTAATATTATTAGTGACTAATTATTTGGTCGTTATATCATTGGTGAACAAATATTTAGTCACTAATGATATTAGGGATAAATTTTGAGTGGTCACTTTTCGGTACTATAGATCCGTCACTTATTTTATTAAAGATCAAATAAAGTTATTTTTTGGTCATTAATTTTGTCTAGTGCCCAATTTTAAGGACCATTTTCTTTATGGTGACTAAATAAGGCTAACAGTAACTAAAAATGTTCGTTACTAAAAAATTTCGTCAATAAAATCTATTTTTCTTATAGTGGCAAAAGGTGCAATGGTTCACCAATTGGTGTGACTATTCAAAAGGTGTGACCATAAACCGGATTTTGGTCTCACGGGGATACACAACATGATGAACAAATAGCAATAAAACTCTATGTTCTTTACTTTAATTTTGCCTATTATATTAGCGTGACTTTGTCTTCTCGATTGTGAATTTCGTGTCATCGTGACAAAAGATGGGTAGATATACTACAATTAATCTCAATATGTTTTCACGATTCAAAGTTTTATCTTAGATTATTATGATTACATTAATCCCAAACAACAATTTTTTTTCCAACATATAAGTTCTTCAAGGAATTAATTTTTTTATAGTGTCCTGTTTGAAAACATATTATTTGTGTTTGATGGTAATAAAGGTCGACTTGGATTGCACGAAATGACCGATCAAAAAAATAGAGAATATGTTGGACCCATATTATTATGTGACCCTCATTGATCATTTATCCTTACTGATATGATAACTGACACTAACTGAAACATGTGTCTAGTAAATATTCGATGGACGTATTTACCTTAACGACACTATAGATTTCCCATTAGGTGATCGGAACTATGAGAGCTTATAATATAAACACTTATTAAACACCAAGGACTAAATGGTACACACTCCTAATTTGAGTGTCTATATAAGGACCATCATAAACCCTTATTAGTGTTGGTCACTTAAGCCACCATCTTCATCCCTAACACACACATAGTGTTTTCTCTCAATTACTCCATCATAATACGATCATCCCGTTCTGGGAATCAATGGCTAACATGTTCAACAACATCCCAGGATCGTCAGGAGGTATTTAATTTACATGAATCAATCTAATTTAATCTAACATGTGGTATCAGAGCCAATGGCTCGTGATTATCCATTGGTTCATGTTTATTTGTTGCCTGGCTATTGCTATTATTATTCTGCAAATTATCTGGCCGGCGATTTTGATTTTGGATGAAAAATTGGTGTTTTTGGACCTGCGGCGGCTGAACAGCAACCCTAATTTTCGATGAACTTCGTCCGTGCGGATGAAGGCTCATCCGTACGAACCTAATTTGTTCATACGTGCGGATGAAGCCTCATACGTACGAATGAGTTTTCTTGATTTGTGCGAACCTAACTTGTTCATTAGCACGAACCAAAGATTATCTCATGCGAACCTGATTTGTTCATACGTGCGAATGTGTTGCTTGATTCGTGCGAACATGACTTGTTCATTAGCACGAACTAAGGATCATTTCGTGCGAACCTATTATGTTCATACGCACGAACATGGACTTACATCCGTACGAATCAATACTTATCCGTACGAATATAATATCATCCGTACGGATGACTACAGACCCTAATTTGGTCGGGGTTTTTTTTGGAGTTTTACTGGTTGGCTTATTTGCCGTCTGACCCAAAATTAGTCGCCTAACTTGCCGACTGTATTAAAAAAAATCGTTTAGGTTTTGGGGCGCTGCCCCAAACCCCGCGAGGGCGGCCTCCCCTCGACCCCCGCCCGCTGACATGGCAGCGGGATCCCGCAAGGGGCGCAGCCCCCTTGACCCCTGCTTTACTGTCGTGGGTGAGTTCATATTATGCACTAATATTCATGTTTTCATCTTTTGTTGCCCAAAGGTCAAAGGTGATTCCTATGATTGCATTTTTCCTTTACCATAATAAACACGTAGGATATTAATTTTGTCCAAAGGTGATTTAATATACTTGTGTGCTTAAAAGGATTCTTATTATGCCTTAAAACACGATGTTCTATTTTGTTGCCCAAAGGTCAAAAGACAAACGTTGTGTTGCATAAACCTTATGCTCATAATTTTACTTAGATATTAATTATTTCTGCCCAAAGGTGATGTAACATCTAAGTAGAGCCTTACTTTAGCTTATTATTTTGGTGTTATCAATAGGCTTACCTATCACTAGCTTCATTACTAATATGGTCTTAGTCTCAGGAACATTACTATTAGGTCTGCTTATTTTAGACATTACTCTAGTTCTATTACCTTAAGGGACATTACTTAGTCTGCCTTATATAGCTAACTCTGTCACTATAAAATCTTCTAAAATTCGTATCATAATCTTAAATCCTCCTTATTCTCCACTACAGTACCAAACTTCGGCATTGAGGCACTTACTGGTGCTAATTTCCCTACTTGGAAGGATCAACTTTACTTAACTCTGGGAATGCTCGACATGGACTATGCTATTCGCCATGATGAACCCGCCGCTATTACTGCTGCGTCTACTGCGACTCAGAAAGCGGACTTTGAGAAGTGGGAAAGGGAAAATCGGCTGTCCCTAATGATGGTCAAGAACTCAATTCATCCCAGCATCCGAGGAGCTATCCCTGATAACGACAAAGTGAAAACTTACCTCACATCTGTTGAGGATCACTTTAAGGGATCGTCTAAGGCAACTGCGAGTAGTTTAATGCTACAGATGCTAACTCTTAAATATGAAGGTTCTAATGGTGTCCGTGAACACATAATGAAGATGGTTGACATGTCTCATAAGCTTAAGAATTTGGAAATGGAAGTCTCAGATAATTTTCTTGTGCATTTCATAATGACTTCCTTGCCTGCTCGGTTCGACACTTTCAAAGTGAATTATAACGCTATGAAAGATAAATGGTCGATAAGTGAACTGATTGCTATGTGCGTTCAAGAGGAAGATCGTCTTAAGCACATTCAACCTGAAGCTGTTCACCTTACTACCACTTCAAACTCCAAGAAGAGGAAAGGTAACTACAGTAATAAGACTGAAAATAAAGTCCAAAATCATGATGCTGCTACCTCTGGCCCTAAATCCTCAAATACTAACTGCAAATTCTGCCGCACCAAAGGGCACGGACAGAAAGATTGCTCTAAATTCAAGGACTGGCTAGCTAAGAAAGGTAACATTCTTTACGTAATATTTGATTTCTTTACTACTGATGTTCCATTTAATACATGGTGGGGTGACTCTGGTTCTATGGTCCATGTGACCAATTCCTTACAGGGATTCCTTACAATCCAGAAGCTACCAAAGGACCAAAGAAAACTTAGAGTTGGAAATGGTGATCTCTTAGATATCGAAGCCATGGGGATTTTAAATTTACATATGAATACCGGAAAGTGTATTAGATTAATAGATGCCTTATATGTACCGAGAATTACTCGAAACCTTGTATCTATATCTAGACTTGATCTTGAAGGTTATGTAATTACTCATGGTTGTGGCAGGATCACTTTTACTCTTAATAATGAATTATTTGGTTGTGGTTTTTTGGATGGATTACTGTATAAATTAGAACTAGATCATAATTTCTCACAGTCTTTGTTGTCTCTTAATATTGATGACATAACTAAAACAAAGACAAAATCACCTAAACAAGCAGAGAATTCCTCCACATTGTGGCATAAACGTCTCGGTCACATCTCACGAGATCGCATGACACGACTCGTCAAAGAAGGAATCTTACCCTCTCTTGATTTTAGTGATTTTGAAACATGTATTCAATGCCTCAAAGGCAAAATAGCTAAAGGGAATAAGAAAGGAGCCACCAGATGTTCCAACTTGTTGGAAATAATTCATACTGATATTAGTGGCCCCTATCCCGCATCAATAACAGGACATACATCATTTATTACATTCATTGACGATTATTCGCGTTATATGCACCTTTATCTGATTAAAGAAAAATCTGAATCCTTACAAACTTTTGTCGATTATAAAACTTTGGTTGAAAACCAACTTGATCATAAGATAAAAGTTGTCCGATCAGATAGGGGAGGTGAGTATTACGGTAAACATACTGATATTGGTCAAGCTCCCGGTCCTTTCTATAATTTTTGCAAGGAACAGGGCATAATTAACCAATACACCATGCCAGGTTCTCCTCAACAGAATGGTGTTGCTGAAAGGAGAAACCGAACTTTAATGGACATGGTGAGAAGTATGCTCGCCAACACTAACCTACCCCAATTTCTTTGGACTGAGGCCTTAAAAACAGCTGTTCATATACTCAATAGGGTTCCATCAAAATCTGTCCCTAAAACTCCTTATGAGATCTGGACAGGTAGGAAACCGAGTCTAAAATATATGAAAGTATGGGGCTGTCCTGCCGAAGCAAAAGTCTATAACCCTAACTTAACTGGATCCTAAAACCCTTACATGTTTCTTTATTGGTTATCCCGAGAACTCAAAAGGTTATCGGTTTTACTGTCCTTCTCACTCTACCCGCATCATAGATACGCAACATGCCACTTTCCTCGAAAATTCAGAGATCAGTGGGAGCACGACAAATCCTGATTTAGATTTGCAAGAAGTACAAGAAGCGGGGGGAAACCACTCGTCGGTTATTATGATTCCTCCGATAACTCCTCTTGTACCCAACGCTGCTCCCGTTACGCCTGGATCTCATAATGAACCGGTTGAACCTCCCATGCCTCCTAATCTAAACGTCGAAGAACCCGTAATTCAGCTCAGGAGATCATCAAGGGCTCGCAGAAACACAAATTTTGATGATTTCGAAACTTATCTGGCTGAAGTCGAAAACATTGGGAAACTTACTGATCCAACCTCTTACCGAGAAGCTATTAATAGTGATCGGGCCACTCATTGGATTGAAGCCATGATTGAAGAGCTCAAATCCATGGAGCGTAATGGCGTTTGGGTATTGGTTCCACTTACTAAAGGATCCAAAGTAATTGGTTGTAAATGGGTCTTCAAAACCAAATTAGACCCGAATGGAAACGTCGAACGCTATAAGGCCAGACTGGTTGCAAAAGGCTTTACTCAAAAGGAAGGAATTGATTATCAAGAGACCTTTTCCCCTGTCTCTCGTAAAGATTCCCTAAGGATCGTCATGGCACTCGTAGCTCATTATGATTTAGAGTTACATCAGATGGATTTCAAGACCGCTTTCCTAAATGGTGACTTGCAAGAAGACGCATTCATGCAGCAACCTGAAGGATTCATTCCAGAAGGTAAAGAGCACATGGTCTGCAAGTTGAATAAATCGATATATGGGTTGAAACAAGCATCACGACAATGGTACCTTAAATTTGATGAAGTCGTAAAATCTGATGGCTTCCTAAAGAATCAAGTGGATCAATGCACCTATCTCAAGATCAGTGGGAGTAACTTTATTATCCTTGTTTTGTATGTGGATGATATTCTGCTTGCAAGTAACAACTTGGATCTGCTACATGAGTCGAAGCGAATGCTTTCGCGTAATTTCGACATGAAAGATCTCGGTGATGCCTCTTATGTTTTAGGTATCAAAATAAATCGAGACAGACGTAATGGTGTTCTAGGTCTTTCCCAAAGGGCTTATATTGACCGTATTCTAGAACGCTATAACATGCAGCACTGCACACCCACTGTGGCTCCGGTAGTTAAAGGGGACGTATTTGGACCTCATCAAACTCCGAGCACTGAAACTGAGAAGGCTGAAATGAGGATGATACCTTACTCATCTGTAGTTGGGAGCATTATGTACGCTCAGGTCTGTACTCGACCGGATATCGCTTATATCGCTGGTATGCTGGGGCGTTACTTATCTAACCCCGGATTAGCACACTGGAAAGCGGCTAAAAAGGTTCTACGATATCTGAAAGGGACCAAAGACTACAAATTAACTTATAGAAGAAGTGACAACTTGGAAGTAGTAGGTTATTCTGACTCTGACTTTGCTAAAAGCAAAGAAGACCATAAATCTACTTCTGGGTATATTTTCATGTTAGCTGGCGGACCAATCTCTTGGAGGAGTCATAAACAGAAACTGACCACGACGTCTACTATGATGGCTGAATATGTTGCCGTTTATAATGCAACCTGTCATGGGATGTTGTTAAGGAACCTGATCAGTGGACTCAAACTCGTCAACTCAATCTCTAGACCATTGAAGCTTTACTGTGATAACTCAGCTGCTGTAACTTTCTCGAACAGTAACAGTTCGACTGGCGCTGGGCTGTATCTCGACACAAAGTAACTGTTTGTACGCGAACGGGTTGAGGAAAATGTTCTTTGTGTTGAGTACATAAGTACACATGACATGCTAGCGGATCCGATGACCAAAGGTCTTCCTCCTAATATATTCGTAGGACACGTGTCGAATATGGGGCTTACAAAAGACTTAATTTAATAGCATGTTGTACTTATTGGTCATTATTATTTATTAATGAAAATTTTCCTCCTTATTCAGATTTTGTTTGTCTATTATTTACACCTTATGCGCATAACTGTGTTGGACATTATTATAACAAAATTTGTCTTAGTTGGTCTATCATTGCTTATTCAGTTTTGAATTTGAGTCATAGTTTGACTAGTGGGGGTCCTTAGTAGATGTTCTTCTCTACGACTGTACTTATCGACTATGATTTCGGTTTGAAACAAAATGAGTATTATCTCGTACGGACTTATTAATACTCATAGATAAATGATCTACTTGGTCAAGTGGGAGAATGTTGGACCCATATTATTATGTGACCCTCATTGATCATTTATCCTTACTGATATGATGACTGACACTAACTGAAATTTGTGTCTAGTAAATATTCGATGGACGTATTTACCTTAACGACACTATAGATTTCCCATTAGGTGATCGGAACTATGAGAGCTTATAATATACACTACAAGAAAAGGTGGTTTTTAGGACACTTCTATACGACCATTTTTTGGTGTTGTCCTAAAAAATACTTTTATAAGACGCTTGAACTTTTATGTTCTATTATATTAGAGCATAATAGGACACTTAATAGATAGGTCATATCACATTATTTTTATAGAAAGGTTATTCGTTAAAGGTATTATTATTATGAACATAATAGGACATACCATATGTTGGTCATAATACATACGGTTTCATGTGACCTTTATTTCATGGGGTTTTATTATGATTTAACCTAATGAGACACATGATGTTGGGTCCTATTAGATTATGCTTCATAGGTCTTTAAATTGTTAGAGGTCTTATTAGGATAAAATATAATAGGACCCTTGTTATTAGGTCTTATTATCATACACATTATATGACGCTTATATATTTAGAGTCTTATTATTATTAAACCTAATAAGACACTTGATAATTAAGTCATATTTTTTTATACTTTAAAGGATGCTTATTTATCGGAGTCATATTATAGAACTTAATATCTCACTTTATAGGTCCATTACATGAGCTACAATTAGTTATATATATTATACTTATTCGTTGAGGTTTTACTATAATGCAACATCATAGAGAACTTTTTATGTGGGGCTTATTTCACCGGATGTCCTTATAATTACAATATTAAATAAAAATATAAAACAAAAAGATCCAATCTTAACGCTTTATAACATTTTGAATAAAAATAAAGATACTTTCACAAAAAGTTTTATTCCAACAATGAAATGTTACACACAGATGAGAATGGTATCTAACGATAGTTCTGAAACATGCCTCGAAACTAAGACAACCAGCAAAAACAAAACCCAAACCAAAACCAAAATCGGAAAGGAAACTAACTAAAGTAAGCACATGACAAGAATGTAAAATCGATTGATCGATTTGAGAAGGAGGTAACTGATTAATGATTTATACAAAGGTTGTTATAGTCGGAATCATTTCTATGATCGTTTTTGAATTCGAAAGGTGAATCATAGATCGGATCGAGATTATAAGATTATGCTAAAATAGTCTAAATTATATTTATAAATTTTGTAACTTATATTTAAAATCAGTTTTATGAGCTTTAACAAAATAATAATAAAAACTTTATAACAATTTAAATAATTAATCTACTAATCTCAATCTTTTGTTATTGGGTGAATTTGACGTTACTAGACGGAGCTTAAGCTGGAGATGGAGTCCGCACCTATGACTAGACCTGAAGTTTATTTATAAAGTTGAAACATGTTCGTAAAATGAATTGTGCTTGAGCTTATAAATGTAAAAAGACGTAAAACGACATATATAGTTATATATTTAAATTAGCATGAGTTTATGTCATTTTTCGTTTATCATAAGCTACTAGAATGAGCTTATTGTTTAGGGCTTATAGGGGTTTATATTTTTAATAAACTCGTATAATCAAACAAAAGTTATGAAAAACTTTATAAAAATTGTATAAGCTTAAGCTCTATAAGCATTAATAAGTCTCGTGCTAAACATTTGAAGTTTAATATTTTTATAATCCAAACATAAATCTGATGTAATCTAATTTAAAAAAGAAAACCCAAGCCTTAGACTTTATAACATATTCAAAACATATACGTATTGGTAATTAAAGTTTCTAGTTGACATAAATATATGTTTTGATCTTATCGTATAGTTAATTTTTTATTTTACCTTTTTTTGCCATCTTTTTCAAAATTTTACGCTATACTTTCTTTCATAAATCTATTTAAATTTAAATTACATATTTTCCACCGCTCCCTCCTAAAATGCATATTTCCCTCCCAACTTTTTAACTTTTTTATCCAAAAATTTTGTATTTCCCTCCTAAGTTACTTTCCCCCTCTCTAATTCTATTTAAACTACTTTTAAGGTTTCCAAAATTTAATTACTTCCTCCATATCCTTTGGATAAGCACCGTCTACCACCATGAAACTGCCATCACTCACTCCTCTTGCCATCATTATTGTTACCAGATTACCACTCCTGCTAAACAGTTGTTACTTTGTTGAATTCAATCATATCATCTGGATTATTATTATATTTGTGGTTTCTATTATTCTATTAATATTTTTTTTTTCTTTTTTTTTTATATATATATATTTCTCTTCAGGATATGTTATCAATGCTATCAAACAAGATGAACATATGGTGAGACAATATGAGTTATTTGTTACGGATGGAGATGCACACATATTACATAGCATGGATCCTTATTTTGGTATGTCAATCTTGTTAGACATATACGAATAAAACTAGACTTGATTAACATGAAACATTTTTCTTATATAATTAGTTGTTTAATTGTAGGTGGTGCTTGAGGATGAAGCCTTTTTGATTCAAGACTATTTTCGACTACATTTTTTCTTTTGTTACTTTTGTAAAGTTGGAAGATTAATCGAGAGTGTAAAACCAATGATTGCAAGAAAGTCTTGTTATGTAAAAGGCTTGTTTGAATGAGAAATGAAGTTTGTTTCATTTTCTTATTAAAGTTTTGTACCATGTTCGTAAGTAGATATATAGTAGCTTTTATGTTTGATGATTCGAATCATGTTCAACTAACTCTGTTCTTATTATTTGGCCTATATAACCCATTTGTAGATACTAATAAGAAATTGGGTTATAAGAAAAGATGTGTCATATGATATCACCTATTAGGATGATATTGATGTCAATTAATTGTCACACATAGAAGCTTTTATTTTCTTATGAAGAAACACACATATTATGACACCTTAATATAGCCTTAACAATTCTATTGGGACACATTTATATTAGGAACCTTTATTTGGTTCTTATATACATATTAATACAATATAAGATTTTATCTTATAATTTTTGTTAGGGACGTCTATTTGTGTCTTAAAAGATAATAGCAGGTAAACATATGATAAAACATCATTAAATGTCCTATTATATAACCTATTATGATGCCATTTATGTTGTATTAAGACATTTTATGGGACCTCATAATATGTTTCATTATATTGATGTTTATTACGACACACTACGCGTCCTAAAAACTTATTACAACGCCTTTACATAAGACACTTATATTATTGGTCCTAATAAGTTAAAGGTCCCAAAACGTTATATATTAGGACACTTATTGGCATCCTATAAAACCAAATTTGTTGAAGTGATAAACACTTATTAAACACCAAGGACTAAATGGTACACACTCCTAATTTGAATGTCTATATAAGGACCATCATAAACCCTTATTAGTGTTGGTCACTTAAGCCACCATCTTCATCCCTAACACACACATAGTGTTTTCTCTCAATTACTCCATCATAATACGATCATCTCGTTCTCGGAATCAATGGCTAACATGTTCAACAACATCCCAGGATCGTCAGGAGGTATTTAATTTACATGAATCAATCTAATTTAATCCAACAGAATAGACATAGATAATTATTGGTATTTAGTTGATCACCTTGTGTATTCATTTTAAAGACGAAAAACTAACGAACGTCGAGGCTTAAACAAGTACGTACCTGGTGGTGGTGGTGGTGGTGGTGGTGGTGAAACAGAGAGAGATGGCGGTGACGGCGGTGGTGGAATAACTGCAGCGTTGATGGAAAACTCATAAGTTTCATACCTTACGTTACACCGTGCAGCAAGAACAATAGCACCAACTCTCCCGTCACAGCATATTGGAAACTGATTAATTGCATATTCCAAACAATCGTTGCACTGTGTCTCAGATAAAGTTGGAATACATTGGGCTAGACCGTAAATCGTTTGGAAATCCGTCCCACTTGTGTTATCCATAGCGAACTTAAGCAACGAACCCCCAGCAGCTGCTTGGCCTCGTAACTTTTTCATCAAGGGAAGTAGATGCCCGTTAAACTTTGTCCTATTAGATGCGATATTAACGTTATACAAATATTGAATATCTTTTGTAACATCGTTATTTTCCAGAATAGATGCATTAGAGTATTTCAATAAACAATATTCATAATATATAATTGCTTCTCTTTGGTTTGGACAAGTCATTCTTAACCGATATATAGAGTCAGTTAAGCAACTTCGACACATGTTTCGCTCCACGTCGCCACGGCAAAGGCATATTGCGTTGGCCGTGTCAACTCCTTGACCCGTGGAAAAGTTATAAAAGCCGTATCCGGAGTTTGTGCTTGGGAGAGAAGAGAGAGCGGCATCAAGATTTGTACGATATGTACTGTTGGGTGTATAAGTAGTATCATTTTGACATTTAAAGTAAGGGTAGTTAGGTTGAGCTTTGATGAGAAAATCTATTAGGTATATGTAAGTAAGAAGTAATAAAGAAACTGCTTTTCCGGTGAGCATTTTCATGCGTTTGTAAGTTTCTGAGTTGAGTAGGAGAAATATATATATATGTGCTTATGAGTCAAGAGTCAATGCATGTGCTTATGAGAGAGGATAACAGAGGCTAGAAATGTTGGAATTGAGTTGTATGTGAAAATTCTTCGTTAGATAGCGGTGGAGCTTGGCGGTATGGTCAAGCTTTAAGATATGACGAGATATGACGAGACATGACATTTTTTTAGATTTGATAATATTGCAGAATTTTAATATATTTTATAATTTTATATATGATTTTTTATATGTTTTACTATTTTTTAAGTTATATAACTTTCACGTTTTAATATACATCTAATCTAAGAAATAGTCACCAATATACAATTAAATGATCTTTATAATCATTTTAAACTATTTATAGGTTTTTTTTTTTTTAAATATATTCGTAACGCGTTACGAAAAACTCGCGTTAAAGCGCGCCATGGTGCGCCTTGACACGTTTTTTGGACACAACGCCTAACAAAGATGTCTTGCATGTTTTTCGTGAAGGCAAACGACGCCTTGAAGCCATGACGCGCTTTTTAAAACCTTGGTTGATAAAATCGAACAAGTGGAAATCGAGGTCATATCATCTTCTTTGAACCTTGGTTGATTCGTAATTAGTTCGTTAATATATCTCAAATAACTCTCTCTCTCTCTCTCTCTCTCTCTCTCTCTCTCTCTCTCTCTCTCTCTCTCTCTCTCTCTCTCTCTCTCTCTCTCTCTCTCTCCTTATGGTA
This sequence comes from Senecio squalidus, assembly GCA_910822075.1. Taxonomy (NCBI): domain Eukaryota; kingdom Viridiplantae; phylum Streptophyta; class Magnoliopsida; order Asterales; family Asteraceae; genus Senecio; species Senecio squalidus. Next base: position 12,564,226 of record CAJVGC010000590.1, read on the forward strand.
ATTTGTATTCGAATGTCAACACATAAATCTTTAAAAATGAGTCTCTTGGGTTCGATCTCTACTTATCACGTAGTACGTTTGTAGTATAGTGTCATTGGGTTTAGAAATTATTGGTTTTACATTATTTGTCCGGTATAATACACCATTAACAATTTCTTGATCGTCCAGTTGACAACATGTTGTCTCCCGTTCTAGTGTTGAACAGGAGTATAAGGAGATTGCCAAAGTTGTTGCAGCACCTTGACTTTGAAAAGCTCTTCTTGAGTTACGTCACCTTCTTAAGTGTGCTGCTATTCTTTTGTGTTAATGTAAGGCAATTTATTTATCATCTAACCTATTTGTCAGGGAATCTAATGTTGAATGTGTCATTTTCTCACTAGTTTGAATATATATTTAAAAGGAACTACTTAAACAATAATTTATTGATTTTAAATCCAGTCTAAACATACCAAAACCTTTACTTATCACGTACAACATTTGTAGTATAGTGTAGTTGGGTTTGAAAATCATTGTTTTTATATTCATTTGTTTGGTGTGATAAACCGTTAACAATTTCTTGATCATCCAATAGAGAACATGTTTTCTCTCGCTCCCATGTTGAACCCGAATATAGGAGGATTGCCAAAGTTGTTGTAGCACCTTGACTTTGAAAAGTTCTTCTTGAGTTACGTTACCTTCCTAAGCGTACGTGCTACTATTCTTTTGTGTTAATGTGAGGCAATTTATGTATCGTCTAACCCATTTGTTAGGGAATGTGTCACGTTCAAATATTAAATGTGTCATTTTCTCATTTATTTGCATATATATTTAAAAGGGACTATTTAAAAAGTAATTTCTTGATTTTAAATCCAGTCTAAACATACCGAAACATTTTACAGTGACTACGGGTTATGTTACATCATATATAGCTTGTATCTATTTGCTTTACATATTGCATAGTATAAGGACCAATAGGCTTAAAGCCATTTACAACCAAAATTGGACTCTTCAACATACTACAAATCTTTGAAACTATCAACTTTATATTTGAGCTCGCCAACTTTGAACACACAAAACAGAGAGAGAAAAGAGTTTGACGACAATAAATTGGCCTAACATTAATGTGTGAGGGAGAGAGACATATGGTACATCAGAAATTAAATATATCTCAACAATATTTAAAAGTTCAAATCAATATTTTTTCAATGATAATAATTTGATATTAAATAAAGTTAAATTATCATTAAATACTAGTAACTTTATAAAACAAAAACACATTATCAAAATCATGTATTTCATTTTAATCTAAAGAGATTTTATTTGTCCGCGTTCTCTGCATAGATAACCGTTAAAAACTAAATGCATGGCAACTTAATAACGGAACGTAACACATTAGTCAAAGTCTATTTAAAAAAAAATTGAGGGACTAAAATATAAATAATTAAAGTCATTAGTCTAAACGAAAATATTATTGATAAATATATAATAACGAAAAATTTCAAAAACAAAAAATGTTATATAATGTATAAATTATCTAGACGTACAAACAAAAAAATGAAATTGTAATAACTTATTATTTTTTCGTTTTTTGACTAATGTTGAAACGTATAAGGTAATCATATTGACATACATACATAAAAAGAAATTTATGATATAACTAACGAGATGATAAAAGAACCTACAAATTTTATACCAAGTAGTGCGAAAAAAAGAGGTGTTTCAAATCTACAGAATTGAATAGATAGTTTAGAAAAAGAATCGAAATAAAAGCCAAAACATTGAGCGATGTTCCTCGTTGCTCATACCATCTAGGCAAAATGATTTATCTAAACTTGCGCCAAGACTCAAACCAATTTGGGCCAATGCAGAATGTGATTTTCTGATTGTTTATTGGGCCGTCTCGTTTGACCCAAGTTTGGTTGGTGGTGTCTGTACTTGAGATTAGCAATTAAAATCTCCAATGTTATGGATTCAACGATTAAGAGTTAGTTAAGAATGGGTATATGATTCTAAATGATTTGTATTCGGAGTAATGTATAGTGAGGCTAAATAAAAAGTCACGAAACACACGGGAACAACTCGATGTCAAATTATCACTCAGGAGCATTCGAATGATAAAATCTCAAAGAAGAGCGAAATAAGATTTTATAAGAGGAGATAAACCAAACAAGAGAAAGCTTACAAATAGACACTTACATCCAAAGACGTCTAAATATTTTCCATAGTACTTTTATTTCTTCATATTTCCCCTTTTGTAATAATAAGAAGACTTGTGACATTGACGTCCATCTCCTATTTGAACTGATATGATAGGTTTGGTATAATTTTATTATAAACTTTTTGCGTTGAATCATCTCATAGATTGACAAATATTGGTTTAATTATCAAACTTTCATCATTTTACAGGTTATAAAAGTCAATAAAAAATGAGGGGTGAACATATTGCCAACAACATATCCATATCTAACTAGTGTTATACTCGTACGTTGCTTGAGTAAATTAATCAGTTTTCAAGTTCATGTTTATGATTTATGAGTGTTTACCAAGTTTTTTCTTTATAAATTTAAACTAAATACTATCTCGATATAAAACTAAAATTTCACAACAAACAACACAAAAATAGTCGATTTTTTATACTTGCAAGATATAACTTTTTACCTACGAAAAAAAATCACTTGGCTTTTACTATATATCAAATCATTTAAGTTTTACTATATATCAAACATCATCCGACAATTACAAAACAGACATAAGGAAGAGCGGGTACCATGAAAGGACCGAAAAAGGTCCCGACCCTCCTATTATATTTGGTTAGTAGTGTATTTTTCCACCGTATTTTATGAATATTTTTATATAGTTTACTTTTTTATATATATTTTATTTAATAGTCATACCAAAAAAATATGTTAATCCTTAATGGCTTTCTATAAAAAATGTTAAGGGTCAACACTGGACAAGAGATTAAGCGACCATTTGTTTTAACTTATGTAATCTGAAATGACAATTAAAATATTAAAACATAAATATAGAAGACTAAAAGAATGATATTTTTATAGAATAATACAACAATAAATCAAATAGTAAGTGATATATACATATATGTAATGTGTTAATTCGAACAAAATAGGAATATAATATTTTTGCTGTATAATATGAAAAGAGATATTAGTTTTGTTTAATCAATAACTCTAGATATAAGGATCTAAAATGGAAGTTATGCATTTGATACATGAGTTCTTGAATAATTCTTATATGATTTGAGTTTCTGATCTTTTTGAAATTTAAAAAACCATTGTGAAAAGTTATTTTTGGTTGTTTACTTATCTAATTTTTTAAATATTTAGAGCCACATATAT
>CAJVGC010000590.1:12567660-12582660 GCA_910822075.1 Senecio squalidus
TTCTTTTTGCAGGTTTTAGATTGAGAAAACAAAGATTTTTCAGTTTTTACTTTTTGTTTCTCCTATTTACATATTTTACCCTTATTTTTGTTTTTGTATTTATAGGTATCCTAAATATTGTTATGTTTATATTATTTACCACAAAGATTTTGTATTTACAAATTTGATTTATTTATAATTTTTTGTAATATTAATTTTCATTTTAGTTATATTTTAAATATTTATATTGTATAATGATTAATAAAATGTTTTTTAAAATCTTATTTAAATGTTAAAAAAAAATTTAAAAAAAAAATAGGGAGTCTCATAACTCCCACAATCACCCACAATTATCATTATCATACCACCCAAAATTTAAGAATCATGATTATCACTGCAACGTCAACAAAAGCAATCCCAGAATCACCAGAATCGTGATTATCACTCCAGGTGATTTAAGTAGTTAAGGTTTTTTAATAATATTGACAAATTTATTTATAAACGTAGAACTTATCAACTTACATTTTGAGAGTTACGTGAGTAATTAATCACTTTTAGTAAATGGTAGCTTTCTAGTTAAATGTTTCAACTTCTAAATTCTAAATATGGCGTTTCCCATATTATCATCATTTACATAAATAGATGAGCTCAAAAGCCAAAAATCATTTATAACATGAGGAACTACGGAACATAGTTGTTACAACTTAAAAGACACTATGAATTATGAAAGCACTCTTTGTGTTTCTCTTTGTCATAGTTACTATTAACCATGTTTGGTATGACACGCCAAATTATGTCGACTTGGTTGATATAAGCTGAAAAGAACACAAATTATATGCCAAGATAAGCGAAATTTAACTTGATTGAATACATTCGATGTTATAGGTATGTGAAAACAATACTAAAAATGTAATCGGTTTATCCACATTTTATAAGCACAAATTTTTATAAAGTATTTTTTTTTTCCGAAAGGCATTTTATTTAAAACAAAACAAGAATCAGAAGTACTTCAACACCCAAAACAATAGTTTTAGAGAAATACAAATTGGGTGTTTTACTGCATCATAAGGCAGAGGAGTACAATGTAGAACCAGCTTCGTAAGCCAAATAATGACAAAACGTCCACTACAAGAAAAATGACCTTTAGTGACGACTTTTTTTTAGTGACGACTCATATTTTGTCACTAAATGGATGATTTAGTTACCATAAAATATGTCGTCACTAATTTTGATAAATATTCCAAAAATAGTGACTAATACCAAATGTGGTCACTAAGTGGTCATTAAATGGATGGTTAGAGACCAAAATATGGTAGTCACTACGTATGTTCATTGAATTAGATAAAAAAAATTGAGTTGAAAAAGTTTAGTGACCAAACATGTGGTCACCAAACTAGACTATTAGAGATGAAAAAATAATCGTCACTGAGTTAGATAGATAGAGACGACATATTGTTGTCACTAAAGAGTGATTGTTAGGTAGAAATTTATTTATTGATGAAAGTTGCAAGTAATGTTGAATTATAACCAATCATTTAAAATTATTTTATCTAATCAACTGTAACTATATATATATATATATATATATATATATATATATATATATATATATATATATATATATGTATGTATATATATTGAAGTCAAATACTTATATAAAAAAAGTAGTCGTCACTAAGTTTGATGGATAAACACAAAAAATGTCGTAAATAAGTTTTGTTAACGGTTAAGTAAATGAATGATTTTTTTTATACCAATAGATGCATCAAGTTGTTAGTGATATAAAAAGGTCGAAAGTAAAAAATAGTAATAAAAATGATATACAAACAAACATTTTGTATATCATATTTTATCTCTTTTAACTTTAATAAATACGTATTTATTGATATTTTGATTATTTTAATTTATTTTATCCCCAAAATCGAATCCCTAGTGGCGATTAAGCCTGAGATCCGGCGGAGATGGCGATTAAGCATTAGAGATACGGCAGCTAAGCGTTAGAAATCTGGCGATTAAGCCTTAGAGATCGGCGATTAAGCCTTAGAGATCCGACGGAGATGGCGATTAAGCATTAGAGATCCGGCAGCTAAGCCTTAGAAATCTGGCGATTAAGCCTTAGAGATCGGCGATTAAGCCTTAGAGATCGGCGATTAAGCCTTAGAGATCCGGAAATTAAGCCTTAGAGATCGGCGATTGAGTTCTAAATGACGATGACGAGTCCTAGATGTCCAAATCTTCTCGCATACGGTTAGATAATTACGAAAATTTATACTGCAGTTTCTGTTTTTTGTTTGAAAACTTAATTTCTCTGATCTCCTTCGTTCCATCTGTTTGATCGCTTTTGAAAAGTTTTCATTTGTTAAATTTTGATATCAATTGGACTGATAAACTGGAAAATGCAAATTGAATGTTGAATTGGGCAATTGATAGGTGGAATAAGGTTTTTTTGAAGTCAATTGGATGATACACGATCGAATTGAGATTACAGCTTGCCTATCCAATCTATAGATCAAGCATCATGAGACGGTTCTCTTTACAAACTGGTAATTCTGTTACATGCCTATTACATGCTTTTTGACTTGTATTCAAATGCGACATGGCAATGCTAAGTACTCACTAACTCAATCAAGTCTAAGTGTTCTGTACATCAACATTATGGCTTGTGAAGTACCGTTAGCTGTTTATTAAGTTTCAAATTCATTGGTTTACGTAAGAGATTGTGTGAAGTACCGTTAACCGTAAATCTAGATATTCTCATACACTTTACTATGTTGCGGGAGTAACTTATAAGTCAACTGCTATGATTGGGAGCTCCAAGGCTTAAGTAGGGAAAGGAGTATACAAATGCGATGCAATAATTAAAAAAAATCAAAGTTAGACTGCTTTAGGTTAGCAAATAGGAATAGAGTTAGCTTAATTGAGAGGTAAAGCACATGGTGAAAGTTAGGATGTTAAAATTACTCTAATTGCAACGTTTGGAATGAAGTCATGGAATTGAGTTGTTTCAGTGACTAATGAAACAAATATCCCCTGCAGTTTTTGAAACATTTTAGTAAAACACCAAATAACCAAAATATATCCGTAACTAGTAGTACTGAGGTTAATGGTTATTTTGACCGCTTTAATGAACGAATTGATTATTACCGGTAGTACTGAATATTTGGGGGGTGTAATGTAATCTTTGTATTTCCGAAGAGAAAAATAACTAGTAGTACTGAGTTTGCGGTGTTTAACTTGGCTTCTTTTTTTGTTATGAAGGTGGACTTGGCCCTGGGAAACTATGAACGATTTCTAGATATCAAATTAGCGCGCGATAATAATATAACCACCGGAACTATGCTGTGGTACACAATGGAATGAAGGGAACACGCATTTTTCATATTTGAGTTCATTGTTTTTGCCGATAATAATTTATTCTTACACTATGCAGCTTCTGATAATCCTTTCAAGGAAATATTAACCACTCTCCTCAAACCTGGAGGAGGCAAGTTTGGAAAGTTTTACAGTCTTTCTGCTCTAAACGATCCCAGGATTGGTATGAAACATGGAATTAATTCTCTACTTGCTATTAAACGTTATGTTTTTTATGCAAATTTAAATGTTTGTTTGTAGACAAACTCCCGTATACTATCAGGATTCTTTTGGAGTCTGCCATACGCAATTGTGATAACTTTCAAGTTACCCAGAACGATGTTGACAAGATCATTGATTGGGAAAATACTTCACCGAAGCAAGTGGAGGTTCCATTTAAACCTGCTCGTGTTCTCTTACATGTAAATATCTATTTAAGGCTAGTATCACTCTGCGACTAGATTTTCCGTTTTTTAACAAGAAATGAAATTCCTGTAGGATTATACCGGAGTTCCAGCTGTAGTTGACCTTGCTTGTATGCGAGATGCTATGAACGATCTCGGTGGTGACTCTAACAAGATCAATCCGTTGGTCAGTAATATATATATATTCACATTTTCGCCTTTTCTTTTTGTGCTTTTAACATTTTAAGTATGGGTTAATTTACTAGGTGCCAGTAGTCCTAGTGATCGATCATTCAGTTCAGGTTGATGTTTCACGAAGTGCAAACGCTGTACAAGTAAACACAGACCTTGAATTTAAACGTAACAATGAGAGGTTCACCTTTCTTAAATGGGGTTCAAATGCTTTTAACAACATGCTTGTACTTCCTCCTGGTTCCGGTATCGTTCACCAGATCAATCTGGAGTATCTTGCAGAAGTTGTCTTTAACACTGATGGCGTTTTATATCCCGATAGTGTTGTTGGAACGGATTCCCATACTACTATGATTGACGGATTAGGTGTAGCTGGTTGGGGAGTAGGGGGAATTTAAGCCGAGGCAACGATGCTTGGACAGACCATGAGTATGGTTTTACCTGGTGTTATTGGTTTCAAATTGTCTGGGAAGTTGCAAAATGGTGTAACTGCCACTGATTTGGTGTTAACCGTGACCCAAATGTTGAGAAAGCACGACGTTGTTGGCAAGTTTGTTGAGTTTTTCGGTACTTTTTCTGCTACTAAAAAGTAAATAATTTCGTTTAATCATGTATCGTATCATTATTTAATATTATTGACATGCAGGTGAGGGTATGAGGGAACTGTCTTTGGCTGATAGAGCAACAATTGCAAATATGTCACCCGCGTACGGTGCAACCATGGGCTTCTTCCCTGTCGATAACGTCACATTGCAGTATCTTAAATTAACAGGAAGAAGTGATGATACGGTAAGTAGCCGTCTTTGTATTCATAAAGAATTTTTACTTATTAGTATTATGGTGTTTATTCAGATCAGATGTTACATTCTCATTCTGCTTTCTTTATAAATATCATGCTTATCGTGCATTATGTTTGTTTTTGATTCAGAAGACCATTGTCTGATCCTCCTACATATGTACGGTTCTTTTTCTAGCAACTCGTATCAGGAGTGGGTTACTGGCATAACATGGTATGTAACTAGCGTATATTGTCGCTTCTTTTCTAAACTTCAAATACTAATACGTAAATTATGTGTGCCGTGTATTGAGGATTTCTCCGTTTAGATATTATTGTGATATGATATTTCAAGTCATGAAAAATGGTACTACTACTTAAGTTTTCTTCATCTTTTGTGTATTACGAAATTTTGATGAATGTGGGATGTCATTTGCAGAACAACCTTACGATAGTATTCCGAATTTTACTGCTGCTGATGCCTTGCGACTTACTGGTATAGGCAGAAATGAATTCATCGATATCATGAACAAATGTAGATCTAAGGTATAATAACGTTCATCAAGTGTATTTTTTGGAATGCTGTTTTCGTTTCATAATAGTTATTCATATGGGTCTCCCCAGAAAATTATGTGAAAGCTGAACAAGTCGATAGCCAAGGAATCATTGCCCACACAGCCTGTGGACTTTGCGATTGAACCATGGTGGGGAGTTTGTCTCGTCAACTTTACGTTGGAAGAATTTAAGGCATGTTCTACTCATTCTATCGATCCAGTATTATCAATCATCAATTCAATGTATCTGTATGCACGTCTTAAAATCAAGATTGATATTGGATATCCTCTGACATTGCAGAAACTTTCTGAAGAAGAAACTGCAACAATTGACAAGATTTGTAAAGACGAAGCAAATGCGGCAAATATTTATATGTTTGTAAAGACGAAACAATTGACAACAATTGATATCGGATAAAATTTATCGTATGTAAATGAATTTAATATTTATATATTTAATTGCGGCAAATAACCAAATATTAATTAAATGTATAAAAATCAATATTTTTTTTGTTGTATTGAAGTAGTTAGTGACCACCCTTTTTTGGTCTCTAACATTAGACACAACATATTTGGTCACAAATTAGAGTTAACGGAGCCGTTAACTCCGTTAATGGAGCTTAATAGTGACCACTTTCACTTGTTTAGAGACCAAATTAGTGACCATTTTTTTGTCGTCACATATATAGTGACCACTTTGTTTTCGTCACTAATTAGAGACAAGTTATGTTTTTGGTCACTAATAAAATTAGCCACGGACCTTTAGTGACCAAAAGTGACGACTTTTATTTTGGTCACTAAACTCCTTAGTGACGGAATTTTTCAACTGTTAGTGACCAAACGTGTTTTGTCTCTAAAAGCCTTTTTTCTTGTAGTGATTTAAAAAAGAAAAAAAGTCATGCAAAGATTAAGAATAAAGTAGGTTAAACGATAAGCAACACAAAAAGTACTCGTATCGAATTACAAATCATAAACGTAAATACGTAATAGGCATAGTAAAAAACTAAAACGAAACCAAATACGAATAGCATCCAATACACGACCACCTGTGCTAAAAGCCGACTCCGAAGCAACCGTGGAAATTTGGATCGCCAAAATATCTTACAAAAAAAATAAAAAAAATACACAATTAACGTAATAACAAAGTACAAAATATTAATAAAACTAAATATTAAATTTTCGGTTCGAACCGGTGAACCGCCGGTTTAGCCACGGACCGGACCGGATTTATTTTTTGAGTATTTTTGAGAACCAAGAACCGGACCACCATAGCCGGTCCAGTTCGGTTCCGGTCCAAAGTCGGTCCGTTTTTACAGTTCTAGCCGGTTCTCGATTTTTTTGGTCACCCCTATTTAAAATATGCGATTGCATAGAAACCTTAACCAGAAGGGGTTCATCTAAAAGAACATATATCTATATATACTGTCTGTGTTGGGGGTGGGGGTAACAAGTTAGCAAAAAACATAAAAATGTAATTAAACGACGATTTTTTTGAGAAAATGTTTTATATATAAAAGAAAACTATATCAAGGGGACCATCATATATTTTGCGTGACACCTCCATATTTTCGAGACCGATCTTAGATTGAATTGATAAACAAATTTTACCTAGTATACAAATGTGACATTAATTATTAATTAATCATAACATTAAGCAAGTAAGCATAATATATTGGGTCGAGTTTGCATGAGAACTCAATGAGTTGACCTAACCTAGAAATGTGACATTGATGATTATATATTTCGTAAATTATGAGCAAATTAACTTTTCCTACATGCTTTAGGTTCTTGTTACTCATGTTCATATAATATATGTATATGTATGTATAAAATTTTATAGATTTTATTTCGCTTTCAAACTTTTCCAACTCGATCCACTATTACAAAAAATACTATACAGACTTTACGAAATGAAACTTCCGTAAGCGTTCCTTTCTCTTTTTAAATAGCATGAGATTATTGAAAGATTAGTTTTGTGGAATTTATTTCGATAGTGAAAAGTCTAGTAGCCTTTTGGTATTTTATTTCAAGCTCTCATTCTCGAAAACATTATACAATTAATTAAAAAATGCAAACGTTTTATTAATATATATATTGTCATGATCGAATACATTATAAAATACAAAGCACTTCCCTATCATTACATTAGCGATTATTAGTTGACTAATTACTTAATATTTTACCAAAATTTAGTATTGACTTCATCCAATAAAGGGTGCTAACTAGCTATAAACATATATACATAGTACATACCCAAAGAAAAACTACTCCAAACCACCAACCTAATATATATATGGGTTTAGAGGCAGCAACCAACACGGTGGCCACCGATCATCAACATGACAAATCTCCGCCATCACCGGAGTCCAACAACGACAAGCAGAACCACGTCATCCCTCACCCCTCTAAAATTCTCCTACCAACATCTAAAGTGGTGATCATGATCATCTTTGCTATGGTGGTGCTTTCGGGCTTGCTTGTGTATCACTCTTCCCCTTCTGGACGGTTTATTGTATACTATAATCCGTTTTCCTCCATAGTAAGTATCCCGTCTTCATGAAAACGTACTATAGATGTATACGATTTCTTATAACCAAATTTTGTGGTAAATTTATGAGAAGATATATAAGTGGACAACAATATCATGATCATATTGACAAAACCTAAATAACAAGCTAGTTTATTAACTTCCATGTGACTATGTGAATCAAGTAGTTCTTACCAACATGTGTGTAGCTTAGCGGTATCAGGTCACTATAACCTCTTGGTTATGAGTTGAAACCTTGTTCAAGACATAGTTTTTATTAGTTTATCAGTTATATTGATTCACAATGTTAAATTCATTATTCGCGTATTTTGTGATAATTATAGTACGGGTAGATTTGACATCATATGTGAGTCATTGAACCACATCAAACTCAACTTGTTGAATATGTTGTTTTAAAGGGTATTTTTTGAATATATATTTTATAGAATTGATTTTTTTCTTAAATATAGTTTAAGGCTTTAAGCGAGTAAATCAAGTCAATACTTCTAGAGATTATATAATTGATTGATAAGTAATTAACGTTCTAATTTTTAAATCAGTTTGTAGAAAGGTCAACACTTTGATAGAAACTTAAATATTATCAAGAGTTCTTATCCTTAGTTAATATCATCTAAGAAAAACATATTAACCTTTTAAAAAAATATTCAGAAACATATCTACAATAAGCTTAACATGAATTGATAGAAGAATTGAGTGGAGACATACATTAACATGAGAAAATCGAATTGTTCAAATCCGTAAGTTTCACTCTTGATTAACTTAAGTGTATGACGAACATGTTCATAATAAAATGTTAACAAGAGAGACGGAACATGTAAACGATCTATATTTCTAATACCTATATTTTGAGGGTATAGTATAAATGTGAAATTTATAATAAAACGTTAAAAAAAGAGACTGTAAAACATCTATATATAAAAGATCAGATCATTAATGCATGATAAACTAAAGAAATCATTTATATAATTTATTCCTAATTTCCATGTTTTTATTCTACTTTTTGTCTTGATTATTTATGTATTAGGAGAACAAACTTGATGAGCTAAAATGCATACTCGAAAAGGCGGCTACAAGTAACAATACGATTATAATAACTACTCTGAACGATGCTTGGGCGGAACCAAACTCTATGTTTGACTTATTTCTTAAGAGCTTTGAAGCCGGGAATCAAACACAAAGGTTTCTAAATCACTTAGTTGTTGTAGCTTTGGACCAAAAAGCATATGCTCGATGCTTAAAATTGCATCCACATTGTTATAATCTTAGTACCGATGGAGTGGACTTCTCTGAAGAAGCGTATTTTATGGCAGGCGATTATTTGAAAATGATGTGGAGAAGAATCGATTTTCTACGTACTATTCTAGATTTAGGGTATAACTTCCTCTTCACGGTATTGCTTTCTCTTTAAAAATAAACAAGTAAAAATAACAAAATAGTTACATTCTTTATATTGTTATAATCATATCATTTACATATTTTTCATTTACGTTATCCGATTTGCAACAATATATACATATATATAGTTTCGCTATTAATAAACCTTTGTATTCGATCAGGATGCGGATATAATGTGGTTTAGGGATCCATTTCCACATTTTCATGAAGATGGTGATTTCCAAATAGCTTGTGATTACTTTAGAGGAAACCCTATTGACCTAAATAATCTACCAAATGGAGGTTTCACTTATGTAAAGTCAAACAACAAGACAATCCAATTTTACAAATATTGGTACGATTCGAGGTTAACTTATCCAGATTTACATGACCAAGATGTGTTCAACAAGATCAAGTTCGATCCCTTCATTCGTGACAATGGGTTACAAATCCGGTTTCTTGATACAAAGTTCTATGGTGGATTTTGTGAACCAAGTAGGGATTTCGACAAGGTGTGTACTATGCATGCGAATTGTTGTGTCGGATTAGATAATAAGGTTCATGATCTTGGTATTATGCTTGAAGATTGGCGAAAATACATGCACTCGTTTGTGAATCAAACCGCAACGCTTGGATCGGTTTCTTGGACGGTTCCTCAATCTTGCAAGTACGTAATTTTTAATTTTGTGTTTTACCTTTTTTTGTTGTTACATATATTATCGATAAGTTATTATTCAAATAACCAAAGTAGTACTCCGTAGAACCGAAATATATTGGTCAACGTTGGTGTAATTTTATTGATTGAAAAATATTGCCAAGTACAAAGAATATTAGGTTGTTTTTATTAAACAAGAGATTATAAATATAAAATAAGGCTAGTTTTGAATATTCTTCCTTTAAGCCGAAATAAACAATTAAACATGTCATTTAACTATAATTATTTACGTTTTACATTTTCAGGGGGTCTTTCCAAAGGCCTCGTGCTCCGAAAACAAAAGATGGTAACGGGGGTAAGAGTTGATTGACGTCTTAAAGGCTGGTGGAAGTTTGGATAACCAAAAACATCCGTCTTACAATTCTTTCAAAATCAAAGGTTTGTAAGGTTATATTCAACATAACAAAAAGTTACGATCAATGTGACATAGGGTAAGTGTCATTGTAACAGAGGTGTACATTAGTTTGTTTAGTACATTAGACAAATGATTGTACAAACACCGTAAATTTCTTTATTATTGATTGTAAATGAAGGGAAAAGTTAATTAAATACATTTATTTCCTAAGGTATAAAAAGCTAATGTCTTAAATTAAAATCAAAATCTATTTTCAATCTTTTTTTTTTTAAATTAATTTATCTTGCAAACCGTTAGTCGTTAGACGAAACAAATTATGCCGTTGCGACCGTCTTGTTTTCCTCTTTAATTAGACCAGTGATCATATATATACTTTTGAGGACTTTTACTTTTTGAGATTTAGATGGGTATTGAAATTGTAAAGTTAATATCACATGTGATATTAACATTTAAATGTAAATTTTCAAAACAACAAATGTTATATATTATCTAGACTAAGAAAAAAAAAAAATTGAAAACTTTTTTTCATCCCGTTTTTAGACAAATATTTAAACTCGTAATGTTATATCACATGGATTTTAACATCAAATATGGATTTAAAGATCTAAAATCATTATCTGATGTATAATTCAATTAAACGGATAAAAAGTTCCACGGAATCACATGTGATAATACTAATATCACATGTGATATTAATGTAAATAATATGTGATTTTATAATATACGTCGTATTCCATGACTAATAAGTCAATAACACAAATGATTTGAACTTTAAATGTGAGTTTTAAAATACAAAAAATATTATATGATTGTAAGGTAATATTACATATGATTTGAACATTAAATGTGAATTTCAAAACATAGATATGTTATATGATGTATATTTATCTAGATCCAAAAAGAAAAATACAAAATTTTTAAGTCAAACTACTATTATCACATGTGATAAAACTGTGATTTGATAATATAAAATTTCCAAAAGCCGGAATAAAATTTCGTCAAAAATATATCAAGTGGATGCTCTATAGAAAAAGAAGATAATATTTATTTTAATGATGTAATTTATTCGTTTAACATCTCTATGATTTTTAAGATAAGAAATTTTAACTAAAGAAAAATTAAAGTGGGTATTTAAATGAGGAGTCTTTTATACTCAAATCTTTTTATAATTTTAAATAAACTCAAACTCTATAAATGTAAATTTGTAATCCCTATGTTCTTAGATAAATATGGTAGTTTTCTTTTGATCTCTTCTCTAGTCCTTACAGAAAAAGGTCAAAAACAAAATAATTATTTAATGATCATTAACTGGTAAATACATAATTTAATATCTGATAAATTTTATAACAAAAGCAGTGATTACTACGATTATGAAATGCAAATTATACATCTTACCACATTCAAACTTATGAATTACTCAATATTATCGGTTTTACAACAACAATTATATAATTATGGTTAAAAAACAAAAACTTACATCAATTATTTTTTATATAAATTTTTATATTTGTGTGAACTCATAAACCGTCGGGGATGTTATTTGTTGTAATAATTTAAAAAAAAAATAGAATCCCGAGGTAAGGAAAAATAAAATAAAAAAAGTCAAAAAGGGGCGCGCCTAAACAGTTGCATCATCATCTGATGAACAACACTAACTTTTTCCAAAATTCGTCACTGTTCATTCATCCATATTCTACTCAATTCTCTCAAATTACAAAAATCAAATTAAAATTATTATAATCACTGAATCATCCATAGATTTTGAGCTTTTTTATTTATTTTAATGGAAGCTATAAAAAGGCAGGCAAGTAAACTTAGGGAACAAGTAGCCAAACAACAGCAGGTATACTAATCCCCTATTTTACCTTTTTTTTCTTTTTTTCTTTTTTTCTTTTTTTCTTTTTTTGTATTAAACTAGATATTAACACAGTTTATTTGATTGATAGCTTTTGTAGTTTTGTGTATTTGCGATATAAAAGTGTGTTATATTTAATCTGCAAAAATTAGGTTTAGTCCCCAGTTGGTTGATCTGCTTGTAAGTAGCGTAAATACGAATGGATATGCTTATATCTTTTGTCAAGTTGCATAATATTAATCGTCGTAATTTTAGGAATAAGTGGAGTTTATGGAGAAGTATTGATGGTGGTTTCGACTTTACATTTTGATAAGGATTATATGAACCGTGGGTCTATAATTTTTAGTAACTTCTTTGCAGGAACCACCGAACCTTGGACCCCTCACCTTTTGTTTATCTAATTTCAAATTCACCTCTACCGATCCTTTTAGCCAATCCATCCCAAAAGATTAGCTGGAAGTCACCAAATATGTAATATTATGCACACTCTCATGCCTGTGGATACGAGTCACATTCAAAACTCTTCTCAATGAGGAAAAAAGGTTAGTCTTTAATCCGCGATTTGCTTCAGACTCTGTTTCATAGGTCCCATAATTATACCGCTTATGGTTCTCTGTGCATTTCAACTCAAGTGCTACACTGTCGCTTTTGTTCCATCATTAAGTGCCCACATGAATACCAGACATTAAAACACATTACTTTTCATCTTCACCAAATAATTTATCACTGTTTCTGGAACTAACAATGTCAGAAGTCGTTACTGAATTTTTATTTTTGGCAGGCTGTACTAAGTCGACTCAGTAAAGATACAGACATATTTGATGAGGAGGAACATCAGTATCATCAGAAACTCCAAAACCTCTCTACTTCTACAACGGCGACTAAGGTATGTATATCTAGCGTCCGTTTATAAAGTTTCTTTTTTTCGGTTTATTTGTTAGATCTAACATTCGACAATCAATGGATTTTTTTATGTCAGCATTTCATAAGGATATTGTTCGGGGTGTTGAAGGTTTTATTTCGATAAGCAAAAAGAAAACGCAGATAGGTGGGTGTACTTGGTTGCTATATGCTTCTTTTTAGTTTTATATGTTTCTTACAAATGGAAGTTTACTTGACATTTGTAGAAAAAAGGTTTGCCGAAGATTGTTGCAAATACGGGAACGAGAATGTAAACGCTGGTTCTCCCCTTGCAACAGTTGCTGTTCAACTTGGCACTTCACGTAGCTCTATCGAAGATAAGAAGGAAGCAGTTGCGATATTTAATGATCAGGTACGTTTGATATTTACCATAATAAGGATAATTTTGATCTTATAATAAGTACACCTTTGACAATGTTTTAGAATTTTGAAAATGTGGATGTCTTTTGTAATCTCGCTTAATTGTAGGTATCTGAACCATTAAGGGCATCGATAAGAGGAGCTCCTTTGGAAGATGCTCGCCCACTTAGCACGCAGTTGTGACAGACTTCGCCAAGAAGTTGAGACACAAGTATGTTTTAGTTTGATATGGGAATATGACAGAGGTGACAATATTGACCCATTTATATATGGATGGGTCAATTTGGGTTTTGTTTTATCTCTAACGGGTCAATTAGGTAAAAAAGAATATTAGCTAAAAAACAAACGGGTCAAATGAGTCAAATGTGTTGAAACTCTCTTAAACTGTATACTTTTTGCAAACAAATACAACCTTCTACATCTCTTTATTAAAAAAAAGGTTATGAATGTAATAAGATCGTTTTTCGTTAGCAGTGGAAGTATTAAGGCGCAAAACAAGATCAGGGATCCCACTCCAGAGAGCGCCTTAAAACTTAAAAACATGGAAACCAAGTTAAGTGAGCTGAGATCTTCCATGGTAACACTTCAGAAAGAAGCCCTCTCTGCTATGTTGTCGGTGGAGGAACACCAACAACAAATAACGTTGCAAAAGCTTATTATTATGGTAATTTCATAGTTATCAAATTCTAATAGATATTATAAATATTCGAGTATTACTTTAATAAATTTCATAATCCTAGGTGGATGCTGAAAGGGCTTATCATCGGCATGTTGTGGCTATCCTAGAGGAGTTACATGCCGAGGTATAACAGATTTTTTTTGTTTGCCGTTTCATTTTACTTTTAAGCAATAATTCAATTAGCATTCGTTTTCTTACTGGTGTTAGATGATTTTGGCAATGCATAAACAAGAATCATCTAAATCTGGTACTGAGAAAGACGCTTTTGTTCCATCGGATGATGCCACTAAATTCCCTCACGACAAGAATTACAATGAAAATCAACATTATGACTATTTTATTGGAAAGGTAAAGTGCTAGTATTAGCTATTCTGTCTTATTAGGTCATTCGTTTATCTGTTCTTTCGTCTTATTAGGTCATCCATCCATTTGATGCTCAAGCAGATGGTGAGCTGAGCTTAATCGTTGATGATTATGTAATTGTTCGCCAGGTATCACTCTGCTGCTACCTATAGTTTATTGGGTCAAAACGGGTCTTTTGAACCCACAAACAACTTTTTGTTGAATTAAATAAAAATTATGCAAGTATTCTGATTGTCATTGATATTTTCTAGGTGTCTCCAAATGGATGGTCTGAAGGCGAATGTAACGGAAAGACAGGGTGGTTTCCATCGGCTTATTTAGAAAGACAAGACATTCAGAAAACCATGTAACTAATATGCAATTGGTTCGTTCTCTGTTATTGATGTGTATGTATGTTAATAGTTAGTGGTGGGGTGCTTGGCACCTTGTATATCGGAGTGATGCATATGGGCGTATATAGGATTTTGAAATATTACACCCTGTATTTGTTCTCGCCTTTGGTTAATTTGTTATATGGTATAACATGGTACAGTAGTTGTGTTCAGTTTTTGTGTCCGATGAAGCTATATGAAAAT
>CAJVGC010000590.1:12591098-12692633 GCA_910822075.1 Senecio squalidus
CCGGAAGTGGTACCAAGTGATAATTTCGAGGACGAAATTTCTTTTTACTTGGGGAGACTCTGACATTCGCGAATTTCTCGGTATATTTCTATCGTTCCGTATTCGTTTTATTTATTTATGTTCGTGTTTTGACCCTATTGTATTTCTTTTATGATTTATCGTATTCGTATTTTATGAGTATTGTATTCGTATTTCTCGTATTTTATGGGTATCGTAATTGTATTTTATGTGTATTTACGTTATCGGGTATATAGTATGTGATTCGAATCTTTATGTCGGGAACGTATAGTCTTAAGTGCCTTTAGTATAAGTCTAGTATGCTCTTATGATAAGTTTAGGGGAATTATGCCTTAATTATATGATTAAGATTAACGTTTAAAAAGTATTTCATTTTTAGTCATTTCGGAAATTTTATTACAAAACTAGTCCTATGGGGAATTCTATTACAATCCTAGTCCCCCACCTACTATTTTGTCCTTATCTGCACCAACCTTTTTGTCTTTATTCTCATTTATCACCTACACTCTCTCTCTCTAACTTCTCTCTCAAGAAAACACCTACAACACTCCTCCTTCTCTCTAACTTTTCCGGCGATCCAACCGTCAAATTCCAAATCCGAGACCGGATTATTGATCACCATCATCATCTTCATCTATCCTACAAGTTTCATTACGATCGGGTAAGTATTTCTCCATTTTGGTTTTAAACTTTGTTATTTAGATTCAAACCGAAACTATCATTTTTCACCGTCAAAACCGAGATTTTATTGAGGGTTATTGTATGTAATCATATTCTGGACATAGGGTTCCAATTTGGGGTCATTTAGACATTTAGAACACTCAGAAATCGATTTCCGATTGCTATTTTTCGTAAAAACCCAGTTACGTCACGTAACTGTGGTTACGTTCACGTAACTGACCTATTACGCACGTAACAAAGCCCCTAGATCACGTAACATCATTGTTACGCACGTAATTATGGAATTACGTGACTTGCTCATCACGTAACTCATCATGATCACGTAACTTCGAATGTTACGCACGTAATTAGGAATTACGTGACACCTAAGTCACGTAACAAACCCTATGTCGCGTAATTCTGCTTGCTAGTCACGTATTTCTTTGCTTATGCACGTAATTGCTTTGTTAGCACGTAACTCCTGTCTTGGAAGTCACGTAACAAACCCTTGAGTCGCGTAACAAACCCTTGATCACGTAATTATGGTTTATGTCACGTAAGTCTTGCTTGATCTTCACGTAATTCCTCCTTTAGTCCGTAATTGTTCATTTATCACGTAACTTGCTTGTTTGTCAAGTAACTATGCCCTTTATCACCTCTTGACCCGTAACACTTGTATAACACGTAACTTAATACTTACGTGACTTGTAGTGCACGTAAGTATGAGGATCATGTATCTAGTCTGTTGACTTTCCGAAACGTTTGTAATTCCGTTATATCGATATTCCTATTGGTCATTTCAAAACCCGTATAAAACGTTAATCATTAAGGCATAACCTTACTAGACTTAGAGATACTTAGACATGTTTTATTTACGTGATGTATAGGGCACTTAGACGTGGGATCTTGACGGTATTATAGTATTTCCCGACATATCGTGATTTGGATTGCTTTGCTATCAGTGAGTTATTCGTTGCCCTTTTTACCGCTTTTACATTTTTGGGCATGATTAGCGTTAAACAAAAGTATTTTATGGTATGTATGTATTATGGTATGTATTTTGGATATGAATGCTTTAGATGATCTCACCCAAACTTGTACCGCCTTTGTGGTAGTACAAGGCCCCGTATACACACCTGTTAGCTTTTGGCCGTCGGTTGTATATATAGCGCTATATGGGTCTAACAAGCCCTCATTGTTAACACTATTGGATGATGGATGCGCCCTGTCCGTGTTAGCAATGTTATGACCGTATTATTGATTATCGAGGACAACCTAGTTTGAGACACTAGGTGGGGTTAGTTGCCAGTATTGTTGAGGTTCAGGTGTATCGTATGTTCCTAGAGCTGATATTCTATCCAGTATGGTATTTATTTTATGGTATGATTATGATATTTTATGAAATGAGTATGGTATTTTTATGAAATGATTATGGTATTTTATGGTATAAGTATGAGTATTTTATCAAAAGGTTTTGTAAACCTCACGTATATCTTGAAACATCATTTTCAAATGACTTATCTTCAAATCATAACATTTTTGGGTCAAAACGTATTGAAAACTCTTATCCTATTATGTTTTTATTTACTATTGCGAATAATTCACCAACTTTATGTTGACGTCGTATTTTAACGCTTTTCAGGGATTTGAGGTTACTTTATGATGATATGCTTTGACTGGCTACGTGGATCTTTTGCTTGGAATTACTTTGCTTTGTATTAATTCCTTAGTATCCCAAACTATGTAGCCGTATTTTGATATTATTCGGATGACTGTAATAACGTATTGTATTCCAAACTCTTTATCTATGCTGATGATGTATGGTTTATTTTTGTTTGATGTAACCTTTGAATCTCTGATACCGTATACACTGCACACCTCAGTTCCGCCATTTATGCGGGGTGTGACAAAAAAAATACTTCATTAATTGCATATATCATATTTTGACCGTTTTTTGTTCCCGAAAACTTTTTTGGGGACGAAGGGATTAATTTTTTTGTGTATTTACTTAGATCGTTGAACTTAGATGATGATTATTTAAGATGACGTTTGGATTATTAGATTTTATGATTATTATTATTTACATTTAATCGGAGATTAATGCTTGTTTTAAGTTTTGAATTGTTGACTTAACGGATTAGTATGTCATAACTAGCATTCGTATAGGTTTATTACTTATTTATAACTGATTATCTTGTTAAGTGATTATAGCTGGAGAATGTGACCGAATATAGTTTAAGACTAAGCAAAATTAATAACTTCAATGAATATGGTCAGATAGAGTAGATACCCGTTAACACGAATTTAATCGTAAGTAGTCTTCAGGGACTAAAGGCTCAATTTGTGATGGTCAAGTTGAGGATAGTTTGTATCTACGGGTCGTTTCATGCAGACTTTTCAATAATTAAAGGTTTAGAGAAATCAAGCGGGAAGTTTAGTCTACACTAGCTTTATCAAGATAAAATCCAATCAAAAGACCAATAATCTTATTTAATCACAATATTTGGTGAATATTAAGATCTAAGTAACTACATATTCATAATCCTTGATTACATCTATTTTCTTTAAAATAACTGTCTCTACATAAATTCATATTTTCTGATTAATTAGTTAAATTTCCTTTTATTTAGTTAGTTAAAGTAGCATTTTTATTAAAAATCAATTGGAACTAAACGCCTCCTATTTTTATTTGCGCTAAATTAGGTTTATTATTATTCTAAATATATATTAATTTATACCATTTTCCATAGTTCTATGTCAGGACTTTCCATAACTATTATTGAGTTAAATGGGTTGACATGTTAGTTGCTAGACATTGGTTAAACACATCTTTGGTTAATAAGTGTTACTAACTTGAGGTGTTTGTGTTTGTTATGTGCATGAGGGACTAAATGTGAGCTCAAGGTAAACTTGGAGGACTGCATGTATGGTTCTAGAAGATAAGTCAAATAGTCAAGTCAAATAATCAAAGAGTCAAGGGATATAAAGAGGGTGATTGAAGCAGTCAGATAGACACTTTTGATAGATCTCGTTTCTCTCTCTAAAAGCATATGCTTTGTTCTTGTTTCTCTCTCTACAGTTTGTTGAGGTTTTGTCTAGAGAGATTGATGTGTTTGTGTTGATGATATAGATTCAATCGTCTTGATTGTTTCTGAGGAGTTGTTTAGTGTTTTTTTTCCAGTTTTTTGTGTTTGTAATCGTTGAACCTTTAATTTGTTCTTGTTAATTCCAATCAGTTCTTTGTTTACAAAATTCTTCATGGTATCAGAGCTACGGCTCTTGATTACCTAATTACTCTTTTCTTCGATCTAAAATTTTTAATCAATTTAGATCTGTTTTTCCAAAAATTAGGGTTTCAAAATTAGGGTTTCTTAATTTTGGGGGTTTCTTGATCTATCTTGATTACTGTGATTGGGTGAGATCTGGGATTACTGATTGAAGGATCGATTGTGTTCTGTTATTCCGCTGCGTTGCTTGTGTTGATTGAAGAGATCTTGTTGGTCAAACTGCAGTCAACGTCTGATAATTTTGTGTGTTTGGTTCTTCTCAAGACCCTTTGGTAATATCTTCTTCCTACCTTGTTTCAGTGGCTAGTTCCTTCTTTGAGGCGTTTCTGTGTCGGACAGGAATCAACTGCCCCTCAGAGTAATACTTGGACCATTGGCTTGGATCTTTGATTGGTTAATTGTTACTTGTTCTTCTCCTCTTTCTCTTTCCTTATTTGTGCATCTTTTAGTCTGTGCACTTCTGTTTCTACTCCTCTATTTTTTTCTTTTTTGTGCACTGTAAGGTTGGTTTGTGCACCACCCGGAGTTGGTGTGTTGGGGGCTTTGTCATATTGGACCTAGATAGGGTCCCTGGTTAGACTCTAATTGCCCAGCTTGACTGTGGTAAACATTGTCCCTGGCCAGGATTGCCCTTAGGAGCATACTGCATTCTTTATGTGTGTTATTGTTTTTCTTGATTGATTTTACTTTGTTTGGTTTATTCTTGTTCTTATTAGTCTTGTTTGATTGTTCCTGTGTGCTCTCTGTGCTCTATACGTGTTGTTTTTTTTTTTCTCTTGTGTGCTTATTGTGTTTCTTGCTACAATGACTGAGGCACCAAAGAATGGTGATAAAGTTGTTCATAGTGATACTGAGTCTGATATATCTGTCACCAAAGTCAGCAAACTTGACTTTGGTGATCCCTTGTACCTACATGCTAGTGACATCTCTAGTGCCCCTCTTACCAATATAAAACTTACTGGGACTGAAAATTACACTATTTGGAGTTGTGCTGTTACCCTTGCCTTGGAAACTAAAAATAAGATTGAGTTCATAGATGGTAGTTCCATTAGACCTGTTGATGATGATGTTCTAGGAAGACAGTGGGACAGATGCAATGTTGTTGTGTTATCTTGGTTACTTGGGTCTATTTCTGAAGAATTGTATCTTGGTCAAGTTTTTTCAAAAAACCCTGCTGTTGTTTGGTCTGAGTTAAAGGAAACCTATGATAAAATTGATGGGTCTGTAATCTTTAACTTGCATCACAAACTTAATTCTTTAAAACAAAATGGGTCTACTGTGTCTGAATACTATCACAAATTGAACTCTTTGTGGAAACAATTTGATGCAATTGTCAAACTCCCTGTATGTACTTGTCAAGGTGCTAGTGTTATGCAAGAATTTAGTCAGTTAATGAAGTTAATGCAATTCCTTATGGGATTAGATGATGTGTATCAACCTGTGAGGAGCAACTTGTTAACCAGAGACCCTTTGCCTTCTATTAAAACAGCTTTTGCCACTGTCTCTAGAGAGGAATCTCATAGAGGCAGTGACTTAACAAAAAAAGGTCAACACTCTGCCTTTATGAGTAATACTGGGTCTAACACTAATTCTAAAAGAAATAACAATCCTGTCAACTCTAATAATTTCTTGGTAAAAAACCCAAACTTAAAATGTACTGAATGTGGGTTGATTGGTCACACTGTTGAAAGATGTTTTAAAATCATTGGATTTCCACCAAATTTTCCAAGAAAGAATAATAACAATGGTAATAACAGAGGGGGCTCTCAAAGGTTCACAAGTAATCACTCTCATGTTGACACACACTCCAGTCCCAGTCCCTCTCCATCTAATGTGTTTTCAGATGATCAATTAGCTGTTCTCAGGTCCCTTATTAATCAACCCAGATCCTCAGATATTCCCAGGTGTAATATGGCAGGTAGGCTTGTCTCCACATCTAAACCTGGGTGGGTTATTGATTCAGGGGCAAACCAACACTATATTACTCATGAGTCTTGTCTGGATAATGTGGTTGATATATCTGGTTTGAGTCTTACTGTTGAACACCCTAATAACACTGCTGCTAAAATTACTAAAATTGGTAATTATAAGCTAAATAATAATGTGATGTTATTTGATGTTCTTGTTGTTCCTGAGTACACTGTTAATCTTCTGTCTGTTCATAAGATAGCTAGAGATAGTAAAATGTTTATAGGATTTGATGAGGATAAATGTTATGTACAGGATTTACCTCAAAACAAAGTGATGGGAAAGACCTGGATGACTGGTAATCAACATGGGGGAATTTACTTCTTTGATGAATGTAGTGTAGATAGAGGTAATGTGTGCAATACTGTGTTTACATGTTATGTTTCTAAATATGTGTGGCATAATAGATTGGGACATCCATCTGACCAGGCCATGTTAGTTCTTAATAAACAGTTAGACTTGGGAAATGAGAAGCTTTTACCTTGTGACATATGCCATAAGGCAAAACAGTCCAGGGAACCTTTTCCTCTCAGTGACCATAAGTCAACTGTTGTTGGAGAATTAATACACCTAGATGTTTGGGGTCCTTATAAGATTACTTCCAAAGAAGGGTTTAAATATTTCCTTACAATTGTTGATGACTACTCCAGGTGTGTTTGGGTGTATTTGCTTAAAACCAAAAGTGATGTTTTTGAAAATATAGTGCATATTACAAATCTTATTCATACACAGTTTCAAAAAAGGGTAAAAATCTTTAGGACTGATAATGGGACTGAGTTTGTTAATAACTGTATGCATACATTTTGTCATAACAATGGAATTATACACCAAACATCAGTGGCTTATACACCACAACAAAATGGGGTAGTTGAAAGGAAACATAGACACCTTCTCAATGTGGCTAGGTCTCTTATGTTTCAGGGGGGGATACCTCTGAATCTATGGTCTGAATGTGTTCTAACAGCTTGTTATCTTATTAATAGGTTACCTTCCTCTGTGTTACTTGGCAAAAGTCCTTTTTCTGTTCTGTTTGGTTATGATCCTAATGTTTCTCATTTGAGAAGTTTTGGATGTTTATGTTTTTCAAAAAAATTGAATGTGAGTGATAAGTTTTCTTATGATCCTAATGTTTCTCATTTGAGAAGTTTTGGATGTTTATGTTTTTCAAAAAAATTGAATGTGAGTGATAAGTTTTCTGAAAGGGCTGAGAAATGTGTTATGGTTGGGTATTCTAGTACTCAAAAGGCTTATAAATTGTTTTCATTAGAAAGTAAACAATTTGTTTACTCAAGGGATGTGAAATTTTATGAAACAATATTTCCTTTTGTGTTAAACATTGATCTCAATGACCCTACAGTTAACAACAATGTCACTCACTTAAATTTCTTTGATAGTCCTTACTTCTCTAATGAGGAACCTCCCTATGATGATTCTAAGACTGGACCCTGTTCTAGAAGTAGTCCATCAAGGTTAGGCAGTCTTCCTGGACAAAATGACAGTGTTGTAGGTAGTGGCCCTGAACAGAGTCATGGTTCAGTAGAAGAAACCACCTTTGAGAGTGACACTAATGACATAGACTCTGATGCACAACCTGATGTGTGTCAACAGAACAAGGAAGTTGTTTCTGATGAGGGTCAGTCTTCTGAGGGTGTGAGTGAACCAGTGTCTGTTAGAAAGTCTACTAGGCCTACTGTTTTACCTGCTAAACTTGATGATTATGTGCTTAACAATAAAGTCAAATACAATATTAATAAAGTTGTTGATTATTCTGTGCTTAGTGATGGTAATCTGTGTTTTGTTACTTGCATTAATCAACATGTTGAGCCTAAGAATTTTTATGAAGCTGTTAAACACAAACATTGGGTTGAAGCAATGAATTGTGAAATTGAAGCTTTGCTTAGGAATGGTACATGGGATGTAGTTGAGTTACCAAGTAATAGAACTCCTATAGGGTGTATGTGGCTTTATAAAATTAAGTATAAGTCAACAGGTGAAATAGAAAGGTTTAAGGCAAGACTTGTTGCAAAAGGGTATAGTCAAAGGGAAGGGGTTGACTATGAAGAGACTTTTTCACCAGTTGTGAAGATTGTGACAGTTAGGTGTCTAATTAGTCTAGCTGTAAAGTTAAAATGGAATTTGTATCAACTTGATGTTAACAATGCATTTCTATATGGTGACTTAGTAGAAGATGTTTATATGAAACTTCCTTTGGGATTTTATAATGAGAATAGTAACAAAGTATGCAAATTGAATAAGTCACTGTATGGGCTGAAACAAGCCCCTAGGCAATGGAATGCAAAGTTAACAGCTAGTTTGATTGAAAATGGATTTGTGCAAAGTAAGAATGATTATTCATTATTTACTAAGTTGAAAGAAAATGTGTTTGTTGCTTTACTTGTTTATGTGGATGACATTGTATTGACTGGAAACAGTGAATGTGAAGTGAATAATTGTAAAGAGTACTTGAAAAGCAAGTTTAAAATTAAAGATTTCGGTGTACTAAAATACTTTCTTGGTATTGAAGTACTCAGAGATAAAGGTGGATTGTGTTTGAGTCAAAGAAAGTATTGTATTGACTTATTGTCTGAATATGGGGTTTTGGGTAGCAAACCTGTAAAAACTCCTATAGAAGTAAATTTAGTAGTTACTGATGAGGCAAATAAGTTAGCCAATGATTTTGTACTAACTGATTTTACTTATTATCAAAAGTTAGTAGGCAAACTGATCTATTTGACATTGACTAGACCTGACATATCTTATGTTGTGCAATGCTTAAGCACTTACATGCATAAGCCTTTGAATTCTCACTTAAAACTGGCTTTTAGATTACTCAAGTATCTTAAAAATGCTCCTGGTAAAGGTGTTTGGTTTAACAATGAAACCACTCAGTTGTTAACAGCATGGGTTGATTCTGATCATGGAAAATGTGTAACAACAAGAAGGTCTGTAACAGGGTATTGTATTTTCTTTGGAAATAGCCTTATATCTTGGAAAAGTAAAAAACAGGCCACAGTTTCTAGGTCATCTACTGAGGCAGAGTATAGAGCACTTGCCTCAGTAGTGTGTGAAATAGTGTGGGTCATTAAATTGTATAATGATTTAAATGTTTTAAAGTTGATACCTGTTGAAACATTTTGTGACAATAAATCTGCTTTAGATATTTCAGCAAATCCAGTGTTTCATGAAAGGACCAAACATTTTGAGATTGACTTACACTTTGTTAGAGAAAAAAATTCTAGATGGAACTATAAAGGCTGTTAAAGTAGAGTCTTGTGAAAACATTGCAGACATATTTACAAAAGGGTTGGCTAGTAGTCAACATGATTTTTTGTGTGGAAAGTTGGAGTTAAAAGATTTGTTCCAAAGATGTGTTTAAGGGGGGATATTGAGTTAAATGGGTTGACATGTTAGTTGCTAGACATTGGTTAAACACATCTTAGGTTAATAACTGTTACTAACTTGAGGTGTTTGTTTTTGTTATGTGCATGAGGGACTAAATGTGAGCTCAAGGTAAACTTGGAGGACTGCATGTATGGTTCTAGAAGATAAGTCAAATAGTCAAGTCAAATAATCAAAGAGTCAAGGGATATAAAGAGGGTGATTGAAGCAGTCAGATAGACACTTTTGATAGATCTCGTTTCTCTCTCTAAAAGCATATGCTTTGTTCTTGTTTCTCTCTCTACAGTTTGTTGAGGTTTTGTCTAGAGAGATTGATGTGTTTGTGTTGATGATATAGATTCAATCGTCTTGATTGTTTCTGAGGAGTTGTTTAGTGTTTTTTTTTCAGTTTTTTGTGTTTGTAATCGTTGAACCTTTAATTTGTTCTTGTTAATTCCAATCAGTTCTTTGTTTACAAAATTCTTCAACTATACTACTTCCTTTTTTCCAAAAAAAGTTATTTGAAAAAAAAAAAACGGTCGAAATGAAATGGATTGAGTTAATGAAATGTTTTTTCGTTCGGTTACTTATTATGTCCCCGCATTAAAAACGTCGGTTATTTTTTGAGTTTGAAAATTATAAAATATTTAAAGGCAAAAGAATATGTTACTATATTTTAACCATCCATAATTAGAAATAACACAATAATTTTGGGACAAATATAAATAGAAAGATGGACATTTTTTTTTGGACGAAGGAAGTATTATATTATTGAGTATATTTGCATGTATTGTTTATTAATGAACACACATCATGCACTTGGCCTAAATAATTTATAGAAATAAAATAATTTTTAGTTATATGTTAGAGGCTTCAGGTTTAAATCACACATGAAGTTTTCTACTCCAAGGACATCTATCCGCGCAAATGCTTAGTTGATCTGATAAATGAGGGCTTTTGTTAAAATAGGTCATAGGTTCGAATTTGAGCTTACTTTTTGGTTTGTGCAGCTGAGACAAGAGAATATTACCTAAAGCGTACTTCTTGATGGAGAGTTAGGTTAGATTAAGAAAAAAATCACAAATATGAGGTTACTTCACAAAAGTTAACCTTTCGATTGAATCAACACACATTAGTAAAATCCATTTTTTAAGTATGAACTCCTTTTATCCAACATACCTTTATTTGGATGCAAAATGTGATTTATTGCTATAAGACCGGCTATTAATGTTAAATAAAACTTGTCACCTACATAACCGACAAATCTAAAAAAGGAAAAACTATAATAATGTAATCATATATCATATCTTATATAACAACATTTTTTACAATCCATGAGTTCATACAACTTTCTTACTCCTATATAAATTGTAAACACATAGCCTAGTATATTATACGATTTTCTTTTTCTTCTAGTTCTAACAGATCATTTATTCCCATATGAATTTAATTACGAAAACCTTTTCAATTCTCACCATACTTGTGTTATGTAATGTTTCAACCACCTACGCCCTTTGGAAATGGAGGAATCATATCATCAATGGGATTGAAGAAAATGTGATAATTAATGTCCATGCTAAAAACAGGACTGAATCGGATTTTGGAAAAAAAACACTTGTTTTTAATGAAGATTTTACTTGGAAGTTTGGAGCTTATTTTAATACATATTATATGATGGAGATATGGTGGAATTCGAAATATGAAATATTTGGTGTGTATGATCTTCACGTGATAAACAAATGTTTCAATTATAATCCATTTCAGGTTCAAAAATGTTTTTGGTTAATACGACCCGAAGGTTTTTATTTAAGTAAAGGAAATAAACCATTTCCAAAAGGATGGGATTTTCAAAAATCATGGTCGACTTAGTAATATTTTGTTGTTCTCATATGATGTATTAAATAAGTTTAATAAAGATGAATAACATAAATTTGAATCTCGAAGATTTATATGCACATCGTGTTATAAGTATGGTATGCATGTACAATTTATGTTTACAATTAAGTTGGTAACTGTTTATTAGTTCATTGAAAATAATATAAATTAGAACAATAACCTTGCGTTTCGTTTCAATTTAAATAACTCAACCCCCAAAACCTAGCAATCGCATTTTTCTTTTGTTTTATTTTTAATCACATATAATTTGTGTGTAAACATCTTTACTACATATAAAACATATAACCCTTTTGGTTTATAAGTTTTAAATTAAGTAAATAACAAAGAGACCATTTATTTCTTTTAAATTAATTATATAATCATCAAATATTATGAATTAAATAAAATTTATTTAAGTAAATTATATTAATTATACTTAAATGCCATTAATAGTAATTAATATACATTAATAACAGACAATCATTAATAGCATAATTCAATATTTAATATCTAATAATAAGAATAAATAATTTTAATTTTATTGATAAATAAATACTATAAATCAATTAATATTAAATACATTAACTAATCAGAATAATTATTGCGTCCATTATTACTCTTATAATCAATAAAAAAAAATACTTTTTTTATATAAATAAGGTTATGTTAAATATATTGAGCACGTTTGGATATATTAGAATCTTGACTGCGCTTATAGATAAAAATCGTTAAGAGTGTTGGTACCTAATCAATAATTATATGCCAAATGATTTTTTTTTTTTTTTTTTTTTTTTTCTTTTTTGGAGTTTAAATTTGTTTTAAAGCTTTTATTAAATTTATCAAACTAATTGCTTAAAAGCTTAGAGTTTATATTGATTTAATATGTTTATTCTGATTAATTAGATACTAAAAGGTTAATTTTTGATATTTTATTTATTTATAAAAGTTACTAAGGCAATGTATTAAATTACATGTAAATAATTTATTCAATTATTTATGAGTTATTACAAAACTTAAATTTTTAAAACAATTGAACTTCAAATATAAAGAATCCGGTTATTTGATTTTAATATTAAAGTTATCGATCAAGACAAGATATCTTATCTTATCTTAATATATAATAAAAGAGAGGTCTAACATGTCACATGTCAACGTAATAACCATTAGATTGAAATCCAACACTAATTTGAACCATTAGATCATTTTGATGATGTCATCATCAATAATTTCATTTTAGCCCCTTTACTTTAAATAAATTAACCCTTATTTTAAATAGTAATAATTAAATAAAACTAATTAACCTAAAAGCTATTAGTTATATAGACAAAATGACTATGTTAGCATTTATGAAGTTAAATAAAACATTTACGTTGTCATGTGGCATATTAGTCATCTAATTGTTATTACGTTGCCATGTGACATATTAGGCCTCTCTTTTATTATATATTAAGTTAAGATGTCATTTTAGGCATCTTTCCATCTAATGGTTACTACGTTTTCAAATGGCATTTTAGGGCTCTTTTTTATTATTTATTAAAATATGTTATTTGTTAACATTATATATTTTAGGATATAATTTTCGCATATTAGGCGGGTCAATAAGCTAGTTAAATAATATTTAAAATAAAATTATATTCTAGTTGCATAATTCACACATTAAAACCTTTTTCTTAGCTTATTAGAAATATTATATTGGTGGTTTCAAATAGTTGGTTAGTTTAAGTATTTATTACTTTTAATTATTGAATATGTTTAATCTATTTAATTAACTACTAAAAGTTAAGTTTTTGAATTTTTTAGATAAAAAAGTTAATAAGACTATGTTTAAAAATTATATTTAAATAGCTTATTCAAAATATTACAAGCTATTACACAACTTACACTTTTAGAAGAATTAAACTTAAAAAAATCTATTTGTTTTATATAATTATATAAAACAAATAGCTTTTTTTTAATTATATAAAACAAATAGCTTTTAAAAAAAACATATATCTAAATGTTAAAAACTTCAATCATTCATATTATATTAAAGTTATCAATACAATGTGTTAAATGATATATAAATATTTTTATTTAATTTTTTAGGAGTTACAATACTCTTATATTAAAACCTTTTAAGTACTTTATTAAAAGTTAAAAATAAAAATTTTATATTAGTAATTTTTGAATTTTACTTTTTGAATTTTACTTAACTTAAAATACTAAAAGAAAAAAGTCTATATTTATATCTATTATACAATAGTATAAATATATATGTAAAGTCATAGCGTTAGAAAACTATGTGTAACAAAATTTATAAAAGAAAAAGCAAAATTAGAGTTGTATAAGTTTTCTTTTTTATTATAACGAAGCACCTAATTATTTACATAAGCATTGCAATCGAAATTGACATTCTACCTAATAACATGAATGAATTGTTTTTTTTTTAGGGAAGAAATTAATTAAAGATTACTAATAATATAATCAAATAGAAATAAGAAAATTTAGAAAATGACTAAGACGTTATGAATGTTTACTTTATCAGTTTAGTCCTCGTCAAGTCGTCAGGATCACAAATTTTCAATTAACCAATTACTTTAAATTTTCACAATATGTAAAAGTAATTAATTAAGACGTGGAATATAGATTTTCTCTTTTCTTATTTATGTCTTTGTAGTTTGATAACGACCACCAAATAAGGTTCGTTTGGTTAGTATAATAAACCATAGTTTATATATCTATATATCTATGTATGTATATTTCTCATACACACAGAGACAGATGAATTGACTAACTTGTGTGGGTATACGAATGAACACAAAGAAATTGTACGATAGATTCAAATCATTTTATATTATATGATATGGGGTATGGGTTAATGAAATTTTTATATTTTATTATTAAATTAAATTAAATGGTTTTCGCATTTTAGCACCATTTCTATATAATATATATCATTTTCAATTTAATATACCAAGTTACTTCTTTCTTGCAGACTGTGTAATCATTGGTGTTTGTTTTTCTTTTTATATAATATTCATATACAGCCAATAAGAAGCCAAAAAATGGTAAATTTATGCAAAAACGACTAATAAATATGTCTAGTAGATAATCAATAACCATATTGCTAACAATTATTTTTTAACCATTGTCCTAAAGGCTACGATAACATATTCTATAATTATATATATGATAATCAAACTGCATAAAATGTTTAGGTTTAGTTTTCAGAACAATCCTTATCGGCCAATGATGTTCGACATTTTTTGAAGACCAGTCTAGGCATGCACTCGGATTTTTTTTTGTATAGTTTTCAGGTCTCAAGATTTCACGATTTTGTCATTTGAAATGCAAGAGTAATAGATAATAAGTTAGTGTTAGGTTAGTTGGGCCAAGTCCAATCGTGGCTTATGGCCCATTATGTGTTAGAAAATATCTTCAAAGTAAAATTAACTAAGAATTCCATTCTTATTAAACTATTAAAAATAAACATTTAATTTAGGACGAAAATAGTAATGGCTCGTGTTTTGTGATACGAGTTATTAGTTAAGTCTTTATTGCCCGGTTAAAATATAGTTCAACCAAAGTTTTCATAGCAAGTTAATGTTATAACGAACACAGTTTGATAGCCACTCGCGAAAAAAACAAGACTCTTACCAAAGAGACGAAGAAATGTTACGGACCAAGTTTGATGGTCATGTTCATGATTTAGCTTGAAATGTTTATAGCAATTAACACAAGCTCTAATTTAAAAACAAAATACCCGTATGTATTACTATTTAAAACAGTATTCAATATGTAACAATTAAAATGGGACATATTTTAAATATCCCATCAAAATACAATGAAAAACCTAAACAAAACTATATATCAGCGAAAATGCTGTAATTTTTGGAATCAACGGCGATAAGCCTTAAAGCGGCGACTGCTGCTGCAGCAGACATGACCCCAAAGAAAATAACATTAAGCCAATGCCATGATTTTTGCAAAGAAGTAAGTTTGTTTCGCTTAGCCACCAAATACATGTGATTTGCAAGTATAAATGTAAGTGGGAAGGTACTAATCGCTCCTGTGAGGCTCATGAAGTCTCCAATGAACGGTAGTGCTGCTGCGAGTAAGGTGGTTACTGTTAGGTAACCACCTCTCACCAAGATTCTGAATGCCAAGTTTTTCAAGGCTAAGGCGCTCCCTTTTATTCCGTATTTTGTATCCAGATATTCATACATCGGGCTTGCAAAAATCTATACAAATAAAAACTTAATTAAAATAATGTTTTTATAATTTATTCTAATTCATAATTTAGAAACAGGAGAAGTGAAAACAATATGTTTGATCATACTGTATGTCCTGCTATAACTGATATGTTTGTATGTTCGACTAATTGTACACGTAGACAATCAAAACAGATAACGGTGACTTCCAATCAGTCATAAAATGAAATCACTACAATTTCCGTTATTTTGACCCACATTTTATCTTATTCTTAAAAAGTAAGGCGTCAATGTTGGACTCGTTTACTTAAAGTTGGATTTCGTTAGCGTGTTAGGAGTTGCTCAAAATGTTTTTTAATCTTCTAAATTGATTAATTCAAAACAAAATAGATATTATTTTATAAAATTATATGCATGACCCAACCCAACCCGACCCAAACCGATTTGACATGTACCAAAATTTACCCATTTGACCCGAACTCAATGTTGACCCGTTACCAACCCACCTACCCCACTAACTTTAGCACTTCTATTATAAAGCGAAAGTAAAAGCTTACATGCAACGCGATGACAGTTTGAAGAAAGGCAGATATATTGGCAAAAGTCTTGACCCAAACTGGACCATCAACATTGTTGAGCAAGTACGCGGATGCTTCATTCCCGTAAGCCCAATACCCCATAAAAGCAACAGCATATAATGGCAAAACTCCAACTGTGAATTGGAAGTAGAGAGCTTTCATCATGTTCGGAACAACGGGCTGTCTCACTGTTGCCTAGAACATCAAAACAATATCAACAAAAAGTACATAAAGGGACCATAACATTTCTCAAAAAATCAAAATCAGACTTAACGGTTTAACCTGTATCTCTGGGAGCATTCCCGTGTTGAAAGCAAAAACAAGACTTGCAGAAGCACCAATAGTCGTAAAGACCCTGCTTATGTCTGTCCCAGGAATGCTATAGTCCCTGGGTGGTGCTCTGATTCCTATAAAGACACAAATACAATCGATTAAAATTTTATGTCACGTAAAACAGACAGAGCGAAAACAGATAAAAATGTAATAATGATAAATGAAATAGGAGACTACCATCACGAAGAGACAAGGCAAATGCTATCACTATATATACTAGACTGAAGAACGTTGAAAATCCCAGCCAAATCCTTAAAGCGGAAAGATGAGGGATACAAATTGCAAAAAGACCACAAGCAAATCCCGCAATTGCAATAAAATATGGGAGCTTCATGGTATTATCATCTCTGAAGAGTACATAAATCGCCTACGAAAATTCAAAACGAAAATCTTCATCCGTCAAACAATATAAATCAGGTAAGAAAATAAGCTTTTGTTATATCTTGATTAATGGTACCTTAAGCGCCTGACCAGCTAAAATGACGTAACCAACATTGATCATAAAAAGGTTTACATATTGCAACACCCATGTAAGGGAATAAGCTCTCCGTCCTGAAATTGTAAAACACACAAAAAAACTCGATTATCTTTCTATATATATACATTATACACACATACATACAGATGATGCAAGATTATATTTAATTGTTTGCTTTTTTTACCATATATGTATCCTGCGAGATCTCTGTATCTGATATGCCTCTTTCCGCCAAACTCGTGGAGTTTTGCAATGAGGGCATTTGCGTAAAGTGATATTGCTGTAGCTAAGATTAAACCGACTACTCCACCAACCCAACCAAGAGGAACCATAACTCCACCCGTATACCCCAGCACGTAAGCACTGTTGATACCAGTTGTAAGAACAAAACCGGCTTGAAACCATGAATCTACATCATTGAAAGCAAATGCTTAAGTTTCCATATTAACTTTACGGGTATTTAGGATTGCTTATTTAAATAAGACATGCTTATGTGTATGTTTATAAGCAGAAACAGATCATCAGCTTCCTGAAAGTAGTTAATTTTATTTATGTGCAGGATATTTTTCCGGCTCAAAATGAGTCATTTACCGGAAACAAAAGTAGCTAATTTATCTCACTGTCACGGTAAAGTTGTAATTTTAATACACCAAAAATAATAATAATAAGATTGAATAAAGTTAATTCAGTTGGTTATTTAAACAGCTTAAATAATCAGCTTATTTGAAACCAACTTTTATTTTACCAAGAATAAAGGTAATAATGTAATTTTCTACCAAGAATAACATCTTGGCTTTTTAATAAAATGACGTTTCTATTAAAAGCTTTAAATTATCCATTTTTCTAGAAAAACAATTTCAACGGAAACTCAATTTGAATGCATTTTATGTTATTTGAAAATAGTTGTGATGTGTTTAGTTGGAAAAAATTATCCGCTTTTCGATTTTTGAAAACTCTTTTTTATTGTTTCCAAAAAATTTCTTTTGCAAAAAATAAAATCACTTTTTACAATCAAAACACGTTTTCATAATTTTCATTTGTATCTTTAGAAAATAAAAATTCCTTTCATCATCAAGAAAAATAGCGATAGAACATTGGAACAAATATTCGCTAACTAAACGCAACCTTATGCTTTTAGCTTATAAACTAGGTTGCTTGTGAAACTCAAATAAGCTTAAAAAAAACATTAGATAAGCAAAAGCACTTTTATTCACCCAAACATTAAAAAGTGCTTATTTATTTCTAACTTTTTCAAAACAATAATAAAAAGCGCTAAACCATAATTTTCAAATTCAAACAAAAAATTAATGTTTAATCTAATAAATCCAAAAAATAAATATAAAAAAAAGTAACTAACCAGTACTAATTTGATGAGCAGTTTCAGGAATCTCAATAGCTAACTGTTCATCAGAATAAACCTTTCTCGGCCTATTCGAAACGACGTCGTCTCGCTGACCCTCCATTAGTAAAAGATTTACTACTATCTCTTCTTCTGGTTCTAAATAATAAACCAGCGATGTAATATTTATAGAAATCTGTATCTATATATATTATAAGTATATTCACTTTTTCTCTCTCACACACACAGATAGATACACTCTGTGTGTGTGTGTGTGCGTGTGAATGCAAAAACGTAAATTCAACGGATTATTTGAGAAGGAATTATTCAAACTGAGTAAGTTGAAAATTGGAAATAGGAGACTATTACTCCTTAAAATTACTCACTATAAATTTATACGTTATATATACTGTATATAAGTATATACATATATATATATATATATATATATATATATATATATATATATATATATATATATATATATATATATATATTGTATGTATATTAGCGGCAGATTCAAGGGAATCTATGATCTGTGAGTAGTATGGGGATTTAATGGGGATTGATTTTGGTAAAAAAAAAGAGGGGAAAATGAATAAAGAAATTGAGAGGTGAGAGAGAGAAAAAGTCGTTGGTGTGTGTGAAGTGATTGGTTGGCGTATTCAACTGTGTTTCATGTCTTGTTTTTTTATAATAATACATACGTTATTCTTTTTTTTCTTTTTTTTTTTTTTCCTTTTTCTAAATATTATTTAAATAAAAAATACATATAAAGGTAGTTATTTTTACCTATATTGTTTAACTATTTATATATAGAAACAAGACTATAGTTTTGGAATAAAAATTAAATGAAAAATGGGCAAAAAATTTTAGGACGAAGAGAGTAGTAGGCAGTTGATTCCGAAACAATTTTTTGTAACATAAAGTATAGTTATTTTATTATATTTTTGAAAAAAAATCTCTATAAAAATAAAAAATACTATAAAGAGAAAGAAAAGAAATAAATGAAATATAATAGAAGCCAGAAAAAACACCACATAGATAAAATGTAACAATAAATGAAGAAAACTTAAACGGATAAACAAAAATTCATGCCTTTTTAAAGCTAAAAAAACAGAAAACTTTAAATGAAGCTTACATCACCTAAAGATTTGTGCATATTTTAAAAAACAACCTAAATCTAAGTTCAAAAGATACTATAACTTATTCCAAATAAACAATAAAAAATTATCAACAAGATAAAGAAAAAATCATTTACTTTACCTTCGCGTGAAAAATATTACGCAAAAATATTACGGTTGCGTTCATGATCAAGTTTATAAATTGAATCGTAATTACAATATCATATGTTATCAGATATCACATATATAATCAGATCATATATTCAGTAAACAAGATCATACAATTACAATTTTAAGATCTCAATATCAGTTATTGTTTTTAAAATCGAAAGAGATGAGGCACGACATAGTTTATGAGATTAATATTGAATATGTAATTGATATTTTTTAGTTGGTCTATTAAAATTTACAGAATATATAAACATGATTGGCAAATTTAATTATAATTGGTGTTTTAAATGAACTTGGTTTTTCTTAAAAAGTAAGAAAAATGCTAGTAGTTCACCACAAGCGACTAATGTGCTTTTCTCAACATACGGGTATTTGCAATCATGATAATTAAGAGATAACATTCTAAAGAGATGATTGACAAGATATGTGTCTTCTTCATTAATGTCGTATCTAGTTAGGCTACGAAGTAAACAAATTTAAGTTGTAAAATTATGTTTTTAGAAATGACTACCGTAATGGAAATCGTCATCTAAAGAGGACAAAACTTTTAAGGTGTCACGTCGAAAGCAGCATGTTGCGAATAGTAGAATAGTATAAAGAGGATTGCGAAGATTACCTCGGCATACGGTCACAATGTCGTATTAACATGGGTTGCGAATGAGAAGAAAGCTGACAAACATCATAAAGTTATGAGGCTACGATATGAATAAAAGAATCGTAAATGAAGCTTATCTCCATGATCCGTCTATCGACATTCATATTGGCTCGTTAGATTTCTTAGATTCTTCTACCCTTCCATAGACCAAACACATAACGCATGAGATAACACGTAGAAACATGGATGACACTCTATGGACAAGCCACAAAGGTCAGGTTTGGGATGTACGAAACACCCAAGCCTAAGGACACGATTCTAAAACTAGTTGTGTCTCATTACATAAACAATCTGGGACAATAAGACAATATACGAAGTTAACTGCCATACCTAACTTTTGTTTAGGACCTTTACTTATGAAATATCAATTAATTTTGTTTTGCTTAATGTAAAAAAATCTAATTTTTTAAACTTTTAACTGAAATATCAATGGTTTTATAAATGGATATTGGTAAGTTTTTATAAATGACATAGAATATTTCTATATCATTGGCTCATGCTCAAATCTAGCTAACAAGCTGCAATTTTCTTTTTTAGATGCCGAACATCTTTATGCAAGCCATTTTCAAGTTTTGTTGATTAAAGCTTTTTTTAATATATTTTTTGTTTATTGCCAAAAAAAAAAATATAAAAAAGAAAACTTGAAGTTCATTTAATAACGTAGGGGGTGTTTGTTGGGGTTATATAAGCGAGTTATGACTTATTAACATTTCGGCTTATGTTTCATAGGCTCGGATTTTCTGGTTTATTTAACCCCTTATGGGCTTATTACTGTTTATTATTATAATAAACAGTAATAAACCCACAAACGGTTACATAAGCAAGAAAATCCGAGATTATGAAACATAAGCCGAAATGTTAATAAGCTATAAACTGCTTATATAAGCCCAAACAAACACCCCTTAATGGTATGTCACATATTTTAGCAAACAACTCTTTTTTATATATGTAAATTACAACTTTATTGTTGAAGATGACATGTTCTCTACATCAATTATGATATTTTATCGAGTTTCACAAGAACAAAACACAATTATTATTTATGGGTACACAAACTAGTTGGATAGTCTTCAAAATCTTCTAAATAAGATGTTTTCACCCGTGCTGAACTTCTCCTTAACTTTTTATGGAAAGTTTGAAATATTCATAACTTCTTTTCCAACGTCATAGAATGTTTTGTTAATCAGGTGGTAAGCATAGAATGTTTTGTTAATCAGTATCGAGCTATTGTTTGTCATCAATCATTGATACAATATTTTTCTATTATTTTTATGGGTTTTGATAACAACCATCTTATGAGTTCTTTTAAAAGTAAATATATACATAATTTATTTGTATATTTGTAATGTACTTGTGATTTTCGAAATATAAGACTTATGTTTTAT
This sequence comes from Senecio squalidus, assembly GCA_910822075.1. Classification (NCBI taxonomy): domain Eukaryota; kingdom Viridiplantae; phylum Streptophyta; class Magnoliopsida; order Asterales; family Asteraceae; genus Senecio; species Senecio squalidus. The sequence goes on from CAJVGC010000590.1 coordinate 12,612,538, forward strand.
TAATTTACAAGAAAGCCAAACATTTGATTTATTTCACACTTTAAAAGAAATATTATATTAATTTTTTTAAAAGAACACACCAAAGAAAATTGGTAAAAAGTTAAAGATGGTTGAGTTGAAAAGTTTCAAAGTGAACGAGGCTAAGGAAATACTAACAATTATATCTTATTCGATGCCTTGATTGTTATGTTATTGACATTGACTTTTTCTTCCAATAATATACCAACCACTTTAAAATATGGTTACTTTAGTTTAACATCTTAAATTAACGGTTGCTTATCGATTTAGATAAAAGTAACAAGTATAAAAAAGATAATGGAAAAAATATATTAAAATATTAAATATTCGTCTGATCCAATAAATTAAAAGTAAATATAACTAAATATACATACTTTTAGAAAAGACATTTATGACATATTAAACTATAATTGTCTGTTTTTAGGAAATTTGAATATTTAACTTTTGGTTAGGAGACTAACCCATATATCGTAAACTAAAATATCCAAAATAATTGACTTGATTTTAAATGTTAGTGGATTAGACATGAATATTGATTTATCGTTAGCGAATTTTCTTTTCTGAATAGACAAAGTTTTATGGATCAAAAATTAAAAACTTCAAAATACAATAATAAAAAGGCTTTAAGATGAAAGAAAGAATAAAGCTTTAAAATGAAGCCTTTATAAAAAAGAACATAAACAAATTTATTTAGAAGATAAAAGAAAAAGAAAAAAAAATCCAAATTGTTACGATTTAACGCCAAATTACCACATGACAACCATACGTTTCGACACCAGTTTGCTAGCCACAACAAGGATCTTTGTTGTCATAATTACGCACTCTTCGAGCCTCTTTCGAAGAAGCATGCAAAATCTTATTTCACCAAATCCAAATGTCCCAAAATCTCATTAGCGAATTTTCTATTTATTATTCAAAATATTATTAATTAAGAAGGTGTCGATTCAAGGGTTGCAAACAAACATTTACCCAACACATTCATCGTATTATAGTTGTCGAGTTTTGAACCACATAAACATATAGAAATATCAGACTCGACAAGGAATCCCAATAACAATCAACAAACACAAAAAGATATGAAAGATAGTGAAACGATATAAGCTATCCTATCCTAAGTTGGTCACATAATAGTTACAAAGTCAAGACACATATATCATTTCTGATAACTACTTCCAACCATTACTACAATTAAAAAAATTAAAATAAAAAGTATGCACAATAAACAAATACAAGATAAAAAAACAAAAAACAAATAAATAATAAATAAATACAAAATAACACATGAGGTATACTCTGTATGCAATCAAATGGCCCAACTTGATTCTGAGAATTGAGAAGGACGTGCTACATATATTTGATTGTCGATATATATTATTATATTATATTATATTAAAATAATAACTAGTTTGTTTTCTGTGTATACGCAAATAATCTTATCGAAAAAAATAAAATTATAAAATAAACCTTTTAGATTGTCACATATTATTATCATATATTTATAGGGATATAAACCCTAACCCTAATGGACCCACAACCCACATGTCACTTGGGCTACATCTAATACCTCCGTCAGTTCGAGCGGCAAAATCGCAAAAACTCGAACTACATAATAAAATTGTAATTCTGAAAATAAACATAGATAGTTGCTTGCACATAATTTGTTGCTTGTGGCGGCGCATGAAGATGTGTCAAAGTTGTGTTCGTTGCGACTCCGGTAGCATTTTCTTCGGATTTAATTACGAAATCACAGCCGTAAACGGCGTCAGCTAATTCCAAGCATTTTATAAATTATGAGCAAAACAGTGTACCGTTTTTTTTTTCTTCCAGTTTTTAACGCGACACCTTGTATCGGCGTGTCCGACAGTCTTCTGCGGCGATTCTGGTATGCTATTCTTCTGAATTTAATTACGAAGTCAACGACGCTGACCTCGTCAGTTAACTCCAAGCGGTTTGGGAGTTATGGACAAAACAGAGTCGGGTGAAGTTCAAATCTGATTTTTTTTTTTTTAGGGTTTGGAACCTAGTTAAGCTAGACGGCTCATCCCCATGCCAATTAGGGTCCTACGCCGATTAGGGTTTGACAAGTGGCATGGTAGCCAGGTCCGTTGATCAGACCCGCTCTGATACCATATTATAAAACAAACCACTTAGGTTGTCGCTATTATTATCAAATATTTATAGGGGTAAAACCCTAACCCTAATGTATCCATAATCCACTGGTCGAACTTGAACTACATCTAATATTATCATGTTTAATAACATTTCATAAATTTGTTATAAACTAGTGAGGGTATTCGCGTGTTGCTGCTTGTGTTAATATCTACATATTTTATTTAAAAGTTGATAGTAGATGTTGACTAATATTTTCTATATGTACATCATCTATATGTATATATGTATTATATATATATATTTCATATGTATAGATTTAATTGCGCAGTAATAAAAAAAATAAAAAAAAATATTATTTAAGCGGACATGCAAACAGGTCGGGACGAGTATTAATAAAAATAAAATAAAAAATTATTATTTAAGCAGACAATTAAGCAGGTCGGGGCAAGTTGTCAGCTTGGTTAATCAGGCAAGTAAGCAGGTTGGAGCATGTTTCCTGCGTGACTCACTATTTATAGTGTCGCTTTCAAATTCCTGTAAATGTATATATATATAGAATTTAGTTTTTATATAAATTAGAGCACATATAAATTCCGGCACATGTGAAGTAGGATTTATCCAAGGACTTATATCATGTGAGAGTATGAGTTGATTCACTAATCAAGACGTCATTGGTTAAGTTCGATAAGTGACAAAAAGTTAATTAAGTAGGATCTTGTGATCCTAATTTTACGAAAAAGAAACGATCATATCTCGATCTATTCTATTTCTTTTTCCCCGGGTAATTCTGGTGTCCAAGATAAGCACCAAGTCAACTGCTTCACATAATCGGACCATGTAAGATATACATCGACTATCAATTAGTAATGATAACCTAAGGTTAATAATTATTTGACCTAAAACTTCTTTAAAGGTGAGATCTTAATATAAGTAAAAGAAAAAACAAGAATATATTCTTTAAACCATTATAACTTATAAGCAAAGCTTCACCATTCTTTTCTGGTAATGCAGAATCAAACAAATCGAGCACAAACAAGATCTGGGACTTTTTGTAAAGCATGATTAAGTTAAATAAGTAAATTATTCTGGTCACCACATAAATTGAATAATACGAACCTTGCCATTTTGGATTATTCAAAGGATTAAGAAAATTCTATTTTTTGTCTAACTAAAAACATAATCTTAAACCTTGCATAATGAATATATATAATTATACTTTACATTAATATATTTCTTAATTACTAGCTTATTACCATACACGAGGTTATATAAGAAACTTATGTTAAAATAAAAAAGCAAAATTATGATCAATAATCCATTTTATATCTAAATCGGTTGAATATATTGTCAGCGTTAGTTTGTAATAAACAAATATGTTAAGGTCAGAATGTATTAAATTGATTCCAAATACGTTAAGGTCAAACGTAGTAACTTATCTACTGATGTAGAAAATTAATTCATCCAACCAAATATTTACTATCTTTAATATCACAAAGATGGAAATATATTTACACATACCAAATCTCTAAACATATACTGAATCAAGATACATAACAAATGCTTAAAAAATAAAGAAACATTCAAGTATACCGAGTCAATAAAAACATAATGAGCCAAAAAGTATTCTTAAATTATTAATGTGACCTCTAAAGAAGTTTGCAACAAATGCAAAAAAATTCATCTAATCCGCTACGAAAAGTCATAATGCCCTAATAGGCTCATATGCAATGCAGAGTATTTTTGTTCAGTCAGTCTAGAAGGCTGTCCAAATAAGCAACAAATAAGCAGTTAAAAATAAGCTGGGTAAAACTGTTCAAAAGGTTAATGACTGCATAAAGATTATAAAAAGGTTAATGAGAGCATAAAGATTTTGAATCTTAGGAGGTTTACTTGAAAAAGTCAAACCGTGTATACAGTTTTGGACCGAATTAAGTATTTAGCGGTAGGACATCAGTTTAAAGAATCATTTTTGTAAGTTTTGAAATCTTACTTTTTAGTTTTTTGTTGATGCTTGTTACCAAGAAATAATTGTATGTATTATTTTGTTGTTGTCAAAGACGAAGCCATAATTTTATTTTATAGAGTCCCGTTATATATTATCGAAACCACACATAAAACATATGCTGATTAGAAGCTTGTTATGCATTTTTTTTAGTTTAAAGTTAGGTCGGAACTAAAAATTCCATTAAAAATTAAACCCATTTAGTGAGACCGAGCATCCTTTAGTCCCTTATCTCCGTCACGGGCTAGAGTGTCATTAATAAATGATCATCTCAAAGTTTTTTTTTTCATAATATAAAAGAAAATAAAGCCAGAAACAACCGATAGAGAAGGTGATATTATTAAAAGAATCTTGTTAAAAATATCTACATGTTGTATTCTTGTGCACGATGTATTTGTGCTCCGACCCAGGGTGTGACTTGTGAGGGGTCTACAAAAGAGCTCTTTTTAGTGAGTGTGTGAAAAGAGCGGTTTGAGATGAGATAAACGAAATAAAATAATTGATATAAGGGTATTATGAACTAAATTCAAATGGATCAATTCAAATAATAATCCAATCAATTTAAATTTTGTTTTGGATCAGATCACGATGATCACTAATAGATCAAATCATTATAGGATCGTATCATTAATCGACCAGATCAATATCCAATCTATTCACACCCCTATTTGTGTCATACATTTTCGGTATATGAATCTGCACATGTGAGATACTATGTTTTCTTTAATAAGAGCAACATATCATAGTGCAGAACATATTTTGAGTAATTGGGATCGTATTAGCAGGAATATAGACCAGCCTATTACTAATTTTATGTTCTCAATTCCTAACGTATCCGAAAATTCTTCTTCTAGTCGTCTAATTATCTGAGATTGTATTCTCATTTTCTATCCCCGAGCAACTTTACTAATAAGGAAAAAACACAATATTAACTTGATACATATTTTGTATAAAATAAGAAAACTTATTGAATAAAATAAAATAAACATAAATGCAACTACGTATGGTTTGTTTAACAAGAAGAGTCCTCCGAATATTTTGGTCCTGCATTAGTGAACGATTCCTTCGGAATAGGGGGTTAAAGTTGAAGTATAGATGGTTGCTATAGGGAGTTATGGACGATAAAAAAAGCAGGGAATAAAAGTCATCAAATTTGTATTTTCCTAATCGCTATTGTCGTATAGGTAAAGCATCGTCACAATGATACCACATGTTACAAGCATAATATCATTTTCACGAATATTTACGCTTTTTCAATTATATTCTCAAGTTCAATAACTATTTCTTTTTAAATGCCTATTAGGCTATTACGTATTTACGATATTTATCCTACATCAAAAGTGTCCGAGAACAACTTTTTTTTGAAAAGGCAAGTGAACTTTAATTCTAAATGATAAATAAAGTATTAACTCTATAAATATTTATTCAGTTTTATTTGTAATCAATCTGTCAAAGGGTGAGATCCATGTAATAGAAACAGTAAAAACAAAGTATAAATTGGAATTTTGACATATTTGTTAAGCGAGGCACCTACACGAGCGCGTAGTATAAATGACCTTTTCTTTTCCCTTAACTTTTTTTAATCACTCGTATCGATCTCTATGATAGTTAACTTTCTTTTCATACAAATCACATCATTAAATCATGATTTTTATCTTCTTTAATTTGATACGGGTTAATTTATCGGGGTAATTTCCCTTATAACAAAAAAAATAATTTGATATGGGTCTTATTATGTTTTTTTTTCTTCTTTAAATTAGATGCATATGAATTATTAGATGCATTTCGAAAAAAGTAGATGCATTTAAAAAAATGTAATGCATTTGCTGGTATTAAATTTTAACGAAATGGTGTACTCATCTCAAGAAGAAAAACATAAAGAAGGAGAAAGATAATGTAGAAGTTACATTTATAAATTTGTAAAAATATGAAATATATAAAATGCATATACCACATTAAAAAATGCATCTAACCAAAAATCCAAACAAATTAAAAATGCAACAAGTCATCCAATTAAAAAACTACTATATGCTACAAAACAAGTATTACTTGTATATCCCATTTTCTTTCTTTTGAAAAAAAACTTTTAGTTTATATCAAACATAGAATTAACATTTTAAACAAAAATACATCCACAAAAGTTCAATTGCAAGTCTCAAATTTCAAACAAAATCATTAAAGTATTTGCAAATAAACATGAGTTCCATGTCTACGATTTGTTATAGCAAAAATAAAGAGTTAAAGTAATAAAAGAATATAACATCTTTATTTCGTAGAAGATTAAATACTAAAAAGGTTAAGATACTCAATGCTAACCACCATCTTCTTCAAATGTTAATGTAATTTGATTTCTGATCTTAAACTTTCAAAAATCTCAATTAAAACATAAAAGCGATATGAGCTTCGTTGTCAATTTTGTTGTTTTGAATTTCCATTAAAGAACAAAGAAGTGAAGAGTGAGATCTAGATTTGGGTTTTGAAATAGGAGGTGAAGAGAGAAAGAATATGGTTAGACTAGGTTTCCAAATTTACCAATTCAATATTAACGAAAAATTTATATGGCTAACAGTTGTTCCTACGGTTTTCATTTTTCCTTTTAGTTGTATCTGATCCATATTCTCTCTCCACATTCTCTATCAAAAATTATCTAAATGTACCTGATGATTATGTAGTAAACTCCCCCGAATGTGGCATCGGTTTCAACCCCGACGCTATAAAATTATGGCTTTGTTTCTGATAAGAAAGGTACGAAAGCCCCGCTTATGACATCCCCATCAATTGAAAAATGATGATATCTATTGCTACACTTTTGCTAGAGAAAGAGAAGAGAGTATTCATTATTTGATAAATAGTAATTATTTAGTATGAATTAAAACTTATCGGCATACCCCATGCACCCACGATAAGTGAACATGTTTAATCACAAACGTCTTATTTTTCCTTAACACCGTCGTATAGAACGTGTGCGATGCTAGTAATTGTAATAAGATATCAAGTTGAAAACAATTTATTTAACGCCATGGTATGTCTTTAAAAAAAACGGTCATTGTATGTAAGTACGAACATAAACACAAGATTTGGATTTTTTAAATATCCAGCATTTTTCTTCCAAAAGTGATGTTTTGTTTTCGATCATATACACTAGACGTTAGGGGCAAATAGCCAAATTATTTTCACCATCCTCAATCCCATAGTTCGATCATTTTGTAGAATTAGATTCATAAAAGTCAACAAAGCATATGTTTTTCTCACATCCTCAAACCCTAAAAACCCATTATCATGATCTTGTTAAAACTAAAAACCCATTTTTCTTTCAAAAGTGATATTTTTCGCCACAATGTCACAACATGTTACAAGCATAATATCATTTTAAAGAATATCTACGCTTTTTTGATTATATTCTCAACTTCAATAACTAAATGAATATAAAGCCTTTAGCCTATTACGATATTTATTCTACCATCAAAAGTGTCCAGACGAACTTTCTTTTGAAAAGACAAATGAATTTTGTCTAGCTATTCAACTTTTCTTTGACTTATCCAGTTTTGTTTATAATCAATCTGTCAAAAAGTATCTAAAATTATAAGTTGATAATGTAGTAAACTTCACTATGTGTGGCCCGTAGTTTCAACCCACGCAGCTTCTTGTTCAATGTTAACGTTGATTGCACGTAACTTAAACATGTCAAGGATGAAGAAAGGGATGCTATCGTTGTCAGAAAGGCCGATCTAGTCATATCTATAGGGCGAATTTATAACTATTGGTGTGTGACATCATCAAGTGCATCTTCTAATGGTCGAATTTGTTGACATCCCATCAATTGAAAAATGAGGAGATTCATTTCTATACTTTTGCTAGACAAAGGGAAGAGACTATCTGTTACTTTTATCTATCTTAATGTGCAATTCGGTTCTTATGACAATAAACGAAACCAATCCGAACCAAACCATATAAAAGCAAAGTCATAATATATGGTACTCCTCGTCCAAACCAATCCAAAAAACAATGTATTTAAACCATTTAATCCATTCAATGATTCAAATTTATCCTAGTTGAATAATTCATTCAATCTTTATAAAAATTGTTTAGATAGAAACCGTCAAGTTTGATAACCAAGAGTGAAACAAAAGTAAAATAAAAATTGTTTTCTCGTTTAAACCATTCAAGAAACTAGATTAGATAAAAACCGACAAGCTTGAACAACAAGTTAAACGAGGCTCCAATGCAGAAAACTCGAGAGACAAAGAGAAATCAAAAATAATTTAAGTGTTATCGGCCGTTTTAATTATATTTTAAATAAAATAAACATTGCCTAGAATCAAACATGTAACATACAGGAAAGGTGTAACATGCCCTATCCGCTGAGCTACATCCCATTTTGTGATTAATATATTCACAGTTTATACATACTCTACAATTAAACTTAAAGTACATTAGCGGTTGAATCGGCCAACCAACTGGTTCCACCTGAACACCGGGTTAAAAAAATTGCTCGAACCTGATATTTTATTGAGTTAAATTTGTTTCGAGTTTGAAAGGTGCGGGAAACGAGTTAGATACCTCATAATATATTATTATGATTATTAACCTTTATCACAGCCACATATACAACATTTAATTTTATCTAAATTGAATAATCAACTAATAATTTAAGACGATGTGAATATTATGCCGACAGGCAGGGAGCCATACTCATCTTTGTCTATGTTTGTCAACTGTCATGATACGTGCCCTCGACCCACTTGAATGATAAATTCAATATTTATTAGGTGTTAAACTGTGTTCGTCAATTTGATATTTTAGGATTATAATAATTATTTGATTTTTGTCTTTCACCAGATTCATCATGTTAAATTATTATATTGACTAAAGGGATACTCTCCATAACATATGTAAATTAACGGGTTTTTGATATCCACGCGTTACTACGGGTTAAAAAACATATATTTATCTTGATAAAAATAAAATAAGATATAGTTTTGATTTAGTACATTTTAAAATTAAGTATACTTAAAAGCTCATTTAATAAGGCGAAATTGAGGTAAGTTATGCTCCATTTGAAACTAAATATGTCTTGCGTGTACTGTTAATATGCAAAAATAAATACAAATTTTCCCGATCCGACTATTGACCCAACATTCCATCCTACGCTAAGAAACTTGTGCCCAAACGGTGGTGATGGAACAAGGGTTGTGGCCATGGACACCGGAAGTGTAGGAAACTTCGACAATTCATACTATGCAAACTTGAGGAGTAGACGAGGGGTACTTGAATCCGATGCTGCCTTGTGGAACAACCCAACAACACGAACACTTGTGCAACGGTTTCTTGGACTTTGGGGATTGGTTGGATTAAGATTCGACGTTGAGCAGTGGAGGATCTAAGTATGTGCGACATGTGCGACCGTACATGGCCTCCACTATTCTAGGGCCTCAAATTTTTCATTCTTTTAGTATAAATATTTTGATTTTTTAGGTGTCTAAGTCCCTATTAACAAATAAACTTAGTGATTTTGAGTTTTTAGTAGTAATAGTTATTTGGTTTGAAATCTTATAATTTGTTATTTTGAATTCGGTGTGAAATCTTATATTCGTTATTTTGATAAGGAAGAAGACATAATCTAAAGATGCTTATTGATGCTTCTATTTTAGAAGTGAAAGGTTGATTTCTTTGTTTGAAGAGTTTAGAGAAACTTTTTTTTAATGCATAGTGCCTCTTAATCTTTAGCACGACCGCAATTGAATTTGATTTTAGTTTCGTGTTTAACGCCCTCTTATTTGATTATCACACAGGACGACCAAAATTCATTTGCCGGCCCTGACGTTGAGTTTGCGAGATCAATGGTGAGAATGGGCAATATTGAGGTCAATACTGGGACTCAAGGTCAAATTCGTAGGGTTTGGAAAATGCTATTAACTGATCAGCCACCGAGGATTCGAGTGTGATTTTGAAATGGTTGATGTTACACAATCATTATATTCCAAGGAACAAACTGTTCTATAATAAATCATGAATAAACTGTCTTTTAATTCCTAAGTTGGTTTTTATTCTTTGATGGTTAACAAACTGGCCCAAAGTCTTCAAATAAACCCAAACTGGCCCATTTTTTAAAATCTGCTATTTTTAGTTGAGTGGGCTTAATTAAGTTTAGATAAAAATTGGGCAGTCATGGGTTTAAGCAAAGCTTGACTGGGCCAAATACCAATGAAAACTATCTTGGTATTGAAATATATGATACATAACATTTTTTTAATTAACATAAAATGTTAAATGCCATTATAATTTTGATTGATTAAATTTTATTGATATTTGGTTGAAGGAACAAGAACATCAACTTTAAAAAATACGATAAATATTTAACAAACCAAATTGCTTCTAGCTTTAAAGTTATTTTAGAAATTTTTATAAAAGTAAATGAACTTTTGATAACAACTTAAAAACAAGTTTATTTTAGTTGAGAAGTAAATAATAGCTAAACATGGTTGGGTTATACGGTTTTAATGATTTTTCTCCCCAATTAGGTGTTTTCAAAGGTAAATATCAAGGCAACATATAAGGATGCCATAGAGTTACTCTACCTTTGACTATATGTTTTAGGATGGAACCTCATGCCCACATATTATGTTTGGGTTCGTGCGATTTTGGTTTAGGAATGTACCAATAATCTTCTCCCTTTTTGCAAAGTTCATTTCTCTTATAATAACTAGTTTTCTGAGTGCTATGTTGAACAACTTACACGGTACATGTTAATGGTTTATATTGAGATCCCTTCTCTTACACTTTTTTAAGACATAAGTACTAACTGTCTTTTAGATTTTTCGTTCTTGATGGCTTTAAGTTTGAGTAAGGGTGACGAATAAAGTCTAATTGTTGTCTGGACTTTTGCTCCTTGATGGATTTAAGAGCGTACCCGATGGCCGGCGTTACGGTGGTAAAGCGCGTTATGACCGAATTTTTACTTTTTTTTTGTTTTGTTTTTGTTTTTAAAACGTTAACTTGATTAAAAAAATAATTTTTTAAAAAACTAGCCGTTAAATATATATATAATTTTTTTATTTTTGACCGTTAGCTAGCCGTTTTTTTTTTTTTTTTTCTAACCAACTCTATAAATACCCAACCACAAACACAAAACCATACACCAAATCATCTTCTATCTCTCTACAAAACTATACACAAAAAATACATAAGTTGAAAAGAAAAAATGTCGCAGCACAACGATTATTCGCCATCCGATTCCAACTCTCCTTCCTCCCCGGGCTTCGCAAATTTCCAAACACAACCCCGTGGCTTCACTTCACTACTTGGTGGAAACACCAACATTTAACCTCCACCCCATCAACAAGGCATGAACGAATGACAACAATTTCAGTTTTGGCAATGGCAACAACAACACTCATCACAAACACAATCATTCCATCAACCACAAACACAATCATTCCACCAACCACATACACAATCATTCCAACAACCCCAAACACAACCATTCCAACCGTCTCAATCGTTCCAACCACAATAAGCAGAACCTAGTAGCTCTCGTAAGAGAAAAGATAAAGGTAAGAAAAAAGCTACGGTTGTGGAAGTCGAAGCCCCACCATCGAAGATTCAGTGGTCACAATCCCAAGAACGACGTTTGACGGAAAATTGGGTTCATGTATCGGAGTGCAGGAGAAAAGGAAACTCACAAAACAGAGTAATTTTTTGGTATCGTGTTATGGCTATTTTCAACGAAGGTTTGACGGAACCTTTCACAAAAAATCAACTAAGTGGAAAATGGAGGGCTATGAGCCAAGCTTTGCGGTCTTTCATAGCATGCCATGACCGTGCCGAACGAGATCGATCAAGCGGTGAGGATGACAAAGCGGTCTACACAACGGCGTTAACCATGTACGAAGCCGAGGTCGGACGCCCATTCGTCATCATGCTGCGTGGGAGGTTTTTCATAAATCGCCAAAGTTTCTAAAACCTAAACCCGTTGACGAAGCGATAAACCTCGACGACGGTAAAGAATAAGAATCGGACCTCTTTGGTCATGATGAAACTCAACGACCTTTAGGGAAGCCACAAGCAGCTAAAGTCGCACAGTCCTCCTCGTCCTCTTATGTATCTTCGAAGCGGGACGAGTTTAACGACATCGTTGTCAAAGAACTTCGCGTGCTTATGATCGCTAAAACAATGGAGATCCAAGACAAACGCCGTTTTCGGAAAATGGAATTTCTACGTATGCCAACACATGATATGGAACCAGAGGATCGGACCGAAGTCGAGAGGATTAAGGCAGTTGATGATGGACCGGATCTCGAAAGGCGAGAGGCTTTCATAAAACGTATGATAAACGCGCGTCGAATTTGCCGCCGAAAGTAACAATTAGGTTTTAATTACGTATTTTATTTTTAATTATTATTGTATCGTTTTTTTATTTTTAATGTTAATGTTAATCTAAATTTATTTTTATTATTAATGTATTTTTATCAGTGTTCTAAATAACCCGCCATGAAACCGCCATGTCTCGCCATTTCTCAAGGCTTGGAGTAGCCGCCATGGCGCCGCCATGTCTCGCCGTTTCTCAAGGCTTGGAGTAGCCGACACGAAATGATGGATAACTTCTTTGTAAAGCTTGGTTACTATATTTTACATTAGTTGCATATTGATATATGAAATTATTAACTTTTTATAATTTATTGGTGTTGATATAACTTAATAATAGTAAAAATATATATAAAATTATAAAATATATTAATTTTTTGCCGCTTTTTCACGCCTTGAAAAACGCCATGTCTCGCCATTTCTTGCAAAGCTTGAGGCTTGCTCATGCCGCCACGCCACGCCTTACGTTATCTATAACCTTGATTTTTATTATTAATAATATATTAAAAATAATATGAGTAAAAAGAAAAAAAATTAAAAAAATTGGTGGGTCCCAGAATTCGGTGTTAAGGCTGAGGGGTATTTCTAGTGTTATGTTATGGGCGGTGTTAAGCTGACGTGATCATAACACCGAGTTTTTCAGTGTTATTGTTGGAGGTGCTCTGTCTTAAAGGTTGTAGGATCTAGTTTTATGAGAGACAAAAATATGTAAATTATAATGGTCAAGTGTATTTCTGGCGAGACTACTCGAGTGCAAAATGAAGGTGGTTATGGTGATACTAGGCTGAAGAGTTAGCGATGATAGTAACTTGACTAGTTAGAAAAGATTAAAAACACTAGTTTGGTGGATAAGGGATTGACCACGCGATTCACCTCTAGTGTTAGAATGAGTATTCCGGTGAATTGATGAAATTTTGGAGGGCAACAAAGTCTGTGGTTCTCACGAGCAAGTCTCAATTGTCTTCTTGTATATATGATTCTTGTCCTTATCCTACCCCCTTTGACAAGGATGGTTGTAGGTCTTATTTAAGTTCACAACCCATTCACATTGGTTTCGTCATTGTCTTTACGTCAAGGTGATCTTGAAGTCCTTGTAAAGATACGTAAGATTTCGTTGTGAGACCCATAGAGTTTTGTCCTCATCTTACAACCTTCGACGAGGATGCTTGTAGGTTCTATTTAAGTTCGCAACCAATTTAAATATAGCTTCCTCACAGTCTGTCGAGGTGATCTTTGCAGCTCTCATCTTACAACCTTCCATGAGACCCTTATAAATTTGCATTTCTTTAGCTGGCAAATTCCTTTACAATAATTGTGTTTAAGAATAATTTTTTTGCTTAAACCTCCTGCTCTTCGTACCCAAGGCAGGATACGTTATTATATAACCTGGTGTGTAATATTATCTACTTACGTGTTAAATAATGTGATCGTAATTTTTATTAAAGCTGGGCCCTGATTGTTGGGCCTGTATATTTAGGACAAGAACTGTTTGATGGGCTAATGGCTACACCATTCAAAACAAAGATCCAGTACATAACTGGCTTTAATGTCCCATTTTGTTCAATTCTGTTTTGCACATGTTAGTAACCTAGTGTTTTATATAGTGACTTAGTCACGACTAGTATATTGAATGCGTGATGCGTCTTGTTGGTGTGAGATTCGGCTCAGCGGTTTAGCATTGACATCTCATTAGATTGTAGTGACCTATCACGTCGAAAACAATTTAGTTAAGTTAATGCTCATGGTATGTTGTTCAAAATGAAAATGCTCATTGTATGTAAGTACGAACATAAACACAAAAGATTGCGATTCTTAAATATTTTTTTCTTCCAAAACTGGGTTGATTTTGAGGGGTCTCCCTCTTCATTTTTACCACTTCCTTTCCGTACTAACTCTCCTAGGAATAAATGAATAAATTAAGAATACGATGTGCAATTAACCGATGTTTTGTTTTCGGTCATATTCACCAGACGTTAGGGGCAAATAACAAATTATTCTCTACATCTTGAATCCCTAGATTCACAAAACTCAACAACGGCCATATAAATATCAACTTATAAGTTAAAATTCATGATCTTTGTTAAAACTAAAAACCCATTTTTCTTACATCCTCAAACCCTAAAACCGCGAACAAGTAAACGATCCACTAAACTTAGCGTTGAAAAGCTCTACTTCAAAAATAAAAATAAAACCAATGGATTCAACTCTGGATTCTAACATATTAAAACCAACCATAAGGCAAATTCGATCTTGACATTCTTAAAACAAATATTAAACACCAATATAACGTATATAATTTTATTTAATTAGAAGGATACACAACTTACATTGCACTACTATGGAGGTGCAAAGGTGGGATGCTTTGCTCATTTCTAAAGAAATTATCAGGATCAACCATAGTTTTAATCGTTACGAGCCTATCATAATTTTCTTCTTTAAAATACCTCACTCCATAGACCAACCCTTCTTCATAACTATTCTCCCTATGATGGTTCACACCAATGTCCAAGTCCCTATAGTTGAAAAATGCTTCTCTAGGATTCTTGGACACAAATGGAGTCATATGATATTGCATCATCCTTGAAAACTCTACGTTTCGGTTCACTGCTTTGGTCCCTAGCTCGTCCCAATATGTTTCATATTCAATCATTGCTATTTTTCCTGCTCGATTCGGGTATGGTTTTGCAAACTCTGAGATCTCGTTCATCCGTCCACCTAATGGATTGAAAGTGACCATTTGGTTTTCGAGTTCTTTCATCTTTTTGAATATGGATTCAAATCCTTTTTTCGAAATAGGGGTTTTTACATAATCTGATTTGATTTTAAATGGTCTATCTCTTTCAGGTTGTTGGTCTCGAGAAAGGAGAGTGTCGACTGGTGTTCCGACTGGGAACCCTGCATAAAGCAATGTTGACTTGACCCAACTCGCTTCAACACAGTCTGATTCTTGTAACCCTAGTTCTGGAAAATTAGCGTTCATAAGACTCAAGAGTCTTGTGGAGTTTCCCAAAAACAAGCTAGGGAATGAGGCACGTATCATCTTCATTCCCTCTGTGTTATTAATGACAACAAAGCTCATTCGAATGTAGAGATCTTTGTCCAATTTGTCCGCAATTTGTAACCATTTGTAGGCAATATTTGTGATGTTTTTTCCAGATGTTCTCTGCAAATTGAAGAAAGTTACTTGTGGCGGAACACGAACCAATTTGAAGTGGAATGCAAGAATAACACCAAAACTTGAACCACCTCCACCTGTAATGGCCCAAAACAAATCTTCCCCCATCGACCTTCGATTCAAAATTTCTCCATTCACATCAATTAACCAAGCATCTAGGGCTGAATCCACGGTTAAACCATATTTTCGAACCATGTTACCATAACCAGCTCCACTACAATGTCCACCAATAGCAACCGTAGGGCAAACTCCACCAGGGAGGCCATGTACATTGCTTTTCTCGGCAATTTTGTAATAAACCTCACCGAGTGTGGCACCAGTTTCAACCCACACAGTTTCTTGTTCCATGTTAACATCAATTGATCGAAAATTAAACATGTCAAGAATAAAGAAGGGGACGGTATCATCATAAGAAAGGTAGGAGAGGCCCTCATAGTCATGGCCACCGCTTCTTGTTCTCATATGCAAACCATATATTTGCGCGCAAATGATGGCGGCTTGGATGTGCGACACGTGTAATGGGGTGAGTATAAGTGATGGTGTCGTATATGTGGAGTTATCGAAAATAGGGTTTCGGATGTATGCATGGTATACGGAAGAGAACGAAGAGTTGTCTGGAGTGTAGATAGTTCCGATGATCGGAAAATTAGGTTCTGACCGGCGATTTAGGCAGTTGATAAAAGTGTCAGTCACTTGATCTGCATATGATTTGGTAGAGATAAAGAGAAGGAAGAGGGCTAAAATGGAGATTGCCATGTTTAGTAAAGATGCATGCATGGCGATCGATATTTATACACACATGCAAACATTTGTTATTAAATTTATTAATTTTGGACCAAAACGTTAAGTCAAGAAACAATTTTGTAAATTTTGGAATGGTACCATTTGTTTCAAGTAAAAACAAATAGAATAAGTCTAATAAGCAACCGAAATTTATGGAAGAAAAACGTATATACCCCACATATTTTTTATTACTTGTTCAAAATGTTATATTAACGATAAGTCTTGCAACATTTATTCAAGAAATTAACTCCGTTATTTTGTCTCAAAACTTGTGTTGTAACTCTGATAAGGACAAATTGTAATCAATACAACAATTTAAAAGGCCAATAATCACAACCAATTAATTATGAAAAGTGTCAAGTATTCATATTGTGACAATTGTTAAGGTACCTTAAAAAGGAGTATTTTCGTTATTTCTGGATATGTCTAAGTGGCTTAGTATTATATTAGCCGACTATTATTTTAAAAGAGGTCTTAGTTTCAATGCTCAACAGGTAAACCTATTTGAGATGGTTATAGAAAGATTTTTCAAAACGTTCACTACGAGACACTCGATTCAGTTACCTACATTTGAGCACGACAGACTCGACATATATCCTGATACTCTGAAAATTAAGAAAAACCTGATCCGAGTACTTTAAAATTTAGTTGAACATATTTACGTATTATTTTCTTAATTAATCTAAAAATATTTTAAAAAGATAAATGCAAACATACTTTTGTAGTATCATGCATTAGAAGACAAAGATACACTACCAAGTAAAGTATAGTGCTAGAAAGTAATAAACAAACTTTAAGAATCTTACACCTAACATTCATTTATTGTACTAGCATAATACAACACTACGGAGTGGTGTAAACATAAATGAGTGGTGTAAACATAAATGAGACGTTATGATTAAACATGATAAAATGTGTTTTATTTTTAATTTTTAAATTTTAAATATGTTTTGAATTATTATTACTATTTTAATTCTAAGTATGTAAACTTAATTTTTATTTAAAATCTATTTGTATTATTTTAATATATTTTATGTATTAATATATTTATAATTTAAATTTATTATTATAATTACTAATTTAAGTATGTATTATTCTACTAAGTTTGTTTATTAAAGTGATTATTTTAAAAATCATAATATCATGTATACATATATTTATTCCAATTAATCAACTTTAAAGAATTTTATAATAAGATTTTAGAATGATTATGATTAATTATTAAATTATACTTTAATATTTTATTTATTTATATATAAGTTATAAAACTTAGACATTAAAATTGATCAATAACTTGAATTATTTTATTATAATCAATAGCCACAATATAATATACTTAAAAAAAGTTCTTAAAACCAAAAGAGATAATATGTTTTATATAGTAATATAGATATAGATATAGATTTCTACAAGTATATATATCTGAAAGATGTATATATATAAGAAAATAAATACCACCAATTAATTTTTTGGGTACAACATATCTATAAAACATTTTATACGTTAACAAAAAGTTATAAAATAGTAAACAAAACTTTGGTACTCTACATGATCCGGATCCAATGACTTGACATAACCGTTATATTCATAATATATACTAAAAGAAATGCATCAAAAGTCAAATGACGAAGTCTTGACCATTAGATTAGTTTGAAGATTAATTTTAAACTCTTAAATCAAAATGATGATGTCATACTACATCATCATTATATACTTTTAGTTTAACCCTTCACTTTTAAAATATAATTTTAATCCTTCAACTTTAATAAATATTTTAAAAAAAATTGATTAATACTATTATTTTAAGTTTAAAATACCTTTTGTATATTAAACTTTTTCTATAAATAAATTATATATTTAATTCGGATTTTCTTTTATACTTTTCACTATGAGACAAGATCAATATTTCAATATATTATAATTGTATATTATCTTTTATTTTCACTTCTTTACGTTTACGAATTTAAATGTGAAGTTAAAAATACATACATATAAATAAAACGACAAATATTTGACATATTCTCTTACATCGTTAATGATAAACGATGTTCAATTAGTTTTTATATATTATCTTATATTTTTCTCGATAAATTTCTCATGTAAACGCGGAAAATAATCTAGTTGGTTATACAACAATTATTTCCTATAAAATGAAGCCAATAGTATAATGTGAACTATATTTGAAAACAATATACAATATTTTTGGAAAATGAAACTAAGAGTGTGATGGGTTTGGAAATTAGAATGATAAGTAAAGCAACAACTTGTTGTCGTTTAGTTGTCCGTCGCTCGTAGTCTCCGTCGAAGGTGGTTGTTCCGGGATGTTTGGTTTAAAATTATGAATTTAAAATATTGGTGTCAAACCCATAATAACACAGTCATCAAATTAACCCATCAAAGTAAATAAGTTTGTTCTTTCATTTACATTTTCTAAATTAGTAAAACTCATATCTATAGTAGGGTAACAACCAAACATTCTTAAATATGTATAGTTATACCAATGCACGTTTAAATTATGAAAGTTGGACCATCTAAAAGCACATATATTCTTTTTTTTTAAAAGAACAAAAAGATTGATATTATCTACCTTTTTTTTATTTATGGAAAAAGCTTCTTTTATAAAGAAAAAAAAAGAAAAAGACATATCATGTAACCTTTGTTGCATTGAAAAAATGTATTGTTAAGACCTCTTCAACATCTTTCCTATTGTTAATCTATATCTAAATATATATAGATAAAAAAGAAAACTGTGAGAAACTTTTAGATAAAATTTAACTTCTCTTTATATAAGGAACACTATTCACTTATGTATAACTTAATTAACCCTTTTAACCATTTTGTTACTAAATTTATATATATAATCTTATTGTACTTTAAAAATTGGGAATCGCAAGAATTTAAAAGTCCTCCACTGAATGGGATGAGAAAGACAAGTTCGGAAATTTGGTAGATTTCTTCGAACGCAATCCACAAAAATTCCATAAATCCCTTGAACGAGCTTGCTGAGGACCACCCCGTCCTATTCTTGAGTGAGCCGGAGCGCAACAATTTCTTATATAACTTATTTATTAACTAGTAACAAATAATTAAACTTGTTCAAAATACATATTTTTAATTTCTTTTTTGTGTCAAAATCTTTTAAAAAGTTTGAGGAATATTAAAGTTTTGAAGATATCTAATTTTAAAAAATTGTTGTACAATGCTGAGTAAATTTGTTATATAAATATTTATGTAGCTTTTCTTTAAATATTAAAGTATATATATGATTGAAGATGAAAGATTTTAGATATATAATATACTAAAAATTATTCATTTTTTCTTCATATTAAAAGATAGAGATAAAGTTATAGTCAAAAATAGTTTTAATTTTTAAGACTTGCCCAAATGTTCTTCTATATCTATATTATATCTCTAAGTATAGAGATTGATGAATATATATTTACTCCAATGATTTCCTTAAAAATAGAGAAAGTACTAAAGAAACCTATTTATTTTTTATATATATTTTAAAAAATATTATTTGTTTAGTTATAGTTTAATTTATCATTTTAAGTCATTATTCTATTTAACTTATATATATATATATATATATATATATATATATATATATATATATATAGAGTTGGTTTCATTTAAGAACCATGTAATTATTTAGGAACCATTAGGAACCAAGGTGGCAATTTTGTAATTAAACTCAAGGTGGCAATTTTGTAATTAAGTCAAAATTGAGATCCAAATTGGAAATCAATTAAAACCACTTTAAAATCCTAATTAACTTTAAATTAACATATCTAGAGTATAACTAGGTTTTAGGAAAAACTAAATACACCATTAGAACAAGCATTTAATTATCTTTCCAACGAGCACCCACTTGATATACTTTTGACGACTTTTTTTTTTTTTTTTTTTACAGTGAGTTTCGGTATATACACTAGTGTATATACTAAATATTCACCAGTGTATGTATTAATTCACAAAAAACACATCTGAACCATATATACTATACACTAGTGTATACACTATATTCACTAATGTATAGTTATACACTAGTGTATTTATACACTACAGTAGTGTATTTATACACTAGTGTATACACTATATTCACTAATGTATAGTTATACACTAGTGTATTTATACAATATACACTAGTGTATACACTATATTCACTAATGTATAAGATGTATTCTCTATTGAATACATGGTATTCACTGGTGTATATTGTATATTCACTTGTGTATATTGCGTATTCACTGGTGTATATTGTATATTCACTTGTGTATATATATATATTGTATATTCACTTTTGTATATTGCGTATTCACAATTAAAAGGAAATTAATATAAAGATTCGTATACATTAGTGAATATAGTGTATACACTAGTGTATAGTGTATATGGTTTAGATGTGTTTTTGGTGAATTAGTATATACACTGGTGAATATTTAGTATATACACTAGTGTATATACCGAAACTCACTAAAAAAAAAAAAAAAAAAAAAAAGTCGTCAAAAGTATATCAAGTGGGTGCTCGTTGGAAAGATAATTAAATGCTTGTTTTAATGGTGTATTTAGTTTTTCCTAAAACCTAGTTATACTCTAGATATGTTAATTTAAAGTTAATTAGTATTTTAAAGTGGGTTTTAATTGATTTCCAATTTGGGGATTTGACTTAATTACAAAATTGCCACCTTGCCTAAAAATGGTTCCTAATGGTTCCTAAATAATTGATGGTTCCTAATGAACCCACCTCTATATATATATATATATATATATATATATATATATATATATATATATATATATATATATATATATATATATATATATATATATATATATAGAGGTGAGGTTCCGCTACACTTCATGCTTAAACTACATACCGGTAGGAACACTCAAAAATAAATTTAAAAATAGAAAAAAAAATGTTTTTTTAAAACTATTTTGGAGAGTCATTCTAAAATAACCTCTAGAATCATTTTATAAAATAAAAAAAAATTGACTTTTTTTTCGAAGTTTTTGATTTTTAAAAACTTAGATGCATTTTTTCGGTAAATGCATTTATTTAGAAAAATGTCTTTTTATTTTCAAAAATAAGGTGCATTTTAAATATATTTTTTTCTAATATTAATAATAAGATTCAGTTTTATCTATAAATTAGATGCATATTTGAAAATAAGTAGATGCATTTTTTATAAAATTAGAAAAATGCATCTACCGAAAAAATGCATCTACGTTTTTTTCCGAAAAAAATCAATTTTATTTTATTTCATAAAAAGATTCTCGAGGTTATTTTAGGAAGATTCTTCGAAAAAAATATAAAAAAAACTTTTTTTTAACTATTTTTAAATTATTTTTTAAAACGTACTTATTGGTATGTATTTTAAGCATGGTTTGTATTTTATCCACATAATATATATATATATATATATATATATATATATATATATATATATATATATACATATAAAAGAACTAATTTATGCGAGAACTCTTATCTCGGCGATAACTCTTATTTTTGCAAAAACTGTGAGGAATCTAAAAAAAAATATCAATTAATACGTAATTATGCCCATTGAAATGAAAGAACTATTGAATGTTAAAAATCTAGTAAAAATATAAACAAAAATTTAAAAATTTGTATGAAATCATGTGTATTTTGAATTGTTCACATGTAAAGGTATTTTAAAAAAAATGAGTATTAATATATGAACGAGATTTTTTTACGTTATTTTATATAATTTTCTGTAGTTTTTTCATTTATATTTACCTGATTATTAATCTCTGAAAGTGTAAGAAAAAAGTGAAACATGATTAACACTTTTTCGTGAGAGTTTTCGTAGTTTTTGGAAAAAAAAAGTTTTGGAATAAACATTCAATATATATATATATATATATATATATATATATATATATATATATATATATATATATATATATATATATATATATATATATATATATGCCAAAGTGGATATAGCATGCTGCCTATCTGTGGAGGTCTCGGGTTCGAGGGTCTCTCAGGGTGGGTAATTTATAGGCACATGTTTCTTGCATGATGAGATTGGTGAATATACAAATGTATACCATGGGCTAAGAGGCACATTCTAAAAAACATTTTTTTTTTGCGAAAAAAATATATCTTAACTAACTACATATAAAGTATTTGGACTTTTATTGAAATATAAGTACCAAATTTATTAAAATACCCCTCATTTTTATTTAACACGTTTAAATATGTCAAACAATATTTTTTTTATTTGATTTTTCACATTTATTTTTTTTAACCTAACTAAAATTCAAATACAACTTATATTAAGTAACTTAACTATTAAAATAATAAAAAACTATCATAATATAATAATACTAATAATTTAATTTTTTTTATAATAATACAAACATTATCAAAATACCCCTCATTTTCTGTTTAACACATTAAAATTTGTCATCCAATATTTTCTTTATTTGATGGAACATTTAATTTTTTCAACCTAATCAAAGTTCAAATACTTATAATAATTACTTAACTATTAAAATAATGAAAATCTATCCTAATATAATAATACTAATAGTTATATATATATATATATATATATATATATATATATATATATATATATATATATATATATATATATAAATATATATATTATAATAATCAAGTTATATTTACAAAAATGACTTGAATATAGTTATAATTTTAATACTTTTCAAGAATAAACGTATATAATTATTAAACCTTACAGTCAAAAATAAGTATAAAAATAATATTCTCTAACATAGAAATTAGATATATAGTTATATTCTCTAACATAAATAATAGTATTCTCATTTGTAGGGCTGTAAATGAATCGAACGAACACGAAAGATGATTGTTCGTGTTATTTGTTTAAGTTTAAATAACAAATGAACCAACACAAACACATTTACAAACGGAATTTTGTGTTCATGTTCGTTTATTAAAAAATAAGCTTGTTCGTGTTAGTTTATGTATGTTCGTTTGGATGTTAAACGAATATATATGAATGCTAAACGTACATAAAACGACTAAATAAAACAACCTAAATTATTAATAAAAATAATTATCTTATATTTTTAAATCTGGATGCACATCATTTATATTTATATTTATTTTCTATTTTTACTTATTTATTTTATTAATTAATTCTCAAGAAAGAAACAAAAATAACTTTGAATAATATATTATTTTGTATTATGTTAAGTATTTCAAAATGAATATAATAAAGTAGCATTAATTAATAACCGAATATAAACGAATAAAATTAAAATGAACGTTCACGGATATAAATGAACGAACATGTATTGTTCGTTCACCTCTGTATATATAATAAAAGTCCGTCAAAATTAAAAAAAAAATTATATTTTTTCAAAAGAGAATTAAATATCCGTTCTAACGGTATTTTTTTATTTCGTAAAAGTTTATAATTTAAAGGATATTTAATTTTTAAAATATAATAAATTTTATTAAATGATTGATTATAAAGTGGTTTTTAACTCTTTATTTATATATATAATCCGATTTTAGTAAAAAGTCTATAAAAATAAAAAGAGTAGGAAGCTTTTACATTGGGACATGGGTCTAAAAAAGAGAAATGGGTATAAAGGGCATAATTGACATACCACATTTATTTAAATTTTATATAACTTCTACAAACTAAAATTCCTAAACTCTAGCATGCAAATCGTGAATTTTTTTTTTTTTTTTTTTTTTTTTTTTGAAAGGCTAATGTGGAGACAACTAACAAAGAATTAGAAGTCAAAAAATACACGTATAGTACTATACAACACCAAGACAACAAGTCTAGCACTCTAAATCGAAACCTTAACTGCTAAGGTTACAAAAGGGATGAAAAAACTCTTGCCAATTACACCGACGCAAGACAAGAGAAAAATCCCCACACATGGAGGCCGAGCCACTGGTTTTCACTCCATAGTGTTTTTGATGTAACCCCAAACAGGTTTCGAGTGTCACCAAAAAAATCAACAACCGAAAAAAGAAAGTCTCTTTTGCAGTTGCTTGGATGCATCGAAGGTCTTCCCCAATTACTCGAACGCAAAATCCCTCCACTTTTGTTCACTGAAATCATCCAAATTTGCACGATTTTTAACCCAAAAGAAGCCTAAAGTTTTTATTTCATTAGTAAGCCCTGCTATAGACCTCTTTGTATTATTAAATACCCGGTTGTTGCGTTCTTTCCATATCACCCAACACGATAGTAGAGTAACAACTTGTATCAGCGATCTTCTAGTATTTGTACCCGAAGCATAAGAATGAAGATATATTACATCCTTGATCGAATCGTGAATTTTAGTTTTGCTTTTGCTGATCATTGTGGTTTTATACAAAAGTCTTGACATAAATCGTCTATTTAATTATTAATTAATATGTATAATACTAAACAAAATAAACAAAGTTATGCTAAATTGTAAAGAAATTTATTGCGTACGGTCAGTTTTTATAAATAATTATTTAGAGGGATATGACATGTTCATCATTTTTCCACGATGATGTTTTCGTCATTTAAAAATGCTGAACGTACATCATTTTCCTTCCAACTACTTGAAACTTGAAAGTACAATAATGCATCAATTCAATGTTGGACCCATATTATTTGTGACCCTCATTGATCATTTATCCTTACTGATATGATGACTGACACTAATTAACTGAAATCTGTGTCTAGTAAATATTCGATGGACGTATTTACCTTAATGACGACACTATAGATTTCCCATTAGGTGATCGGAACTATGAGAGCTTAAATGTAAACACTTATTAAACACCATTGGACTAAATAATACATACTCCTAATTTGAGTGTGTATATAAGGGGACATAATAAACCCTTAGAAGGGTTGGTCATTCTTGACTATCTATCTCCTTTATCCTAAAACACATACAAGTGTTTTCTCTCTATAACGGTTCTAATATAACCGGAATTCCATCCTAATACGATCATCTCATTTTGGGAATCGATGGCTAACTTATTCAACAACATCACCGAATCATCAGGAGGTATGTAAATAACATGAATCAATCTAATTTAATCCAACATGTGGTATCAGAGCCAATGGCTCGTGATTATCCATTGGTTCATGTTTATTTATCGCTTGGCTATTGCTATTATTGATTCTGCAACTTTTCTGGCCGGCGAATTTTGATTTTTGGGTGAAAAATGGGATTTTTTGAACCTGGTGGCGGCTGCTGCAACCCTAATTTCGACGAACTTCGTCCGTGCGGATGAAGGCTCATCCGTACGAACCTAACTTGTTCATACGTACGGATGAGTCTCATACGTACGAATGAGTTTTCTTGATTCGTACGAACCTGACTTGTTCATTAGCACGAACCAAAGATTATTCATGCGAACCTAATTTGTTCATGCGTACGGATGAAGTCTCATACGTGCGAATGTGTTGCTTGATTCGTGCGAACCTGACTTGTTCATTAGCACGAACCAAGGATCACCTCATACGAACCTAACTGTTGATCCGTACGAATCTGGGCTAAATGCGTGCGAACCTAGGCTTACATCCGTACGAACTTAAACATTACATCCGTACGAATCTAGGATTAATCCGCACGAACCTGGACTTACATCCGTACGAATCAATACTCATCCGTACGAATATAATCTCATCCGTACGGATGATTACAGACCCTAATTTGGTCGGTTTTTTAAATATGAAGGTTCTAATGGTGTCCGTGAACACATAATGAAGATGGTTGACATGTCTCACAAGCTTAAGAATTTGCAAATGGACGTCTCAGATAATTTTCTTGTGCACTTCATAATGACTTCCTTGCCTGCTCGGTTCGACACTTTCAAAGTGAATTATAACGCTATGAAAGATAAATGGTCGATAAGTGAACTGATTGCTATGTGCGTTCAAGAGGAAGATCGTCTTAAGCACATTCAACCTGAAGCTGTTCACCTTACTACCACTTCAAACCCCAAGAAGAGGAAAGGTAACTACAGTAATAAGACTGAGAATAAAGTCCAAAATCATGGTGCTGCTACCTCTGGCCCTAAACCTTCAACAAGCAATACTAACTGCAAGTTCTGTCGCTCCAAAGGGCACGGACAGAAAGATTGCTCTAAATTCAAGGACTGGCTAGCTAAGAAAGGTAACATTCTTTACGTAATATTTGATTCCTTTACTACTGATGTTCCATTTAATACATGGTGGGGTGACTCTGGTTCTATGGTCCATGTGACCAATTCCTTACAGGGATTCCTTACAATCCAGAAGCTACAAAAGGACCAAAGAAAACTTAGAGTTGGAAATGGTGATCTCTTAAGTGTCGAAGCCATGGGGACTTTAAATTTACATATGAATACCGGAAAGTGTATTAGATTAATAGATACCTTATATGTACCGAGAATTACTCGGAACCTTGTATCTATATCTAGACTTGATCTTGAAGGTTATGTAATTACTCATGGTTGTGGCAGGATCACTTTTACTCTTAATAATGAATTGTTTGGTTGTGGTTTTTTGGATGGATTACTGTATAAATTAGAACTAGATCATAATTTCTCACAGTCTTTGTTGTCTCTTAATATTGATGACATAACTAAAACAAAGACAAAATCACCTAAACAAGCAGAGAATTCCTCCACATTGTGGCATAAACGTCTCGGTCACATCTCACGAGATCGCATGACACGACTCGTCAAAGAAGGAATCTTACCCTCTCTTGATTTTAGTGATTTTGAAACATGTATTCAATGCCTCAAAGGCAAAATGGCTAAAGGGAATAAGAAAGGAGCCACCAGATGTTCCAACTTGTTGGAAATAATTCATACTGATATTAGTGGCCCCTATCCCGCATCAATAACATGACATACATCATTTATTACATTCATTGACGATTATTCACGTTACATGCACCTTTATCTAATTAAAGAAAAATCTGAATCCTTACAAATTTTTGTCGATTATAAAACTTTGGTTGAAAACCATCTCGATCATAAGATAAAAGTTGTCCGATCAGATAGGGGAGGTGAGTATTACGGTAAACATACTGATATTGGTCAAGCTCCTGGTCCTTTCTATAATTTTTGCAAGGAACATGGCATAATTAACCAATACACCATGCCAGGTTCTCCTCAACAGAATGGTGTTGCTGAAAGGAGAAACCGAACTTTAATGGACATGGTGAGAAGTATGCTCGCCAACACTAACCTACCCAAATTTCTTTGGAGTGAGGCCTTAAAAACAGCTGTTCATATACTCAATAGGGTTCCATCAAAATCTGTCCCTAAAACTCCTTATGAGATCTGGACAGATAGGAAACCGAGTCTAAAATATATGAAAGTATGGGGCTGTCCTGCCGAAGCAAAAGTCTATAACCCTAACTTAAAGAAACTGGATTCTAAAACCCTTACATGTTTCTTTATTGGTTATCCCGAGAACTCAAAAGGTTATCGGTTTTACTGTCCTTCTCACTCTACCCGCATCATAGATACGCAACATGCCACTTTCCTCGAAAATTCAGAGATCAGTGGGAGCACGACAAATCCTGATTTAGATTTGCAAGAAGTACAAGAAGCGGGGGGAAACCATTCGTCGGTTATTACGATTCCTCCGATAATTCCTCTTGTACCCAACGCTGCTCCCGCTATACCTGGATCTCCTAATGAACCGGTTGAACCTCCTATGCCTCCTAATCTTAACGCCGAAGAACCGCTTGTTCCTCCTAATGAACCCGTAATTCAGCTCAGGAGATCATCAAGGGCTCGCAGAAACACAAATTTTGATGATTTCGAAACTTATCTGGCTGAAGTCGAAAACATTGGGAAACTTACTGATCCAACCTCTTACCGAGAAGCTATTAATAGTGATCAGGCCACTCATTGGATTGAAGCCATGATTGAAGAGCTCAAATCCATGGAGCGTAATGGCGTTTGGGTATTGGTTCCACTTACTAAAGGATCCAAAGTAATTGGATGTAAATGGGTGTACAAAACCAAATTAGACCCGAATGGAAACGTCGAACGCTATAAGGCCAGACTGGTTGCAAAAGGCTTTACTCAAAAGGAAGGAATTGATTATCAAGAGACCTTTTCTCCTGTCTCTCGTAAAGATTCCCTAAGGATCGTCATGGCACTCGTAGCTCATTATGATTTAGAGTTACATCAGATGGATGTCAAGACCGCTTTCCTAAATGGTGATTTGCAAGAAGACGTATACATGCAGCAACCTGAAGGATTTATTCCAGAAGGTAAAGAGCACATGGTCTGCAAGTTAAATAAATCGATATATGGGTTGAAACAAGCATCACGACAATGGTACCTTAAATTTGATTAAGTCGTGAAATCTGATGGCTTCCTAAAGAATCAAGTGGATCAATGCACCTATCTCAAGATCAGTGGGAGTAACTTTATTATCCTTGTTTTGTATGTGGATGATATTCTGCTTGCAAGTAACAACTTGGATCTGCTACATGAGTCGAAGCGAATGCTTTCGCATAATTTCGACATGAAAGATCTCGGTGATGCCTCTTATGTTTTAGGTATCGAAATAAATCGAGACAGACGTAATGGTGTTCTAGGTCTTTCCCAAAGGGCTTATATTGACCGTATTCTAGAACGCTATAACATGCAGCACTGCACACCCACTGTGGCTCCGGTAGTTAAAGGGGACGTATTTGGACCTCATCAAACTCCGAGCACTGAAACTGAGAAGGCTGAAATGAGGATGATACCTTACTCATCTGTAGTTGGGAGCATTATGTACGCTCAGGTCTGTACTCGACCAGATATCGCTTACATCGCTGGTATGCTGGGGCGTTACTTATCTAACCCCGGATTAGCACACTGGAAAGCGGCTAAAAAGGTTTTACGATATCTGAAAGGGACCAAAGACTACAAATTAACTTATAGAAGAAGTGACAACTTGGAAGTAGTAGGTTATTCTGACTCTGACTTTGCTAAAAGCAAAGAAGACCATAAATCTACTTCTGGGTATATTTACATGTTAGCTGGCGGACCAATCTCTTGGCGGAGTCATAAACAGAAACTGACCACAACGTCTACCATGATGGCTGAATATGTTGCCGTTTATAATGCAACCTGTCATGGGATGTTGTTAAGGAACCTGATCAGTGGACTCAAACTCGTCAACTCAATTTCTAGACCATTGAAGCTTTACTGTGATAACTCAGCTGCTGTAACTTTCTCGAACAGTAACAGTTCGACTGGCGCTGGGCTGTATCTTGACACAAAGTATCTGTTTGTACGCGAACGGGTTGAGGAAAATGTTCTTTGTGTTGAGTACATAAGTACACATGACATGCTAGCGGATCCGATGACCAAAGGTCTTCCTCCTAATATATTCGTAGGACACGTGTCGAATATGGGGCTTACAAAAGACTTAATTTAATAGCATGATGTACTTATTGGTCATTATTATTTATTAATGAAAAATTTTCCTCCTTATTCAGATTTTGTTTGTCCATTATTTACACCTTATGCGCATAACTGTGTTGGACATTATTATAACAAAATTTGTCTTAGTTGGTCTATCATTGCTTATTCAGTTTTGAATTTGAGTCATAGTTTGACTAGTGGGGGTCCTGAGTAGATGTTCTTCTCTACGACTGTACTTATTGACTATGATTTCGGTTTGAAACAAAATGAGTATTATCTCGTACGGACTTATCAATACTCATACATAAATGATCTACTCTGTCAAGTGGGAGAATGTTGGACCCATATTATTTGTGACCCTCATTGATCATTTATCCTTACTGATATGATGACTGACACTAATTAACTGAAATCTGTGTCTAGTAAATATTCGATGGACGTATTTACCTTAATGACGACACTATAGATTTCCCATTAGGTGATCGGAACTATGAGAGCTTAAATGTAAACACTTATTAAACACCATTGGACTAAATAATACACACTCCTAATTTGAGTGTGTATATAAGGGGACATAATAAACCCTTAGAAGGGTTGGTCATTCTTGACTATCTATCTCCTTTATCCTAAAACACATACAAGTGTTTTCTCTCTATAACGGTTCTAATATAACCGGAATTCCATCCTAATACGATCATCTCATTTTGGGAATCGATGGCTAACTTATTCAACAACATCACCGGATCATCAGGAGGTATGTAAATAACATGAATCAATCTAATTTAATCCAATATTCAATATTTTCTTTCTTTTCTTTAATAAAGAATAAACAAATTTTATGGATTTTTATTTATTAGTTTATAGACCCGTACGATGTGCGGCTAACGACGTCACGCTCCACCTGTGTTATGCCGTTTTATGTATGCTAATTTACTTGAGTACCTTTTATGAGAAAAAAACAAACTACTTTGAGCGATTTTAATCCATTGGACCTGTTTTTAGACGCAACTGATTTATTGTATATAAAATTCTACCATTTGACTCATTTTTTTAGACCCAACTGATGTATTAGAGATAAAACTTAAGTAGAGCTATTTATTTTGGCTAAAAGAAAGTAGGGATACCTTTCTATTAGAAGGCCAAAAACTCTGAATTTTTAATAAAGTGATGAGATTCTCCAATCTTTCTTGACAAAAATATGATTTAATAATAAGGTTTGACCTCCATGAGTCGAGCTTGTGAGTACTTCCGAAATCTCAGCAAACTCAATTTACTTATACGTTGGAATAGTTTGTTTAAAATTTCGTAGTTGACAAACCAAAATTAAATAAAATAAGCTTTTTTGCTTTTCAAACAAAACTACTTTTTGCTAATTAGTAGAGGTGTTGAGATGGAGGGGTGGTTCGGAGCGGGTTACGAGTCACCAAACCAATTATTAGTGCTGGTCGGTTTGACCGAAAAACATTATTTTTTCCATTTTTTATTTCGCGCAAATAGCTTACATATAAGCAAAAACATGATTTAACAACATTGTTGTTACTTAATCATAGTACAACATTTAACCCATAAGATAATACTTGTAATGAACAAACTCTTGAATGTTCCCATAAGGCTGGACTCAGCAAAAGATTTGGAACTTTTGTTAACGAAAAACAGATATACTAAGAAATCTATACAATTCATGTATCAGTTATCCCTCAATTTTAAAAAACCCAAACTATGTATATAATGCTATACATGCACCAACAATTGCACATTCAAAACATGGAGAAAGAACTTACCCTTCTGCATTGCTTTTCCAATCTCAACATGCATATCATCCGACATTGGAACAATTTATGAGTATGTAATTGATCTCTATTGAAAAAAGATGAACAATCTTAGATTTCCGATGTCAAAAGATTCTAACTTTTAAATCAGCTGATGAAATGACGGCATTATGGAGTCAGTTGTGCAAAGCTGAAAAATGTGACATCACAACATAATAGAGAAAATAGTAAATAAATAAAAAGATGCATAAACAACTATAATCATACCCGAAATCCAATAATTCCATTTGGCCACTTCTTTTTAGTAAAGGAACATATTTGATTATGTAACCACTATTAATCCCTATTGATTCTCAATGCAAAAATCAAGTCAGTTAAGTAAGCATTTATCTAAACGGTTCTTGGATTTTTACATAGACCTCAATCACTTCTTTATTATAAAACAGTACGTATTTCACACAACCATGCCTAATAACAAAACTAAAACCATTATAATGGACAATAAAAAAAAAAAGAAAAAAAAAAGAAAAGTAAAAAAGATTATACATTGGTTGAATAAGTTCTTACACTAAATTATTTTTTGAATTAGTACAATTTTCGGATAAAAATACCTATTATATTGTTGTCCTTTTTAGTATCTTATATTTGGGTGTTTATTAAACAACAATACAAACCACATTACTAAAGATTTCAGATGTATTGTGTTAAAATATTGTGAAAATCACCCATATAATTATTAGTTTATTCACCATATCTCTCTGAATTTCAAAGCGACATGGAGTATCAAACAACTATTAGTTTTCCAGTTGTTAGAAGGAATGGCTTCACCCTCATGTCCAAAATAAATTTCTGCATATTACTAAGTGAGTCATTTTGTCAAACAGTTGGCTTGCATAAACTACAAAAGAGTTCGTTTGATCCAATCAATCGAATAAAAGAAATAACATTGATGAATCAATTATTTTTATTAAAGTATCAATATGTATAGTGAATTATCGAAACAATTTAGTAATACAATATTTAGTTTGTGTATCAATGTTAAAAAGTTACACATTGCATCATTTTTTACGTTGTGTTCTCAAGTTTTATTTTGAGGGTAAAGGAATGTAAAGGAAAGGAAATAAATAAATTGTTGTGTTCTCAAGTTTTTTTTAAGGAAGGAAATCAAAGTAAAGGAAAGGATTAGGAGGTAAAGTTTATACATTTTATTCAATAAAACAATCCGGCCATATTTGGGGTGATTGTAAAGTAAAATAAATACTTTCCTTTACTTTACTTTCCATATTTGTGGATCACTTTTTGATTATTCATATATCACTTATCTTTTTAAACATATTATTTATGTATTTAATTATTTTAAAAAAATAAGTTTCTATTCCCTTTATTTACCGTACATTAGAGTTTAGGCATCATCTTAAAAGGTATTTTGACTAAATTAAAAAATTCACATGCAATTTACGTGTCTACCCTTTCTGCTTTTATAAATCACTCTAATGCAAAATATATGCCCACTTATTGCACTAAAATTACAAGATTGCCATTATTTTATCCTTACCATCAATTTGAAATCATCGCCTCCATCCTACGGTTATAAACGCTTCCTATTTTTTTTTATTATATATATATATATATAGATTGGGGTTCAAAAGGGATCCTCAATTTTCTAAAGATCCAAGGATCCACTTTTTAGCCACCCATTTTTCCTTATATCTTTTTTCGTTTTTTTTTTTCGTTTTTTTTCAAAAAATTTTTTTTACTATTTTTCTAAAAAAAAAAATTACTTTTTCTTTTTTCCTTTTTATTTACTTTTTATTTATTTATTTTTTTTTTTTTTTTCCGAAAATCACATTTGATTTTCAACCTTAGTTTTTAAAAATCACATGTGATTTCAATTTACAAATATTTTATGGGTAAAATCACGTTTGATTTTAAAAAATTATTGATTATTTTTTACCAAAATCACATGTGATTTTTAACTTACAAACTATTTTGCTTATAAAATCACATGTGATTTTCGAGAAACAAATTTTTCAAGTGTGACTTTAAAATTTATAAAGTTTTGTTTTTGAAAATCACATGTGATTTTCGACAAAAAAAAAAATTAACATGTGATTTTAAAATTTATAAATTTTGGTTTATGAAAATCACATGTGATTTCAATTTTTTACAAAAAAAATCACATGTGATTTTGAAAAGAAAAAAAAAAGTTAAGTAAAACATAGCAAAAAAAAAAACCGAATTAAAAACCGAAAAAAAAAAATGAAAAAAAAATAAAAATATAAAGGGAAAAATGAATAGCTAGAAAGCCTTTGTGGTTTTGACCCCTAATTGAATTTGTGTGGCTAAAAAGTGGATCCTTGGATCTCTAGAAAATTGAGGATCTCATTTGAACCTCACCCTATATATATATATATATATATATATATATATATATATATATATATATATATATATATATATATATATAGAGGTGGGTTCATTTAGGAACCATCAATTATTTAGGAACCATTAGGAACCATTTTTAGGCAAGGTGGCAATTTTGTAATTAAGTCAAATCCCCAAATTGGAAATCAATTAAAACCCACTTTAAAATACTAATTAACTTTAAATTAACATATCTAGAGTATAATTAGGTTTTAGGAAAAACTAAATACACCATTAAAACAAGCATTTAATTATCTTTCCAACGAGCACCCACTTAATATACTTTTGACGACTTTTTTTTTTTTTTTTTTTTTAGTGAGTTTCGGTATATACACTAGTGTATATACTAAATATTCACCAGTGTATATACTAATTCACCAAAAACACATCTAAACCATATACACTATACACTAGTGTATACACTATATTCACTAATGTATACGAATCTTTATATTAATTTCCTTTTAATTGTGAATACGCCAATATACAAAAGTGAATATACAATATATATATACACAAGTGAATATACAATATACTCCAGTGAATACCATGTATTCAATAGAGAATACATCTTATACATTAGTGAATATAGTGTATACACTAGTGTATATTGTATAAATACACTAGTTTATAACTATACATTAGTGAATATAGTGTATACACTAGTGTATAAATACACTACTGTAGTGTATAAATACACTAGTGTATAACTATACATTAGTGAATATAGTGTATACACTAGTGTATAGTATATATGGTTCAGATGTGTTTTTTGTGAATTAGTATATACACTGGTGAATATTTAGTATATACACTAGTGTATATACCGAAACTCACTGTAAAAAAAAAAAAAAAAAAAAAGTCGTCAAAAATATATCAAGTGGGTGCTCGTTGGAAAGATAATTAAATGCTTGTTCTAATGGTGTATTTAGTTTTTCCTAAAACCTAGTTATACTCTAGATATGTTAATTTAAAGGTAATTAGGATTTTAAAGTGGTTTTAATTGATTTCCAATTTGGCTCTCAATTTTGACTTAATTACAAAATTGCCACCTTGAGTTTAATTACAAAATTGCCACCTTGCCTAAAAATGGTTCCTAATGGTTCCTAAATAATTACATGGTTCTTAAATGAAACCAACTCTATATATATATATATATATATATATATATATATATATATATATATATATATATATATATATATATAGGAGTAGGATCAAATAAAAAGGGTTTTAAAATAGGAAGGATAGGAAGGAGTGTGAGTGTGACATGTGGCATTTTTTTTTTTTTTTTTTTAATTTTTTTTTTTTAATAATAAAAAAATATTTTTTTAATAAAAAAAAAAAAATTAATAAAAAAAAAAAAAAAATTCCTGGAAAAAAAAAAAGTTTGAAAATTTTTCCGATAACGTAATCATTTTCGTGCACAAGTTTTTAATTTATGTACACGAAAAAGTGATGCACCAACTAAAAAAGTGATTTTTGGTGCATTATTTTATAAAAAAAATGACAATTTTAGTGCGTAATTTTACAAATAAAGTGATTTTTGGTGTATGTATTCGTTTAAAAAAGATTTTTCGTACATCACTTTTTGAAAAAATGAATTCTTGTGCATCAGTTTTGTCAATTTTTTCGTGCATAAGTTTTTCTCAGCCAAATTTTTTTTTTTTCACCCGAAATTTTTTTTTTTTTTCCAAATTTTTTTTTTTTTTTTTTAAATTTTTTTTTTTTTTTTTTTTTAAAATATTTTTTTTTAATAAAAATATTATTTTTTATTAAAAAAAAGAATTTTCAAATTGCCACATGTCATCACCACAATCCTTCCTATTCTTTTTATTTTAAAAACTTTTTACAATACTAAGTCAATCGACAAATTATTATTTTTTCCAATAAAGAAAAATATTTGTTCATAAATGCACAAGATTTAAAATACTAAGTCAATCGACAAATTATTATTTTTTCCAGGCCACACAAAGTTTTACCAGAAAATTATAATTACTTTAAAAAGATATTTAGTGAAAAAAAAAGAATATATTAAGATGAGAGAGAAAAGAAAAATAAAATATAAATTACAAATAATAAGATTACTATTCTACCCTTTTTAATTTCAGAAAAAGGTTTAATATTTAAAAATAAATGAGTGGCTGAGAATGAGTTCTCGCAGTTCTCGTAAAAATCTGAGTTCTCGCATGAACTAATCCCTGTATATAGGGGAAGGTTTTTGTAAAAAGTCTTATATTTGTAAAAAATGGAGGAATCATTCTTGTAGTGACATGTGGCAACTTTGGAAAAAAAAAATTATTTTTTTATTTTTTAATAAAAAAATAATATTTTTAATAAAAAAAATATTAAAAAAAAAAATCAAATTTTTTTTTTTCGAGGAAACTTTTTTTTTTTTTTGCTCGAAAAAGGTTATGTACGAAAAAAATATGATGCACATTTATGATGCACACCTATGATGAACATTTATGTGTGCATTATAGTTGAATATTATAGTTTTTTTGTGTGTATCATAGTTGAATATGAAAGCTTTTTTGTGTGCATCATTAATGTGGATCATATTTTGTGTGCATCAGTAATGTGAATCATATTTTTTATGTGAATCATATGACGTGGCATATTACGTTATCAAAAAGAAATTCAAAATTTTTTTTTCCATAATCTTTTTTTTTTCCAAATATATATTTATTTTTTTTAAATAAAAAAATATTTTTTTTTAAAATTTCACATAAGTTGCCACATGTCACTACAAGAATGTTTCCTCCACTTATATATATATATATATATATATATATATATATATATATATATATATATATATAGGGTGAGGTTCGGGTAAGAACGGCCCAAAGTATAGGAACGCTAAGAACCAATGTTGGCCGTCCGTTTAAGATGATGATCAGTAGTAACCACTTACTACTGATCTGCAGAAACCACTTACTACTGATCAGCAACAAATTCTGGCCGTCCGATTAAGAATTTTATATCAAAACTCGCAGTGCTGATCAGTAGTAAGTGGTTACTACTGATCATCACCTTAAACGGACGGCCAACATTGGTTCTTAGCGTTCCTATACTTTGGGTCGTTCTTACCCGATCCAATTAATATATATATATATATATATATATATATATATATATATATATATATATATATATATATATATATATATATATATATATATATATATATATATATATATAATGGTTCATACGAAAATTAAAAGATAATTTAGTGTTCATGGGCGGTTGTTTATACGATCACAAGTATTTGTTTACAAATGAACAAATTTTTTCTAAATCATAAAATTATAGAAAAATAAAAACTAAACACATACCAATTATATACCGGTTTGATAATGTTTTGTTAACAAATTAAGCTAACAAAATACATAAGTACTAATTGTTATCTTGGATTGGATTCATACCTGGTAATGTCACAAACTTTGGATGTTCACACGGTACCCCTTCATAATTTTGGTTATTTTATTTATATTCTTGCACCATCATATCTTCATCATATTAGTTGGTGGTGTTCGTTTGGATGTATCGGTTTGATCCGATCTAATTAAATGAATCCGATTGGATTTCGGTTCTTAAAATATGAATCTGAACTATCCAAACAAACTTAAGATCCGAAACGAACCGAACTGAACCAAATTGTTATTCGGTTGGATCGGTTTTTAAAATTCGGTTTTCTAGTGATATCCAAATTTATATCACATTAATTTCAACGGCACTTATGTGCAAATGTCTTGAACGAAAGTGTTTGTAAAATAGAAGGAAAAGTTTAGACTTTTTGTCAAATGTTACTAATTCATTAATACGTAAGATAATAATCTTATAGGTATCAAACCATTATATTTGAACAAATTAATAAAATATTGATGTATTATGAAATATAAAGAGTAACATAAATTCTTATTCGGTTTTTTTGGGGCAATTCGTTTTTTCTATATGAACCAAAAAAAATCCAAAATACTTATTCGGTTTTGGTCCAATTCGATCCAAAAATCCAAAACACCAAACCATACAATCCAATCCAAATTGTTCAAATGAATAATTTGAATTTATGCAAATAGTAAAACCCCTAATTTTAGTGTACTAGTCTTCATCATATCCCTTCATTATATTCCTTTCATAACTTCATTCAAAAATAAAAATTAAAGCACACATTTCACAGCACACTCAATTTTTTTGTTTAAAGATCCACATATCAAACAATAAATGCAAACATATATCTAATACTAGTAAAATTAAGCTGTGCTAAGCACAACCCTTACAATTGTGTATCGAGTTATTAAAATTGACAATCTTTATATAATAAAGTGTGTTTTCTTAAGTTTCTTCATATGAAAGTGTATATAAACTATGCAACCACATCATGTCATTTAAAAGAACATTTCCCAATTAATTAAAAAAAACATCATTCAATATAGGTATAATCTGATCCATGTGAAACCTCATGCGTGAACGGTAATAGGTATAGTCCTACACCGGACTGGCACTTGTATGTACGGTTTGGTCTTTGGTCTTCAAACTACCAAAGTTACTGTGAACTCAGCCCATGAATTTAAATCCAGGTCACATATCAGATTATTCAAAGAGAGACAACTCTCATTAAATAAACCCTTAATCGAGGGAGTTCTTTTTTTTTCACGCTCATTTCAGAGTGGTCTATGTCAGCGACATTGTGTGTTATGCAGGGAATGTATTCTTTGAATTAACGATGTAAAAGTCACAAGATCAACGACATACTAAATCCAAACCAAAACTAGAATACTATTTGGGTTAAGTGAATGAAAATGTAATAAACTTTGTCCAATTTGTTATTGTATGTATCCAACTCTTAAAATTCTATTTTATGTAGTTAACTTTTATTTTTTCATAAATGATGAAACGAACCGGATTTTTAATGACGTGTAAGCGGTTATTTGCTAGAAAAATCTCTAAAAGAACCCAATTCATACATTATTGTGAAAAAATAAAAGTTCAATACACAATAGATGTTCTAAGAGTTGGATACATACAATAACAAAACGAATAAAGTTTTTTATATTTTTATGCACTTAGCCGATACTATTTTATTGAATCGGATCATACACAAATTAAAATGATTTACAATATAGATTCCAAAGTTGGAATGCTCTGCTCATTTTGAAAGAAATTAGTAGGATCAACTATGCTTTTCACCAGTACAAGCCTATTGAAATTAACTTCTTTAAAATATTTCACCCCGTAAACCAGCCCTTCTTCATAACTATTCTCCCCATTATGGTTCACACCAATATCCAAATCTCTATAATTGAAAAATGCTTCTCTCGGATTCTTGGACACAAATGGAGTCATATGATCATACATAATCCTGGCGAACTCTAGGTTTTGGATTGCTGCTTCAGCCCCTAACTCGTTCCAGTATGTTTCGTATTCAATCTTTGCAATATTCCCTGCTCGATGTGGGTATGGTTTTGCAAACTCTGAGATCTCGTTCATACGTCCACCTAATGGATTGAAAGTGATCATTTGGTTGTCGAGTTCTTTCATTTTCTTGAAAATGGATTCCATCCCATATTTTGGGATAGGAGTTTTCAGGAAATCGGATTTGATCTTGAATGGTTTTTCCCTTTTATCTTGCTGTGCTCGAGATAGTAAAGTGTCTATGGACGTCCCAACTGGAAAACCTGCATAAACCAACACAGACTCGATCCAACTCATTTCAGCACAATCCGACTCTTGTAACTCTAGTTCCGGGAAATTATCATTCATAATACTCACGAGTCTTGTTTTGTTTCCAAGAAACAAGCTAGGAAATGATGCGTGGATCGTCTTCATCCCGTTTGCGTCGTTTATGACTTTCAATCTCATTCGAATGTAGAGATCGTTGTCTAACTTGTCAGCAATTTGAAACCATTTGTTGGCAATGTTTAGGATGTTTTCTTCAGATGTTTTTTCCATACCGAAAATAGTTACTTGAGGTGGAACACGAACCAATTTAAAGTTAAATGCAATAACTACACCAAAACTCGATCCGCCTCCGCCTGTAATAGCCCAAAACAACTCCTCACCCATCGATCTTCGATCCAGAAGCTCTCCATTCACATCGATTAAACGAGCATCAAGGATGCAATCTACTGTTAAACCATATTTTCGAATCAGGTTACCATAACCAGCTCCACTACAATGTCCACCAACCCCAACTGTAGGGCAAACTCCACCAGGTAGGGCATGTATGTTACTTTTCTTAGCAATTGAGTAGTAAACTTCACCTAGAGTGGCACCAGTATGGACCCACGCAGTTTCTTGTTCAATGTTAACGTCAACTGATCGAAAATTAAACATGTCAAGGATAAAGAAGGGCGTGAATTCACTGTAGGAAAGGTAAGAAAGGCCCTCGTAGTCATGGCCGCCGCTTCTAGTTCTCATTTGTAGGCCGTTTGTTTTTCCGCAGATGATGGAGGCTTGGATGTGTGACACGTGTAATGGAGTGATGATCAGGGAGGGCAAGTGATTGGAGTTTTTTAAACGAGGGTTTCTGATGTATGCATTATATACGGAAGAGAATGAAGAGTTGTCCGGGGTGTAAATAAGTCCTGTTACAGGGCAATTTGGTTCCGAACTGCGGCTTAGGCAGTCGATGAAGGTATCGGTCACGAGATCTGAAGAGGATTTAGTAGACATGAAGAGAAGGAGGATAGCTAAAATGGAGATGGCCATGTTATGATAAAGACGTATGCATGAAGGAGGTTACTTGTGGTATTTATTGGCATACAAAGAAGGTGCAATGGTTTGTTACAAAAAGAACGTTTCAATGCATATCTCCTTCTAACTTGAAATATATTTCTGTAATATATTTTTTATTTGTCTTAAATATCATGTTTCGTTTTTTTGTTAATAAGATTTTTTTTAATTATTTCAGATTTTTATAATATTAACCCTTTATTAAAATGTAAAACTTGTATGGACTACGTTCGAGATTACACTACTTATTATGATTATAATTATAAATAGTTTAGAAGTTGATGTAAAAGAAACATAAAATCCATTTCAACTACATGTTTTGGGTGGTTTAAAGGTATACAACTAAAGGAACTAATCATAAAAGATGTGATGTGTTTTGGTTATTGATACATGTTTATATGGTTGAAAAAAGTAAAGAAAAAAAATACTATCAATTTTAGGTTCACTTGAATTAGGCATGTTCAAATCGTATCTAAACATCCGAAAATCCAATCAGAAATTCAGCTTCCGAATTTATAATTCGAATTTGGGTAGTAATTTTCCAAAACTTTTAAATATTTCATTTATAAAGTCCATTATACATAGTCTATATATTACTGTATTATTTTTCTACATATTCCATAGATAAATATACATGTATGTATGATGTAGATACATTTTATAATTATAGAATGCATGAATAATTATTTTAAATGTAAATCTCAAACCTCCGCAATATCTAAATTTGGTAATTGAATATAAGTTTGAAAGAAAAAAAGAATATGAAAAGTTATGATAAATTAAAAATAATATTGTTATAAAATAAGAATACCTAAATTTGTAAAGAACCAATATGTAAAGGACCCACAAAAAACAGAAAACCCATCAAAATAGATAAGTTTACAAAAACCCTTACTTTATGTCTTTTTATAAGTTTTTATAAACCCATAACTAACCACATAACAAACAAGTTACACAACTATTAAACCAATAACCTTAATTACCCTACCCCTCTAACAAACACATCCTATTTAAAGCATGGAAATAATCTTACAATGAGTGAATTCCTCAAAAAATGGTATCGACTTTGTTCGTATAGAGTCGCAAGTGTAATGTTGCATGTGGAAGTCGAGATACATAGCATTGATGTTGCAAGCGATGGTAGACATTTGTGCTGACAGTAGATGAAACTTTGGCTTCGTCGGCTGCAGAGAAAGCTGTTGGAGCATTATTGTCTGTATTTGTATTCATTAGAATGTGTCGTCGAGTTAGAATGTAATTAGATCGAGTTGTAAAGTCCAATACGCATTTATGTAAGTTTCGGAGGGTAACTAACAGTTACCCTCGCGTAACTAAGTTACGGTCACGTAACTAATGAGTTACGCCCGTAACTGAGGAGTTACGCACGTAACTGTCTCCCAGACAGTTACGTGCGCGTAACTCTTCTAGGTTTTCGTGCTGCCTATAAATAGCAGCCTCGGGATCATAAATGCGGTTGTTGAAAGTTGTCAGAGCATTCATATCGAGATTAGTTACGTGAGCTAGGGTTTGTGAGCGTAACTAAGTGTTCTTGAGTGTTAAAGTGTTGTAATCGATTGTGTAGGTTCTATTCGTGATTGTAATCAAACACGTAAGCTTAATAGAATCAATCTTTTGATTATACCAACTGTTCTTCACCGTTTACATATACATATTGGTTATTCCGCAATCAATAGTGTTTAGGGTTCAAAGGAGATCTCGGTTTAGGCGACCAACAAGTGGTATCAGAGCCTCTATACCTGTTATAGAGGTCTTTGAATCCGTTTGGTGAAGATTGGGGCTGATTTGGGTTAGATCTAGGATTTGAAGAAAGTGTACTTTATTTCGAATTTTTTAGATCTAGGCATTTCTAGCCATAGTGTGGTCTCGGGGTTCAGATATTGGGTTTACAGTTGGGTATATTTGATATCTGCAGAAGATGGGTTCGTAGTTTTGGGTATTTCTTCGTTTACGACGGTTTGAAGAAGTTCCAGCTGCAAGTCACGTAACTGTAGTTACCCAGTCACGTAACTTAGTTACCCAGTCACGTAACTTAGTTACCCAGTCACGTAACTAAAGAGGTACGCACGTAACTTAGTTACTTAAAGAATTGAAGATAGTTACTTGACAGTTAGATACGCCCGTAACTAAAGAGTTACGTGCACGTAACTGAGTGCTGAAGAAGTTCGTTTACTCCGTTTTCTAGCCGTTACTCTGCCCGTTTTTCGTTAGAAACGTTAAGTGGGTGTTAGGTTAGATTCTCTGGTCTTTCTTACTGTTTCTACGGGTTCTGTTTGTGAAGATTCGTGTGAAGACGGTTTGAAGGTTAGAGTCGAGCTCGGGGTATTCGGGTATCGTTGGTTGTGATTTGGTTAGGTATTCTTCAGTGGGTTTTCTGGTTTTCTACTTCTCGGGTATTCGTTAGTTGCTGATTTTGGGTATTGGTGTGGATTCGTCATGGCTCTCTCTATGAATACGAATTCATTCAACATGGAACCGAGTCGTAATCCTCAAGTTCCTCCACTATACAATCCAAACCGAAGTGTAGAGGAATGGATGATGAATTTTAGGACATATGTTGCTTGCACGGATCCGAGCATGTGGACTCCTATCTTCTCGAAATATGAAGCTCCCTCTGATGTCAATGCGACCACCGGTGTTAGAACATATCGGGATCCGACTACATATACCGATGATGAGAAAGCGCTCTTTCTCAAGAATCAGAAGACGTTGGGAACGATTCAGTTTTGTTTAACTGACGAGATGAGAGCAATATTCCGGACGATCGATAATCCCCATGATCTATGGAATGCTATCTTGAAAAGATACGGAGGTACTGAAGCGATGAAAGCGATCAAAGCCGACATCTTGAAGAGGCAGTTTGACAACTTCAAGTGTGGGGAAAACGAGACTCTAGACATGCTGATTTCTAGATTTTGTCGGTTGATAAACGACCTTTATGAATTAAAGGTTGAGTATAGCAAGCTTCAGACGAATACACGATTCTTGGATAGCTTGCCGCCGCATTGGGAAGTTCGTGTGCTTCTGTTAAAAGATAAACCTGAGTTAAGGGACTATGATTTTGAAGATCTCATCGACAAGCTACGTATAGCTAATCTGGAGATGCAAGAGAGAGCTTATGGTAGCAACGTATTCTCTCAGAAGGTGCTTAGAGATAATTCGGGAGTTGCTTTCCTTTCGGATATCTCATCAACACAAGTACCTCCATCCTTAAGTTACTTGCCTCCGACTCCCAGCTTTCCGAGTTTTCAAGTTAGTCCTCCAGTATCAAGCTCGTCCGATTCACCTTGTCCTACCTGTTCTACTTGTAGAACTTGTTCATCACGACGGGAAAGAGAATCGGCTCCCCTCCTAAAGTCTCAAGGGAGAGGAAAAGATACGGCATTTAGTGCTTCTGGTTCTCAGAATATGGAACATGAACGTTTGCAGTCATGCTTCCTCACTGCTTATGACGACTTGATCGACGGAAGGATAGCTAATTCCGCTCTCACTGAGGAAGATTATGATCAGGTCCATCCTGAAGATTTAGAAGAAATGGACATTCGGTGGAACATGGCCATGATGACCAAGAGGATCAAAAGCTTTCTCAACCGAACTGGAAAGAAGTTCATCGGGGGAGATAGAAAGAGCGGCATGGGGTTTGACAAGTCAAGGGTCAAGTGTTATAAGTGCAACAACTACGGCCACTTCGCTCGAGAATGCGGTCAACATTCACGCGAAGACCCTAGACATGATCAGGGAGATAGACATGGTCGACAGCACCAAGGTTATCAAGCCCCTCATCAAGGAAGGAGTTATCAACAGGGAGGCTATCAGGGTCAAGCAACTCGGAACCTCAGAATTCAGGATGCTGAAAAGGGTGAAACTGCTCTTCTTGCCGTTGACAACAAGGTCGATTGGAACGCATTCGAAGATATTGCGCAGAGAACGGAGCATTTTGCACTCATGGCTTCTACTTCAGGTGTTTCATCTCCTAAGCCTGAGGTAGATATCGATC
Organism: Senecio squalidus; assembly: GCA_910822075.1. Classification (NCBI taxonomy): domain Eukaryota; kingdom Viridiplantae; phylum Streptophyta; class Magnoliopsida; order Asterales; family Asteraceae; genus Senecio; species Senecio squalidus. The sequence continues at coordinate 12,657,331 of CAJVGC010000590.1, forward strand.
CTTTCACACCTGTTTGTACTAACTGCAGCGAGCTAGAGGCCCAGCTCGCTGTATGGAGTAACTCGGCTAGAGAGTTAAGTGTTGAGGTTAATAATTTTAGATTAAAAAATGATGGTTTGTCCAAAGAAAACAAAACATTAACTGTTTTTAAGAAAGAAAAACAAGTTGAAATTTATGATCTAAAAATTATAATTGCTCGACATGTTTAAAATCCAAGAGTTTTCTGATGCTCTTGCAGCTGAAAAATTAACTGTTGCAAAGAAACAGAGTGAGATCGACACTCTACATGCAAAGTTGGCTACAATTGCAAATTCGAAAGAAATTTTGAGTCATTTAATCGAGTCTCAACGGTCGAACACCAAAGACAAGGGTGGACTGGGGTATACTAGTATGCCTCCTCCACAACATTTCACCCCAGTCCCGGTCGATGGTACGTCCGCAGATTTAGCTCAATCTTCTTCTTTGACCTCTGAGGCTCCAAAAGCCGAAGAAACTGGTCCAGAAGCAAGTGTCAGTGAAAATGAGTCTAAAGTGGTTTTAGAACGTCCAGACCATAAGTCCAAAGACGTTAATGACCTAAAAGACATCCACTTAACTGCCCAACAAGAGAGTCTTTTTGAAAAGGTCTTCCAACGTCTTGAGAGCCGTCTTATCAGTAAGATGGATAAAAAGTTTGAAAATCTTCAAGTGCGTGAAAAAAAACGGACTCTCAAGCAGTCCAATTTTGAGTCAAAGTCTACCAAGTCAAAGTCTAAGGGTAAGGAGAAAGTTGAGGAAAACAAACCTATTCTCACCATCCAAACCCCTATGACTAAGATTTTCACTACGGGAAAGGCTTCTTCTTCTAAGCCTCACACGATTCCTCCCAAAGTGTCTAGACCAATTTCACAGACCAAGGCAGTTCCCCGACAAGCAGTTCCCAAAGAGAAGATTCAAACTTCTCCAGTTCAGACGGATATCTCAATTGATCCCAGAATCTGCTATTATTGTCGACACGAGGGACATATTGCCAAGGTCTGCCCACGTTTACAAGGTTTGATCTTGAAACGTAAAGCATCAAAGAGTAACTCACCAAAGAAGGATCAACTGATCAAATCCAAAGTTGATTCTCCTTCAGTCAAGGTCAAAACCGATCCAAAATCGAAATTGACTAAGACTGTTAAAGATGATAAAGAGTCGCTCGAACATCAGGATGACACATCAACCACTACTGATTATCAGAAAGACCATAAATTGGTTGATGTGATCATTACCGATGAAATTGGGAGACCCAAGTCGGTTAAGGCGTGGGTCCCCGTTACAAACTAACTGTCACACCCCGCTAAAGCGGAAACACGGAATGTGAAGAGCTGAAAAATCCTTACACAGGTCATATAAAACATAACGGTAATCAAGTCATTAATTTAAAATAAAAGTGTTTACAAATCCATCCAAGACACAATAATTTAGTACATTGAAACACAATTAAAAGTTCATTAAAAATTCCCAAAATAACTGGCCACGTCTTTTCCCAAAAAGGTTCTCACACAACCGCCTCGACCCGTCCATGCCATGCACCTCGTGCTTACACTAATTTCCTGAAACATAAGATAAAGTGTCAACTACGAAAACGTAGTGAGTGAGTTACAGTTTAAATAGTACGTCAAAATGTGAATAAAGTATATAAAGTAATAGTTTCCATAAAGGAGATTAGCGGAGAAAAGTCGCTTATAGTTTATATATACTTTAAAGTCCAAGTACTGGGCGGACTGGTGCCCTAAGTTTGTAAAGACCAAATATAGTCAAATTTAGTCAAACAGTAGAAGCGTATACCAAACGCTAAAAATTTATAAGTTTATGCGTAAGTAACTAATTAGATTTTCTTGTATCAACCTCTTGGCATCTATAACTTAAGTGTTCACACTAATCCGATTATCCAACCGTGAACGGCCCCAACTTCCCGCCTCTCAAACGGAAAGTTATTCAGAACTTAGTAATATGTACTTAGACTGCCATCTAAGCAAGGAACGGTTCTTTCCTAAGTATCGATACCCATAATTACTATACGGCTAAGTAGTTAATAGTGTGAAAGTCTTAGTCTAAACTAGTCGGGCACTAATTAAATTTTATTTGTAAAACAGAGAGAGTCGTACGTCCATCACTTAAGATCGTGTTATAGTTCCATCAAGGGTTGGTACGCATACAAGCATCAATAATTAGTTTAGTCAAAAGAGAGCGACCAATAAGTCTAAGTAAAGTCAAATAATTTACGCATAAGAGTTCAAATAGTCGTTCAAATAAGTCCGAGTACGTTCAAAAGTCAAGTTTAATAAGTCAAAAGTCAAAGTTTAATAAGTCGAACGTCAAAGTTTATAAGTCAAAAGTCAAAGTTTAATAAGTCGAACGTCAAAGATTTATAAGTCAAAAGTCAAAGTTTGATATTTTGCAATTTGTTTCATAAGGCTTAAAAATGCAATTAATCTTATGTTTCCCCCAAATTCATGTAAAATATATATAAAACGAGGGGTTGTAACTCACGGATTGCGAAGAGAACGAGAACTTGGAAACTCGGTCGGAATGTGTAAGCCGGGAATCACGGATTGCCTATTAATACCAAGGTAGTTTAATGAGTTGTTATATTATTATGTTTTTATATAATAACATAGGTAAAACTTTATTAAACTTTAAGTGTCAAAGTTAAGTATAGTTAAAAATAGTCCGTAAAGGTAATTGTCACGTTTTTGTCCAAAAGTCCGATTTAACGTTTTAGATTATTATATCTTATGTGCTTTTGCTCGCTGAAGTGATTTACAATTTCTGAGGAGATTTGGGCAGCGCTTCCGCGCCCAAATTTCATGCCCAAAAATTGTACCATCACTTCCGCTCACAAATCACCTAAAACACAATATTACATATATTATAGCTCATTATAGTCCAAATAGTCCAATACAAGTCACCATTATACTTATTTTTATTTGTCTCAGTCCCAACGTGATATCGGTAAAAGTCCAGAATGTAAACAAAATCTTAAAACTAGTAAAACGACGATTTTTCGGGAGGACAACAGCTCAGTGCTGCGCACCTGGGCACAGGTGCTGCGCACCTAGCTGCTGTCTCAATCCCGTTTTGTGTTTTTCTTGCTAAAAACGTTTTGTGACTTGAGGATTTCGACATGCAACCAGTAGATATCTTTTAAAACATCATTTCAACAGTTTCTAAAGTGTTTTTATCCACAGATTCGTGGATCTAAAGGTTATTTCGGTTAAAAACGTTTTTGACCATAAAAAGTCATAGATTTATGTAAAAATACATTTTCAACCGTTAGATCTTACATGCAATTGAATATTTGTATAAGAATAGTAAAAATAAAGAAATCTACCGAAGGAAAAGCTCGGATGATGAGTTTTTGGTCGGATTTTAGCTCCAAAAATCCTTACAAGACTAGTCCTTTTTGATAAAAACGACACCCCCTTGCTTCTCTTAACGAAAGGAACGATTTGTATGGATGATTTATGTGTTTAAGTCACTGGAAATCACTGGAATGGTTGTGTTTTTAGAGAAAAGTTGAGAGAAAAGGAACTAGGTGTAAATGTGTGTGTTTTTGTTTTTGTAAAAATGAATTAAGAAAATGAATAAGAAATTGATAATAGGGTGAGTTGGGACTGTTGTTTGGCAGTAAATGAGTGGGTTAGGTCGTTCTTGATTGGTGGAAATGGGTGGTGGAAGTGTAAAAACGAGGCAGGGACTAAAATTGTAATTTTTTTGAATTCTGGCGTGAGGTGCTGCGCACCTCATCACTAGGTGCGGCGCACCGGGCATTTTCAGCCTTTTTCAAATTTTTCGTTTTTACGTTATTGCTTCGTTGGACCTTTTTGTTAATTAAAAGTTCTTAAGTATGATAAGTTATGAACTTAGGAAAGTTCAATAGGTGTTTTCTTGGTATTAGGACTTATAATTTGATTCCGGAAGTTATTCCGACACTAGTTCCGACAAAGTACAGGCTCAAAAGTTACGAACTAGAATAGAGCGAACGCGATAAAAGAGTAACTAACGTTTCGAACTGATTTAATTAATTGAACAAGTACCTGAATTTTGACGGTTGTCACACTAACCTTTCTTCTAAGATGTGCAGGAACGACCAAAGTGAACTGTAGATAATACATAGTATGTCAACAGTGGTTGTTCAGGGCACACGACAGGCAACATCTCCCTTCTTACGGGTTTCTTACCTATAGATGGGGTATCGTTGTATTCGCTGGAGATAAGGGTAGTACAATTACGGGTGAAGGAATAATCTCGAACGGAAGGGTCAGTTTTGAGAAAGTTTTCTTCTGCTTAGCAGTGTAAAGGAACATGAAGGATCACGTGAGCTTACATACGATCAATCGATCATATGCCTTCATCGTTATGACGGAAATCAGGTTTCATCTCTTAATTGAGTGTAAAGGTTTGAAAAACAAGTCGAATTATCTCTACGTTGAGTGTAAAGTTTTTGAAAAACACGGGTTTTTCACATCTAGTGATAGTGTAAAGGGGAAATTCACTTAAATAAGTTTAAAGATTAAAATTAAACCGAAAACAAACGTTTTAAGAAATTGTCGCACAACACATAAAGTGTCACGCATCACATAAAGTGTCACGCAACATTGAAACTGTTGCGCAACACTTGATGGATGTTACGTCGCAACAGTTGAGGGGGAGGTATAACAACCTTTTTTTTCTCACAAAAACGTTTTTTGTGAGTTTAAAGAAATACCTCTTAAGTGAGTTTAAAGATTTCCTTCTCAACCGAGAAGGTAAGTTTTCTTACCTAATTTGGTAAGTTTAAAGCGTTTAGACTTCGCAACATATAACAGTTGCGAACTCGAACAAAAACCGTTTTGCTTAAATGCAAAACTCTTTTCAAAAGAGTCTAAAGTTTTGACACTCGTCGAGTCTAAAGTTAAATAATCTCGACTGAGTCTAAAGTTTTTGAAACTCATTGAGTCAAAGTTTAATAATCTCAATTGAGTATAAAGTGTCCAAATGATAAAAACCTAAATCTTTGATCGTGACTTCGAAACTTTTCTTTTTAAGTTTTTTTTTAGGACTTATATAGCTATAAAAACAATAAAATTCAGAAAAACATAAAAAGAGGGGGAGAAAGTTTGTAAAAACCTTAGGAAATGATAGTACATCGCGGATTTTAAAAATCAGAATCATAAGTTTTTGTTCGATGTATTAGTAGGTACGGCCAATATCATATAAACAATTTTTCGAACCTGTTTCTAATGGGTAACACGGTTAAATTTGTTCATCTCAGTGATAAGCTGAAAACTTTCGGTGTGCCTGGATTCTGTCACCATAGGATTATATATATATAAATAAGTATCTGAGAGTAATAGAAAAAGCGAGGAAAAGAAAAATTGAGAGAAAAACAAAAAAATAAAAATAATAATAAATCGCTTTTATCTAAAACTCAAAGAGTTTTCATAATTATTTAAACTCAAAAATTCCTTGAGGTGCTCCTGGATTCTATAAGGTTGCGAAATCATAGTTTCCTTGAAGTTAGTATAAAGGTGAGGAGTTATAAATAATTAAATCTAAGTAAAACTCGTATCCTTGAGGCGCTCCAGGATTCTATAAGGTTGCGAAATCATAGTTTCCTGCAGTTAGTATAAAGGGGAGAGTAGAGTCAAATAAGAATTCCATAACTCTTGGTGTTTACTTGATAAACGGCAGAGACAGAGGGAGGAATTCACGAGTCAATAAAGCTTATTAAGCTTCATAAAGTTTTTCAAAACTTAAATAAAGTTAATAAATAATGAAAATGGCATAAGTGCTTAAAATCAATACTATATGTATGCATTTTCAATACTTAGAATAGTTAATAATTTAGGAATAAGGTGACAGTCTCCGAAATAAATACTGGAGGTTTGATGACGCTTTGAGGGAAGTTCGGATTTAGCTAAGTGTAAATATAAGTGGGATCCATATAAACAGTTGTTATTTAAATAATCGGAAGATTTTTTGTATGATATCTATGTTGTATTTAAGAGGACAAATATACTAATAATCGGCTGATTCTTGGGATTCGACTTCTGCGATATGATCCTAAAAGCAAACTAATCCCTATCCAAAAAGATTTGCCCTTTTGTAGGTTGCTAAAGTAGTGTGAATAGCTTATAGATGAAAACCTCAAAAAGATTTTCGGTTTTAGGTTAAGAAAACAAACAAAAATCCAAAAAGATTTTATTTCTGCGTTTATTTTCTTCGTTGTCACGTATCGCTTATGATTAAAAGGGTTTATCACGTGTTTTCTGAAAAATGAGAAATTTTATCAGTTTAAAGAACAAAAACACGTATTTGGTCAGTTTTGTCTTTGTAAGCCAGGTTTACAGAGTAAAGGATCGGATCTTGAAGAGTTTAGCACTTCGTGGAAGTCAAGGACTCGAAGCTGATATTCATGGAGCCGCGTTGCTTAATGATGAAGATTAGCTGTCAGAAAGATTCGCAAGTTATCGGTTGCAGACTGTACACCGTAGAAGCTCTCTATGAAGTTTAAAGGATCAACTCTCGATCTCTCGACACCAAAAGTTCAAGACAATTTTGAAGAATACAAGCTACATCCAAGGGGGAGTTTGTTGGAGCATTATTGTCTGTATTTGTATTCATTAGAATGTGTCGTCGAGTTAGAATGTAATTAGATCGAGTTGTAAAGTCCAATACGCATTTATGTAAGTTTCGGAGGGTAACTAACAGTTACCCTCGCGTAACTAAGTTACGGTCACGTAACTAATGAGTTACGCCCGTAACTGAGGAGTTACGCGCGTAACTGTCTCCCAGACAGTTACGTGCGCGTAACTCTTCTAGGTTTTCGTGCTGCCTATAAATAGCAGCTTCGGGATCATAAATGCGGGTTGTTGAAAGTTGTCAGAGCATTCATATCGAGATTAGTTACGTGAGCTAGGGTTTGTGAGCGTAACTAAGTGTTCTTGAGTGTTAAAGTGTTGTAATCGATTGTGTAGGTTCTATTCGTGATTGTAATCAAACACGTAAGCTTAATAGAATCAATCTTTTGATTATACCAACTGTTCTTCACCGTTTACATATACATATTGGTTATTCCGCAATCAATAGTGTTTAGGGTTCAAAGGAGATCTCGGTTTAGGCGACCAACAAAAGCTCTCTTTAACAACCACAAAAATGGCATTAATGTTAACGGTTGTGGCGTTCAATTGAAGGCCGGTTATGATTGATTAAATGGCGGAGTTGGTTGATTTGAACGCAGCTTTGGTGGTGGTGGAAGTTATGGTGTTAGTTTGGACTTTGGAGATTAGAATATTATATTAGTCTTGTGTCTTGCACAAAAAAATAAAACGACAAATACACGTAAAGGACATTCAGTGTAATTTTTAAGCAGGACAAAACATATTGCTTGATACAAACCACAAAAGTATTTTATGTAATTTACTGATAGAATAATAAAATAATAAACACTTTAATTTTTTTAATAAATTAATAAACACTTTAAAACACTAAGTAATTAAAACAAGTTAACTGGTGATAAACATTTAAACAAAAATAGTCTTTCTCAACCAAATGACACCGAAATTGTTAAATTATTCAATATTCCGAAAAAGGGTAACTTGCAAATAATTCATTCATGTCTATTCGAAGATCGTTGGGTGTCGGCAGGTGCCAGAGGTCGGGAGCCGATCCAAGAGGTTGGGCCCGCCTATTCTGCAGGCCTTTGCTACGGGCTTTCATGGTTTCTGTTAGTTTGTTATGGTTCAGAGACTCTAAATACCTAATCTATTCGTTACTAACACCATCAATATACTTTACATGAGTACTCTTACAATGATTAATTATAGTCGGTAAATTGCAACAACATTCGTGTAATAATATTTAATAAAGATGAACGTCACTATCGAACAAAGCTTCATTTCCCATCACTACTATTTTTCATCGACTTTGACTAACATCACGTATTCTCTATTACCTCTTGCCGCGAAGCTCATATACATTACTAGTAATGTTTCTATTTTAAAAATTTTAAGTTACTTAAACAAACATGGTATCCTGATAATCACCTTTCTTTGTCTCTAATTAATTTGTATTTTCATATAATAGCACAGATACATGTTAGGTCCTTATCACGTAGACAAACTGTATCCCGTAACCTACTTAATATAATATGTTTATAGATATGTGTATCATATCGTCAAAGCTTTTATCAAGATTTCAGGAAAACAAATTATAATAAGAAAAAAAGTTGGCCAGAAAAACTAAGACAAACAAATGTTTAAGTGTTAAAAAAAACCTAATTGATAAAATTATCCATATCAGTGTATGTATTTTCTTTATACACATACTGATATACTACACATTAAGTATAGTATTCAGAATATAAATTTGATTTTTTTACAGAAAAAAGTAGGACTGTTTAACCAAAACATTTTTCTTCAAAAAGACAAAATTGTTTTGCTAGACGACACAATTCAAAATTTAGGCAAAGTTATGTAAGCATGATACCAGTTGTACCGGGTGGAGCTACTTGTTCACTTGAGATAAAGTAAAAAATATTTATTAAGTGGGTAAATTTTCATTATCACTACGGACTGACAATGTTCCTCTATTTTAACGTCACGTACCAAGGAGTTAGAATTCGAACACATGACCATTTATGAACCATGTTCTCCTTGATCGGGTAAACCGAGCATTTGCAAAAAGTAGATATGTGCTTGAGAAGAAAGCTTATTGGAGATAGCCAAAATAATAAACTCTATTCATTCACATAAAATGTTATTTAACTTTCATTAGATCCAAATAACTCAATATTTTAGTGTCTAAATAGTCCAAAATCGGTAAAAGAAGGCTTTTGAGTAGTAAGTAGTAACCCCATGTGTCCTAGCATGACTATGGTGGTAAAGGGCCTTCACTTCCAACATGGAGCATGCCCATTTATCTATTCAAAGCCCTTTTATATATAAAAGCCCATGTGTTTTTAATAACCTCCTTTGATCCACATGGTCTCCTAGAAATTTTCTTCATTGTAAAGTATCGTTGATGTCAAAGTACTCTATGGATCATCGATCTACTATTAGTTTAAGTTACGAGTGCACGAAGGGGTTTAATACTGATAATCCGTTAGCATCACAATTGTTTGTTGACTAAAAATATGTTTGAAAAGTGATTCGAAGTTAGTTAGATAAGTTTAAGGGATAATAAATCTTTATGCACAATGTGGTTAGTTACAAATACAAAATTTTGAAGTTGAAATTATTCAAGTTGCTTAATCTGGTCATGTTGTTTTTATACAAATACGAAAGTAAATGTTATCTTGTTCAAAAGAAGTTTGACGATGAGCACGTAAAGTCCGATACAAACATAAGAAAATCCTTTCGGGAAATCATAGTATGTCTAATTCATTCTATCATTTAAATAATAACATTCGTGACTTTCAAGTTCTATCGCGGACACAATACCAATACAAAGATAAGAAAATCCTTTCAGGAAATCATAAAATTGCACTAAACTTACTTGTATTTGATGAATTCCGTTTTCTAAACCAAGATTTAAGAATGACAAACTTAATTTTCTAGCCATTTTTTATATATGATCAACAATTATTAGATGCAAGTTTGAAGAAACTAAAGGGGAAATCCAAAAGTATAGCATGATCTCAAATCAATCCGATAATTAGGAGCAATGCAATCCCTTTGGATGCGTCCTTGAGTTGCAATCATGAGTCAAGATCATCTCCCACATCCCTAAAAAGATACACTCTTAATCTTGGAGTTGCAAAGTTGCATTTATATGAAAAGGTTGATGATGGAGAGATGAGTATAAAAGATTTTTAAAGTTGCATTTATATAATATTTTAGGGGCCTATGAAAGGAAAAGATGAAAAAGGCTAAATTATCCTCAAATGTTTGGCACGTGAGGGCGAGGGTATTTAACGGTCAAAACTAACAAAATTTTGACGGAAAAACAAAAAAAATAAAAATTAATATCTTCGGGACCGGAAAAATAAGGGAAAAAAAATTTAAAGACAAAATCGACGAATTGCCTAGTCATAAAGCCTAAAATTGCAATTTATTCTTTGTTTTATTTATGTTTTTGATAAAACACAATACTAAACAAAAATATGAATTTCTTACTTTTACTTATATTACAAACTAGTAATAAGTAAGGTTAATTTTTGTTCATCAATTTCTTTGTATGTTATCATGACTACTACAAGAATATGACTGATATCAATTGTCTTTTTGCAACCTTAAAATAAAAAAGGTACTCTTTTATACGAAATTTATCCAGCCCTAAAGGAGATGCCCTTTTTTAACCCATTGAGTTCTAATTTTTGTTTAGGTTTCGAATGTTGTTTAATATATGATGATTACAACACTCCCCATCCTCGTTGTTGTTACTAATTATGGTGAATGGTGTTTGAACATATATAACCGTCTATTCCTCTATTCAATACCACCGAGTAGCGCATGTACACTCCTAATAATATATTTTGAAAGGCTTTAGTTGTGGTGTTACAATAAAACAATTTTCTTTTCTAACGAAGAAAACCTAACCTAGAGGCTTTGAGACCATCTTTATTCACAATCCAACCCAACCCAATTTTTATTAAAATATTATTTTCTCTTTCCTCCATGAGAGAATTTCAAATTTACCCCTACTAATCTATATAAATATCATCTTTATCCGTTTAAACTTGATAATATCATATTTACCCTTCTTAAATTCAAAAATATCAAATAAATCTAAATTAATAATTTATCCTAATTAAAACTCCAAAATCATTAGTAATTATCCAAAAAATAGTAAATCAAACTAGTTGCTTTAGTCTATTTTGGGTTGTTGTTTGGGCTGATAACTTTTGTTTCACCAAACTAGTTGTTTTTGTTTTTGGTTTATTTTGGTTTGGTCTATTGATAATCTTAGTTTTACGAAACTAGTTGCTTCAGTTGTTTAAAATATTGCTATGTTTTAATAATAAAAACGCTTTTCTCTGTTTTAAATTGTTTTTGTACTTGATTCAAATTTATGGATATTTCTTATCTATTAATTTGGTTGATTCTTTTTGGTTGTGCAATTGTGGTATTGGTCGATGCTTCCGAATGTGTAACCATATTTTCTCAAATATTTATTAAATCTAATAAGTCAAATATTGTGGCAAAATTTTAGGCTTCATGCGTGCAGATTTAAGACTTTATGAGAGAGAAAACGGTATATTAGTGATTTACTAATTTTTGGATAATTACTAATGATTTTGGAGTTTTAATTAGGATAAATTATTAATTTGGATTTATTTGATATTTTTGGATTTAAGAAGGGTAAATATGATACTATCAAATTTAAACTGGTAAATATGATATTTATACAGTTACACAACTATTACATACAACCAATTCATATTTTTTTGAGTTAATTATATAAATCGTTCTTACGGTTTACTTCAAATTACGGATTTCGTCCATAAGTTTAAAATGTTGCATAAATCATCCATTTTTTGAAACTAATTACGCTTTTCGTCCCTAATTTCTAACGGACATCCATTTAAGGACGAAATGTGAAATTAGTTAGCGATAATTTTAACGGTAATTATTAACGGACATCCATTTTAGGGACGAAAAGGGTAATTAGTTTCTAAAAGTGGACGAATTATGCAACGTTTTAAAGTTAGGGACGAAATCCGTAATTTTAAATAAACCATAGGGACGATTTATGTAATTAACTCTATTTTTTTTTACCATTTATCAACAACCCACCTTACCTTTTCCTTTCTTTTAGCTTCTCTACCCATAGGTCGTTGAATAGGTGAAACACCACTATTTGGTGTTTCTTGGTTGGAGTGAACAACATACTCTCCTTCTTCACTACTTCGCGATCTTTTCGTACTGCCACCACTTTCCTCATTAGGTTCTTCATCTATTCAATGTGATCGTGTATTGTCACGATCTATGTTTAACATCCACTGGGGATTTTTACACATAACTTCTTTAAATATAGTCAAGTCCAAGAACTTGCTATCATCCCCTTCATAAATTTTGTGTGCATCAAGCTCGACATCTTTTATACTCATTCCACTCTTCCATCTGCTATACGCTGCCCTGTAAGCAGCGACTTACTTGCTTGCATTTTCATTAAGTCGTTTAAAACGGCCTTTCATTTGATTTTCATTTTGAGGGCCGATTTCTTTTGGGTTTTCAGCTCTTGTCTACTCATACATTTGCCAAATTCTTGCCCACATCGAAGTTTTTCTTTGATTATTTCCACGAGTTGAACCACCACTAACATGACACCATGCTACCATCAAAGCTATATCTTCTTTGGTTTCCCATTTTTCATTTTTTTCGGTACTTCTGCTTGGTATTTGAGAATCTTCAAACAAATTTCTAGAAATATGTTGTTAAGTTTTATGGTTGGGTGTACTAGACATTTGATTTAGATTCGGGGACGGGGAGTTTAGAAGATTTTGAAAACCTTCATAATATTGGGTATTTTGGAGATAATTTGGATAATTAGGATCCATAGTAGATAAACTATATAAGAAGATTAAGAAATCGGAAATGAAGAATTGAGAATGTGTATGAAAATATGTCGATACTGGACTATATTTATAGAGACTGAAATAATCTATTAGTTTATCAAAAATATGGCTAACCAATAAAAAAATGAAAGAAAATATAGTTGTCCATTAATATAGTGATATGTGTCATTTTGGATAAGAATTTTAAAAATACAAATTTTGATATATATATTTTATATTTTTTTAATAATGATGCTATATATAAAGGATATAAATTAAATAATGTAATATGTGACATATTATATTTAAACTTTAAATAGTAAAATATGGCTGCAAAGTAAGAAGGTCACCAAATGATTAGTTGTTTTCATTATTTCTCAACATGTTTATATGTATAATATTATAATGTTTTTTTTTTCTTTTTCTTTCCTAAGGACCGAAATGGTCCAATAAACATGTTGACCAGGTCGTGCTTAATTGATAAAATATGATATGACTTGAATTTAAAAAGTAGCTATTGCCAGATAACACGTCTTTGTCAGATTGTTAGTTACATATAAAATATATAGACTCTTCATCTGTAACAAAGAGAGAAGGGATTTGCTAATTAAAGTTAATTTCCAACACATACGTATTTCCGTTTGCAGAAATCTAGCTTGCTTCTTATCATATCATATATCAGATTATATTCCCTCGAATGGTCTGTTAATTGTTGACCATGGCTTATAATTTGGAAAATGTTGCAAATTTGGAAGGTGAGGAAGATAGAGCAAGTCTGTTGCTAATACAAGAACATGAAGAAAGTTGTTCGGTCATTCGAATGGAGGACCAGCTCGTATACTCTGATGACAAGTTAGCTATTGAGGTTCCTGAAACTGCTCATCAGATTAGTACAGGTTCCTTTCTTTTGTCTTCTTTTTCTTTAACCTGTTAATTTTGACGGTAACTTATTTAAAAGCCTTAGATGACCACCTCGTCCACTCTCAAGGACGGCCTAGATATCGATATATGTTATGAATTACTACATACATAGTTTAAACCTATATAAATTAATTTTGTTGTTTTAAATAATATAGATTCATGGTTTCAAGTCGGTTTTGTTCTTACAACTGGTATCAACAGCGCTTACGTGTTGGTGTATACGGGTGGAATCATGGTTCCTCTTGGTTGGGTAGGTGGAGTAGTCGGTTTAATCTTGACTACAGCAATATCACTCTACGCGAGTACTCTCATTGCAAAGCTTCATGAGTTTGGCGGAAAAAGGCATATTAGATACAGGGATCTTGCAGGATTCATATATGGTGGTAACTACAGAACAATTGCTTTGTTGTTTTTGTCTCCATATATATAAATTTAAGTTTAGTATATAATTGAGTTTTTCTTTTTTTTTTCGCAGGATCAAAAGCTTATTTTCTTACATGGTTATTGCAATATGTAAACCTTTTTATGATCAACATTGGCTCTCTCATTTTGTGTGGTCAGGCTCTTAAGGTACCAATATTTCTATACCCAAATCGTTGAGGTTTTGTTTATGCCATATCCACTGTATTTTTTATATCCGTTTTTTAACTGTTTTCTTTTTCTGGGTAATTGAGTAGATAATTAATTGAAGGCTTTTTATGAAGTAGGATTTAGTGCGACTTTTTTATTAACATTTTAGACTAAAGATTTAAGCTATACATATTTTGATGGGTGCAATAATGGGATGTAAGATATTTGAAGCCTTTTCGGTCTGATTTTGTAGGCTATATATGTACTCTTCAGGGATGACAATGCCATGAAGCTCACACATTTTATTGCAATGGCGGGGTTTGCTTGTGCTCTTTTTGCAATTTGTATACCTCATCTTTCTGCTTTAAGGATTTGGTTGGGATTTTCAACATTTTTCAGCCTAGTATTTATCGCGATAGCATTGTTTCTGTCTATTCGTGATGGTACAATCTCCCATTTTAATTGCTCTGCTCTTTTTTGTGTTAATAACGAACTCGTTTGTTTCAAATTTTAATCCATTGGATGTGTCGTTATAGGAATCAGAGCTCCACCCAGGGACTATAGTATTCCAGGGTCAGACATAAGCAAGGTTTTTACGACTATTGGTGCTTCTGCAAGTCTTGTTTTTGTTTTCAACACAGGAATGATCCCAGAGATACAGGTTAAACCGTAAAATCTGTTTCTATGTTCAGTTTTTTTTCTTTTTGGATATTTTAGGTGGCAATTGCGTGGGTTAAGCAGTTTGGATAACGGATCAAAACAAATTTATTTTTTTCGGACTTGTTGGGTTTACAGAAACACTTTTTGGCCAGATTTTTTTTCGTAAATAATTAGTGGGTTAACTTTCTATACCATATATCATCTATTAATAAGAATTACAATCTCTATTTATGACAAAAGAAAAATGGATTCTTTTGTGGAGTGTTACACTCCCTGTGTCTAATTGATGTTGATAATTTTTTGAAGTCGTAGGCAACAGTGCGACAGCCGGTTGTTCAAAACATGATGAAGGCTCTCAACTTTCAATTCACTATAGGAGTTTTGCCATTATATGCTGTTGTTTTCGTAGGCTATTGGGCTTACGGGAATGAGGCATCTGCGTATTTGCTCAACAACGTTAATGGTCCAGTTTGGGTCAAGACATTTGCCAATATATCCGCCTTTCTTCAGATAGTCATAATTTTCCATGTAAGTATTTACCTCCAATCTGTCTCTCTATCCATTTCACATGATGCAATATGACCGTAATAAATGTTTAACTCTTTTTTGTATTAATAGATTTTTGCAAGTCCCATGTATGAGTATATGGATACAAAATACAGAATCAAAGGGAGCACCTTAGAATTAAAAAACTTGCCATTCAGAATCGGGGTGAGAGGCGGCTACCTAGTGCTATCCACCTTAGTGGCCGCAGCATTACCGTTCATTGGAGACTTCATGAGCCTCACAGGAGCTATCAGTACCTTCCCACTTACATTTATACTTGCAAATCACATGTATTTAGAGACCAAGCGACACAAACTCAGCTCTCTGCAGAAATTATGGCATTGGCTTAATGTTATTTTCTTTGGTTTCATGTCTGTTGCCGCAGCAGTTGCTGCTTTAAGGCTTATTGTTGTTGATTCCAAGAATTACAGCATTTTCGCTGATATATAGTTTTAGCTTTTATTGTATATTACCTTGTAAAATTGTGATTTGATCTAACTAATAATAATTATAAAGGACATATTAAAGAGAAAAAAAAGGTGATATGAAGTCAACTAACTTATAATGTAAAGAAGGTTTTTGCTGTCACATTGGATCCAATCACATTTAGTAGCATAAAAACCGTAACGTGAGCTGTAATTACTTGGCTAATTATTTAATCTTCTTCTGCACTTAATAAAGTTTGCCAACTGTCCAAATTTTCTTTTAGTAATTTTTATAGAATTTGGAGAGAAGATTTATGTTACTCAATAAATCTGTACAATAAAATGATGGCCCATGGACGTAATCATGGTCAATGACCCATAAATGTAAACTCTAGTTTCTTACCCTATAGATCCCTCTCTAGTCATTGTCAGAATTTATTCAGTTCAAATCATTACCACTATACACACACACGTTCAAGAGAGGTTTCCCACTCTCTTACGTCATCAACCCTAATCATACATCACTTTATCCTCGTCTAGAGCTTGATAGGTTTGCACTGCCCTAGCAGAAGTTCGTATCGATTAGCCAACACACCACAACTCTTGAGCTCGTCAATCGTTGCTCAAACACTACTAAAATATGTTTTAATCATATTAATATAATCTATAACTAATATAATTGCTAATTATATGTTAAAGCTCATTGATTTCTTAATATTTGAAGTTGATGAAAAATGTAATAAAATTTATATAGATATAAATTATTTAATTGAGTTAATATTTATTTTGATTTACATCTCTTCGCTGGTTGAAGTAAAATATATTGTAAAAGTTATCTTTTAAGTGTTTTAACCGGTTACACACATGTTATAATATTAAAATCACATATTATTTTACTGTAAATCATATGTGATATCATTATATATGTAAGTTTCAAAAACTCGTAACACAATAACACACATGATTTTAAGCTTAAATATGAATTTTAAAACATAACAATCTTATATGATGTATAACCTATATAAACCCCGAAAAAAATTCTAGTTTTTACTACTTTTTACTTTTTCGTTTATGGCAAAATGTTAAATTCGTAAGGGAATATTACATTTGATTTTTATATTAAATTGCAATTTCACAGCGTAAATACGATATATGATGTATATTGAAAAAAAAAAAAAAACAAAAAAAAAAAAAACACAAAATATTACATGTGATAAAAATGTGATTTTATATATTAATTTTTAAAACCCGTAAAAAAATCCGAAAAAGTTCCGTCAAAAGTATATCGAATGAGTGTTTTATAGAAAAAAAAAATAATCCTCGTTACAATTGGATAATTTATTCGTTTAATACATTTATGATTTTTGAGATAATTAACTTTCAAATAAAATTAAAATAAAGTGAGTTTTGAAATTGAAAATTGTAATTGATTGATTTGATTTTAAATTTTTTATTGATATTTTATAAATAGTATATAATGAATAAAAAAGAATATTTTGGCAAAATATAGTACTGACCATTACATTGAGTTTTTATGCCATACACCACCAATAGAATGAAAACTAAAATAAAAAAAGAGTAAAGAAAGCAAACAACTAAACATGCTTTGTAGACATACAATAAAACATGTTCTTTTGCAACATTTAGCTATAACTTGTCATTTTTACCTTTACCTTTTTTTCTTGAGGAATAATATTTATTGTTTCCTTTTCCTTTTTGTCTTGTAATAACTCCAAAATAGCCAGCCACCCATGGTGGATCTTTGAATAGAAAAAGAAAGAAAAAAAAATTAAATCACACAAAAAATGACAAAATTCTAAAACACTATATGAAATTATGAATATTGGATTTTACTTTACTTTCATACTTTAATAATGAAATCAAATCATTAGTTCCAAGCAACGACTTTTAGGTCATTAATTAATACATATAACTAACTAAACATTGCTTATATTCCATTTTGGCGATGACAATGTTTGACATGACCATTTACCAATTTTTACAATTAATTCTATAGTAACTTAAACATATTTCACAAGTGACTCTCTTATTTTGAGAGAAATTCGAAGGGAACATTTTTAGACCATATTAATGTATAAATTAATCCAGACACTCTCTAAGTTATTATAACTAGGTTCCCCCTAGTTAAACATGTGATTGGTACATATATTGTTATTGTTGTTGTTAGTTGTGTTATGTTCACTATCTTTATATGTTTTTTTAAAGAACTCAAAAGAAACATAATAATACATCCCACCAAGTTGCCCGTACACCATTGGACTGTCACACAAAGTTAACAAAAAATCCACTAAACTATATTAAGGGTGTAACAGAATAGAATAAGTTCAATCATTACATTTTGATGTTATTCAGCACGATAAAAGTTTTTTAATTTTTTTTTTTTTTTTTTTTCTTAAAAGATAGTAGTTATCTTGGTTTGGTTACTCCGTCGAAATTAACTTTTTTGTTGCAAATGAATAAACAAAATACTTCAAAAATAACACCATAATTTCAAGCGTAACTTGTTTTATCTACATTAGAAAACTTTTATGAAAGGAAAGTACATAAAAGAGTTTCGAATCAATTACGCTTAATTGAAATGTTTTATATCAACATATATAAATGGCTAGCTTAATCCGAAATTTTATGTCCAACTAAAGATTTTTTTTTATCGTATTTTAATATGTTCATGGTCTGAATGGACCGAACGAAACTATTATCAACTGTGTTTTTATAATCAGTCGGAGCTGCATACACCCGAGAGGGTAGTGTAATTATTATATAAATTTGTAAGTGAAGTCCATGATTTTATCCATAAGCCTCACTAATATGTTTTGAACGAAAGTATTAGCCGCTTTATTTGTATAGGGTATACACTAGTGTAGTACTAGTAGTCTTTTATGTCATTGTAGTTTCAATAGGAAAACAATTGAAACTATAAGGGTGTATTGCAAAATCTTTTATACTACACTTTTATGTCATTATAGTTATCACAGAAATAGAGTCTTTTGGAGCTCATTCATCACCCAACAATGGCTATGAAATGATGTAACACAACATACAGGCAAAACCCTTTTTTACCCTTACTCCCATTTTCTCATAAAAGTAACCACCAACTCTTCATGAAGAAAAAAACACACACAATATTTCTCTTTTTCTCCTTAAAATGATAGCCTTACACGAATCCCACTTGGATATAGAATCCGGGGGAGGCTGTCGAGATGACACGCGCCGACGACAGTCGGAATCATTAGACGATGGTAGTGGAAAAAGTACAAGTACAAAGAAGGTGGTGATTATTGAAAGTGGTGGTGGTGGTGAGGGTAGTAAGGTAATTTTGTTAAGAAGTGAAAAAGATTGTAGAATTTGTCATTTAAGTTTAGATGTAAACAGTTTAGAATCTGGAAATGGGATTCCAATTGAATTGGGTTGTTGTTGTAAAGATGATTTGGCTGTTGCTCATAAACAGTGTGCAGAAACTTGGTTCAAGATCAAGGGTAACAGGTAACTAATTAATTACCATATATAATTTTATTTGTCAAGATTAGAGTTTTATTACTTTTTTTTAAATATAACCATTTACATATTTCCAATCTTTCATTCTCCAAATTATGTAAGGTTTATAATAACGTCATACCATACAATTATTCACAGTTTTGTCTCTTACGGGATGGTGTTACTTGTATTGATTTAATTTGTTGCATTGTAAGTTTATGATTCTTTTAATTAGTTGACCTTCTTTTGGTGTTCAAAAGTTAGTAAAGTTAAGGTGTGTGAAAACTTATTTTTAAGAGGGTGTTTAGTAAGCAGAAGAAATAAACATGTACCTAGCTAGTTACTATTTATTTTGTCTAAAATACGAAGAAAAAAAACACACGCATCATTCAAACAGTTCAAATCACTTATTGTAAGTTTGCTTAATCAGTAAGAGGTTCTTGATTATTTAGAAAAGATCGGTAAATTATAACGATTATTTAGAAAAGGAGAAGTTTAGTGGAAGGGACTACAATATAAAGGAAATGTGTCTAATTTGATGAGTTAACACTTAATATGTAGGTAATGCTTGAATACAAGGATACTAGAATACTTTCAGAAATTAAGTCGAAAAAGCGGGTTATATAATATAACTCTAGTAAAACAAAATGATACACGGGCTGACGGGCGGCTTTGTTTCCTTGATTTAGACCTAAAAAAATGAATAACTTTACTGGTATTTAAAGACTTGAAAATGAATGAAACATATTGTGAAAAACGAATGATTTTACGTTATCGGTTATCAATGTCTTTGTGAATAGCAGACTTTACCGGTTATTTCAATACTAATATTGCGCAATATCATAGCTTGCACATTGAGAATTCTGCATATCTTTAGCTGTGATAGAATTTGCTTTCTTTGTCTCTTTTTCACTCACTTTTCTTATTTGCAAGTGGGATTTGACACAAACCAACATAGCAACTTTTATAAGTTTCAAAAGTAATTTAGAAATTCAATTATTCGTTAGATGACATATGATTCTTGTCAAAATATCTTTCCTAGTGCTCGCATCCTACGTTCATAGGCAGATATTTTTTATTTCGTATCTTGTTTCATTTTGTGAATACTGTTTTTCAGCACTAGAGATTGGACCCACAAAAGAATGACTAGTAAGTAGTAAATCAGATTAACAAAAAGATGATTTCATTCATTTAATCGGTTTATGGTGTTATTTTGTGAGTCCCTACATAAATAAACCGATAAATGGGATTTGTAACGAGAATAATTACCAGTGAATATCAGCTTGTAATCTATGATTATTTTTGAGCTTAATTATAGCTTATTTGTATGTTAAAATGTCTTTTATATTGTATAAATATACAGAACATGTGAGATATGTGGATCAACTGCACGAAACATTGTTGGTACAGACGAGGCGTCTGAACTGAGTGACCAGTGTGACGAACCAAATGGTTCTACACCATCACAAGCCACTGCACCTGGTGAGTCCATGGCTGCATCAGAGACTCACAACTTCTGGCAGGGTCATCGGTTTCTCAACTTCTTGCTGGCTGCTATGGTTTTCGCTTTTGTAATCTCCTGGCTATTCCACTTTAATGTGCCATCATGATCATGAGAAATTGAGGTTGTCAAGGAAAAGGAACGGTCAATGACATAACTCTTTGTAGTTGGATGGCATACAAGGTACCTTTATCATGTTGATAATGTAGTGTTTGTACCGGTTCATTTATTTATCGTTGATTAAGATAAGTGTGAAATGTTTTGTCTCCTGAATATTTTACTTATGACTTTTGAAAGTTGATAAATCAGAATACGTAGGGGTGTGTAATAGTATAAAACCGGACTATATCAAAACCAAAATTTGAAAAGTGTGCGTATTGAAAATCATTTGGCACAAACCAAGAAAAATCTTGCAGAATTCGTAAGCTGAAAACATGTGACTTGTTGCTTATTCAAACCAAACGAAACAAGACTATTAACCGAAAACTTTGCTTATTTGATTATGGAAAAAGAAAAATGGTACAATGATTAAAGACACCCTCGACCTTTATGTAGGTGAGAGGTTAATCCCCCAATATCCTAGTCGATAGGCGTTGGATTCCCCAAACCGACCCTAACTTGAAACCTTATTACTTAGTCCTCAAGTTTAGGAAATTAGGTTTCATACAATTAGGTAACTTGAAGTTAAAGCAAACTAATCCTAATCTATCTAAAAGATTAAAAAACCACATGACATAACAGTAGTTAAGGGGGTGTTTATTTCGGCTTATGTAACGGTCTGTAAGCTTATGTAAATTTTGATAAACTCATAATTCCAATTTTTTTTGGCTTATGAGCTTATCACTTGAGCTAATGACTATTTAAGTTCATAAGCTCAAGTTGATGGGCTTATTAGCTTATCAAAATTTACATAAGCTCGTAAACCTCGAGCCGATCGAGACCTAGTCTATGGACAGGGAGAGATTTTTCTATAAATTTCTTATATCCAAGGTTTGCAATTACACATGAGTTTGTATTTGTAATGGATATAAGCTTCTTGCCCAACATAAATCCCAAAACCTTATAACAAACACATCCTAAGACTATAAGTATAGCCCAGATAATTATACTATTATACAAATGAAGGGAAAAACAAAACAATTGTCGTTTGAGTTAAATTATTGTCGTTTGAAATTGTTCGTAATTGGTAGTTTTGTAAATTTCTTATCAATCTGCGGATTATGCTTACTTGACGCCTAAATATGGTTAAATTTTCCAGTCAAAAAATTTAGAGGAAGAAATCAATGTGGTAAGCCTAATCTAAGCCAAACATATTTCGGTTTCTGTTTTAGGTTTTTGATTCACATGAATCATAATTTTAGGTTAAGCTTACTCAAAATTGGGCATTTTTAGAAAAAAAATTCAATGATCTAACGATTACTGAACGACGTTTGTAAGTGATTATTGCATCCGGGTGGATTGAAGTTTGGGGCGGTATTTTTGACAACTCAACCACAGGTAATAACTTCCCCTGTCATTAAGGGTTGATTACTATAGATATTGTTTTTATAATTACAACACTACTATACCCAATAAGTTTGTCCCTAAATCACTTATTTATAGTCATTAGGTAGCTACTAATTTGAGTTTCTTAGTCGGTATTTGAAGAATGCCTATAAAGTGTTTGATAAATTGTCTAGAAGAAACTTAATTATATGGTATTATTATATGTTTACTTGAACATGTGGTTAAGTAATTGACGGATTCAGCTTAAATTCGTTCCATAAGTTATATACATGTAACATGTAGTAATTACGGATTGAGTTTTCGTTTTTTGACAGTGTAAGGTGGAATATGTGGCATATGCTTTTATTGTGACGGTATTATGTCCATGAAAAACCATGAATGTTCAACTATCTTCTTTTTATACAAGAATGTGGAATGGTTGAGGGAAGTTTGTGTTACCCAATTTAGATTAAGTTGGTTAAATGTATATTATTGTCATGATTTAAGTTGATATTTTTATGCATAGAAAAGAGTATATAAGACCCATAAAGACAACGGAAAACAAGTGATGATATGCGGTTTTTCATGGACTTCGACGAAGCCAATTTGAACGAGCTATATTTCATTTGTAGAGTCGGGCACATTTTTATCCTACCGATTTATGTTTTAATTCAATCTATTTGTTTTATTCTTTTCATAGTTTTGTTGTATATGGTTTAGTTTTTGATGGGAGAACCATTTAATTTAGTATTGCATATATACGTTCTTATACATAATATTTAAATATGATTGGAAAATTTCTTTAAAAATAATAATATGTTATCAAACGTAGTTTAAGGATATAAAGTGGTTGTTTGTGTTTTTTGTGTTCAAATGCAAAGGAACAAGGTAGGATTATTTTATTTAAGAGTCTTAATTTGTTCCTTTAATGTCTTTGACAAGATTTTGTTTCTTTAGGTGAGTCTTAATTAAGATTTCAAAATTTTCCTTTTAAGATCAGTCCATAGAGCTCACAAAATGAGTAGGTTTGGTAACATGACAAAGTGGATATTTATAAAAACAAGTTTTAGCATGTGGGGAGAGTTTGCCGATTGGATTAGCCAGTTTTATAATAATTCTCTTTTGCTTTTTTATGAATTCATGAGTAGGTTTGCAAACAAATGTTAAAATGATGGAGAAGAAATAGTATAGTTGTTTCCGGATAACTGGTTTATTCCACCGGTAACAAAGAGACAAAGATCATGGGAGATATGCTCACCATTTTATAGTCACAAATGAAGGCACTTTTCGTAGAAGAATTGACAAGCTGGGTGGTTTGGACTCTTAATTTGGAAAGAGATGAAGAGGTGCACATGGTATTTTTTTACCTAGTTTTGGTGTATGTAAGAAAGTTGAATAAGGGTGGATTTGGCTTTCGAAATTGTTTTAATCTTCAAGTTCATTTACTTCAATGAAAGTTTGACGCATTTCGTGAAAAGACAACATAAGTTTTGTCGGAAATATATAAAAAAGGCTATGTCTATACGTCTTAGAAGTGTAAATCCGCAGCAAAGCGCGGACATCATATCCTAGTTAACAACAATATTATATCAAAAGGTACAAAATTATGGGTCAAAATCCACAAACAAAATTAACCAATAACATTATTACTTAGAACACTAAAATGGATCGGTGTTCATATGCATGTACATGCAATATTGTAAATATGAGGGAGTTATTTACAAGCTAGAGCTTTATTTTAGGAGCGGAGTTTTATATTTTCTAAAAGACTAGAAATGCAATTCTTTTTATTTTCTATTTTTCATCTTCGTTTAATATTTTTTCAACTTCAAATATACCTCGGTATATCCGAAATTAAAAAAAAAAAAAAAATTAACAAAAAAAAATATATTTATTTTCATTTTTATATTTATTACATATTTTTTTAATAACAATTTTGAATATTTTCATAAAACTATATAAACTAATTAACTAAATCAACAAATTTTGTATAAACATATATAATATCTGAGGTTGGTTCTTTTAAAACAAACCTTAAAGTAAAATAAGTATTTTAAAATTAAAAAATAATCGATAACTTTTGAATTTTGTATTATCGTTTATTTTAACCATAATTCAAACTTTAATAAAATGAAGTTTTGTTTACATCAAAAAATGAGTAAATCTGATGCACAAGCTCTAAACGTCATATATTTTGATGAATATCAAAACTTGCTTTATTAAAGTTTGTTGTAATTGAAATATAATGCAAAATTACATATATCAAAAATTATTTTTTCATTTTTTTTTTTTTTACTTATTTTACTTTAACTATTGTTTTATAATAACCTCCTCTGATAATATCTAAGAACACTAACACTGTGTTCTCAAGTTTTATTTTTAGGGTAAGGGAATGTAAAGGAAAAGAAATAAATAAATTGTCGTGTTCTCAAGTTTTTTTAGGAAGGAAAGCAAAGAAAAGGAAATGATTAGAAGGTAAAGTTTATACATTTTATTCAATAAAACAATCCGACCATATTTGGGGTGATCGTAAAGTAAAATAAATATTTTCGTTTACTTTAGTTTCCTTTCCTTTACATTACATTCTTTTCTTTAATTTTGGACTCGAGAAAAGAGCGTAAAAGAAAAAGCTCCCAAATTCACAGATATTCGGGAATCTGAAATATTTGAATATTGTTTATCCAAATCTAAAATTTGGATATCCGAATATCGTGTATCCGAAATTCCGAAATTCCAGATGAACTCCCAATATCCGATATTTCGGGTATTTCGGATCGGATATTTCGGATTTTCAAATATATGGTCGGGTTCGGATATGAATACCCCTAAAGATTTTAAGAGAGAGGAAAAGAATTGAGATGCAAGATGTTGGGAAAATAGAAAATATAAAATAAATATATTTGAAGGACAAACAAAATTAAAGAATATGAAGAATATAAAATGAATAGAAAATAAATAAAAATGTATTCATAGTTCTTTCAGTTAGTTCGGTTAATATTTAAACGAAAAAAACTAATTTTAATTGACGAAAAATACAAAACAAACGAAAAACAACAAGTTACTGACAAAAAATAAGAAAAAAAAAATCGATAAAGAAAATCGACCAATTTAAAAGTCCTAATGACAAAAATTACAATTTCTATTAGTTACACATTTATGTGATAATCTCATGCGACCAAGTTTTTATATGATAACTTGAAGTTTAAGCTTCAACCTGTGTTTTAGTTAATGTAGCTTACTCGTGGTAGCGTGGACAAAGAGAAAAATGAATTGTAAATTTTATGTTTATTTAGATTTTAATTTATTAAATTAAGAAAATGTTACACTTATATATAACATATATATATATATATCTTTACGCTAACATATACACTTTTACGCTTATACACATGTTTTGATATTTTGTATTAAAATATTTTAGAATAGCACTAACGTAAATCATACTTCAATTGAGCGATTTATAAGTAATTTGAATTGTATTTTTTTTATTTAAGTTGAGGTGGAATGAAAGAGGAAATGTAATTATATATTGTAAGAGGGTGTAAAATGAAAATAGTTTTTGATGACATCGTCAATCTGATCTAACGGTTGAAATCAAATAAGTTAACTCATTCAAATAATCTTATTTCGTCATGTAGAATTTAAAGCCCTTATTTTATTATATATTAAATATTAAACATAGTTTTGGAGTGTTTATGTTGTTGTTAATTTTCAATCCGAATCTGTAATGGTTTTAATATATCGTTTTTTTTCACTTTATCAAGATAATATATTTTTTGTAAAAGAGAAAATGTAACAAATAGTCTTTGCGTTTAGTCATATTCTCATAAACCGTACTTGTGGAGAACAATAGGAATCAACAATCATCATGGTGTTTTTTTCTTATGAGCTGTCGTACTTTTATTAGTTAAATAGATCAACATACTTTTTATTTGTTTAAAAAAATAAGTATAAGGATATTTTGATATTTTCAAATTATTAGAAATTAAAAAGAAAACATGAAAAATGGTTGATGCTAATTGTTTTTGCACGAAAATAATTTGTGAAAATAAAATTCAACATAAAAACCGTTTGTGATTTTCACTCTTTGTTAAAACAGATCAACATAAATACGTAAACCCTTTCTTGGGACTATTGTGAATTTGTGGGCCTATTCTTAATTTGGTTATTTTAACTCGTAGCGAGATAAATACAATTTTTGGCAGAACCGCGTAATTATTGGCCAAGAATGAGCTGTACACCCATGTTTTTAAACATTATTTACACGACATTTGTTCAAATTATAATTTTATAATCTTAACGTCTTAATTTGGTACGTTGGATATACACCATTTTCAAAGTCACAAAACGTTAGTTTTAATTTTCCTATTTTTGGGTTTTATCCTTGTTAGTTTAATAAACGCGAATTTTATGATAATTGGCCCCATCTTTTACTAGCTTTAGGGGGACCAAAAAAACCGAGAACCGGCTAGAACCGGAAAAAACGGCCCGCATTTAGACCGGACCGAACTGGACCGCCTATGATGGTCCGGTTCTCGGTTCTCAAAAATACTCAAAAAATAAATCCGGTCCGGTCCGGTCCATGGTTAAACCGGCGGTTCACCGGTTCGAACCGAAAAGTTAACTTTTTATATATGTGTATATAGAATCTGACGGGAAAAAAGAGTTATTTAATAAACATACTAGTTTCATTCTTTACGAACTCATCAAAGGTAATTAAAAAAATCCTTTATCTTTTAATTGAAAATATTTGATTAAAAAATTTATCATAGTAACTGCTTTATTTTAATAAAATAGATAGTTTGATAATCTTAATAATTAAAATTTGATTTTTATTTGTTTAATCAATTATTGCTGTTAAAATAAAAAAAAATATCTAATCATAGCTGTTAATCTATAGTTTACGTGAGATCGCCGATAAAAAAATTATTACAACTTAACATGATAGGAAGACATAACATTAAGTTTCAAAACGAGATCTAACGAACCGAAATGAACCGAAAAAACCGAAGAACCGACTAGGAACCGAACCGGAAATGACACGGAAAAAACGGTCTGGTCCTCGGTCCACCGTTTCTTGATTTTTTTTGTCTCTGTCCGGTCCGGTTTTTACCAGTTCGGTCCGTCCGTGTCTTTTGAACACCCATAACTAGCTTAACTCACGCATGTTTCTTACTTAGTGGTGTTTCTTTTAGCTTATTTTTCAGATGCAGATTTATAATATAAAGTATTTATTGCTATGAAAAATTAGTTTATGAGCTTTTGATAATTGTTTGAATCAGCTTATTGGTTTATTGTGAATCCTAGTCCGAAAGGGTATGATGTCAAAAACTCATGTGCGAGCTGCGGACACGAATACAGCTAATAAAATCCGGGCTCGAACGGTTTAGTTTTTGAATTGTTTTTTCGTTTAATGCATAACATCTCATGTTTAATTTTGATAACTTACAAACTGTTACGATTTTTTTTAATTGGCTAGTTAATGCCATTAAAAGAGCATTAAACTAAACGCTCCCACTTGGAGCCACAAACACATCTTGAACTCTCTGCTTTCTTTCTCTGTTTACTAGCTACATCCTATCAATTTCAGGCAAGTACTAACTTCGACAGTTTACATACAAACTGTTTCGTCATTGTACCCTGGGAAACAAAACGCGTGATAGCACGCGAAAATTGTTTAAGGGGATTGGGTTTATCACAAGCCTTGGCCGGTTTACAAGTTCGTTGCATATTTCTGTTCGTTCATTATATTTGTAATTTATAAACGCTACCGTGTCCTATACCCATAAACAAAAAGGATGAACAAGAAGCGTGCATAATAGGCAATAAATATTTAATTTGATAATTTGAATGAGAATTAAGGGTATTAAATTAACCCTTTTGCTATAGAAGGTGTCCTTCATTAAACTCTAAACAAGAGTTAAACAAGTCGAAAATAAACAATAATGGACCAAAAACACCAACAAACTCTCAAACCTCATGTATTAATCTTTCCATTACCATTACAAGGACCGGTTAACTGTGCTCTAAAGTTAGCCGAACTCCTATGTCTTTCCGGGATCCATGTCACCTTCCTTAACACCGAAAACATCCATCGTCCTACTCCTCCAACACTCCCATGTCTTGTCCCGATTCAACCGTTACCCAAACTTCCAGTTCGAGACGATTCCAGATGGACTCGAGCATGAAAACCCCATTTCCGGGGACCAATTCATGGAAATGATGAATGCTGTAGAAGTTAGTGTACCTATTTTCAGGGAGATGATGGTTTCGGGTAAGCTGAGTAGGAGATCAGAGCTGCCGGTTACAGTCATGATAACCAGATGGTTTCTTTAGTTTTGCGGTGGACATAGCGATGGAAACGTCGACCTCCAGTGATTTCCTTCGAAACCATAAGTCCATGCTCTATGTGACTTCTTACTTTGAATCTTCCTACTCTTATTGAAGCCGGGGAATGTTCCTTTTAAAGGTGTGTCAATTTGTTTGAAAAAGAGTTGTATAAATTTTTTAATAAGGCGTCGTCTATAAAAGTTTGCTAAATATACGGGAAGATAATAATTATCTTATTGGTAGCTAAAACATAGATTTATAAACCTAGATAGGCAAATAGTGAAATTTAATAGTTCCGTTTTCAAGTTTTGAGTTTTTGAAAATTTTAAATTTTAGGTCCAAACAACTAGGTTTGGAAAAATCAAACCCGAAAAGGAAAATCTTATTCGGTTTAGTTTTGATTTAAACCACCAACAAAACCCGATTTAATTTGTAAGAATCTCAAATTTCTATCAAAAAAGGTTAATTATTTTAGGAAAAATATGTGTAGGATATTTGGGAATTTAATAGTATTACATGTTTTAATTATTATAGTAATTCTATTTAATATAAAAATAGATGTGTATGTATACTCATATCCCAGGGTTTTCGTTTTTCTGGATTAATCATATCTTAAAACATATAGTTAGATAGAAGTCTTTTAACAATTAACATTTAAATTTTTGTTATTTTATAGAAGAGATTAATATGTAGTTACAAAAAGTTTGGAGATCAACTTTTATAAGCCCGATGTTTAGTGCGTATAATTAGACCAATATTAAAACTAGGAACTTTTCTTCTTTAATGAAATCATTTTTTTATTTCTTGATAATATATTATTCCCCTTGTATGCTTCCGGGCCCTTCTAGTTCTGAGTTTAGTGGTGTGGGCATTAAGTATAGAATGTTAGTGGTGTTAGTGTTTAACTCAATATTACTTGTATTCGGGTTACTCGTAAAGTGGATGGTCGGCATATCACTTACAAAACGGGCCGAATACCTAGATTAAACAAAGAAAAAAGATTAATTGTCTTCCTGTTATTAACTTGTCTTTATTCAACATCGGTATAGAATTTGTTTATTCTTATTTATAGGAGCTATTTAGGTTATTTGGTATTCATCTTAGAATGGCTGGTTATGTTTTATATGACTATGTACGTTGTGTATAAAATCTCTTAAAATTTTGCTAAAGTATTAGAGTTATTTTAAATAATTTTAAACACATTATTTTATTGTATATTAAACATAACAATATGATGACATTTAGATAATCCCAATGCATTTAAGGTTAACTCTTTATACGTAGTAAACATTTATGAATGTCAAAATTCCTTATTCATAGCCCGAGGCTATGATTAGCAAATTCTAATCTTTATGTGTTGCGAGTCTCCCGTAGTATTATTATCACAACTGATAAAGTGACCGAGCATCGTCAGATTTGAGATCAAAAGTAAGGCGGGAGGAAAACTTGAGCAAGAAACTGTCATATCACATTCATATATTTGTTTTACTTATATCAATCTATTTCCTTTTCTCTAGGAAATTGATTTGGAGCCAACTGATAAAGAGTGTGCCAGGGAAAGAACGAATTCTCCGTCGAAGAGATCTTGCTAGCTTTTGTCGTTCCGATAAGCCTATCCAATCCCATTATTGAGCTGGTTGTGAAAGAAGCTCGAACCGTTCCACAAGCCAAGGTCTCATAATTAACACATTTGAAGAGCTGACGGTCTCATACTCGCCACACATGCGTAAACTTTGTCCAATATTACCCCATAGGCCCATTGCACTCTCTTCATAAAGCTCGACTCATGGCTGGAGATGACACCAAGCAGGCCTGAGAAGCACATTGACGAATAGTGTTTGGAAGGAAATCGAACTTGTGTGTCGTGGCTCGACAAAACATGATCCAAAAACCGTTGTTTATATCAGCAGCATAGGAAGTCTTGCAACCATGACGTTCGACCAATTTCTTGAAATATGGCATGGGGTGGTTAATAGTGGGAACCCTTTTTATGGGCGAGACGCCCGGGGTCGGTCACTGGCGAGTATACGAGTCTCGGGTTTCGAGTGAACTACTAAAGTGCACAGAAGAAATAGGTTGTATAGTAGACTGGGCCCACAAGAAGATGTCCTCGGTCACCCGGCTGTTGGTGCATTTTTGACACATAGTGGGTGGAATTCCACCATTGAGTGCATAGTGGAGAGTGTACCCATGATTTGTTGGCCATACTTTGTCGACCAACACACGAATAGTCGATTTGTGGAAGAGGTATGGAAGGTGGGAATAGATATGAAAGATACTTGTGACAGGTTGATTGTTGAAAAGGCAGTGAGAGACGTCATGGACACAAAACGAGAAGTGTTTACACAATCTATAAATACTTGGGCAAATTTCGCAAACGAGTCGATAGCCGAGACAGGCTCATCGTCTGCAGCTTTGGCTCGTTTAATCGATGATATAAAAGCAATAAGCGCAACTGAATAGTATTAGTAGATATGGCAATGTATGTGAACGGAATAGTGTAAGAAAACCCCACATACATGTCTTCATGTTAATGTTAATGTTAATCATAATATTTTCAAATGAAAAACATATTTCTTTAGTTAATCAGATCCAACTGTAGAAAATAATAATAGGGTTTTGTGGAAGAATATTTGTATTTCATCAACTTAGAACGTTTACATTTAAGGTCTATTTATAGGAAAAATAAACCTAACGGGCCCAAGCCCACATACGAGCTTGGGCTTACATTTGAACTAAACGTCTATTTCTAACATTCCCCCTCAAGCTGAGTAGTGGGATTTCCAATGCTCAACTTGTCAAGACAGTGATTGAAGATCTTTCCAGTAACCGCCTTTGTGAGAATATCTGCCAATTGATCTTTGGATGACACAAACGGAAGTTCGATAATCTCATCTTCAAGTTTTTCTTTGATGAAGTGCCTATCAAGTATCAACTTCAACGTGTTTTGTTCGATCATGTTGAACTGGGTTTCCTGAAATTTGGATTGCAGCTTGTTGTCACACATAATCTTACTAGCTTCTTGAGGGATACCCAATTTCTGACAAAAGTTTTCGCAGCCATAGGACTTCAGCTAATCCTCGGAATTCAGCTTCAGCACTTGAGAGGGCGACAACTTTTTGCTTTTTACTCCTCCATGTAACAAGATTTCCTCCAACTAGGGTAAATACCCTGATGTAGACCTCCTTACCTTTGTCGCCTGCCCAGTCGGCATCGGTATAAGCATCAATCTTCAGGTGCCCATTTGCTCTGAATAGAAACACCGTGTCCAGGAGTTCCCTTGAGATACCTGATAATCCGTAAAGCTGCTTCCATGTGCTGGACTTGAGGTTGGTGCATGAATTGGCTTTAACTCCTACTGCGTATGCGGTATCTGGCCGAGTATGAGCTAAGTAAATAAGCTTTCCCACGTTCGTTGATACCTTTCTTTATCTGCCAATTCTGCTTCATCTTCCATGAACAATTTCTGGTTAGCAATCATGGGAGTATCAGCAGGTTTGCAATCTAGCATTCCTGTCTCTGCTAGTAAATCGAGGACATACTTCTGTTGACAGATGAAAATCCCTGACTTTGATCTTAGAACTTCGATTCCAAGAAAATACTTGAGTCTTCCCAAATCCTTCATTTCGAATTCTTTAAAGAGATTAGCTTTCAAGTTTGTCATTTCTTCCGAATCATCTCCTGTAATAATCATGTCATCAACATAGATTATTAAACAGGTTATGAGTTTACCTCTCCGTTTCAAGAATAAGGTGTGATCAGAATTGCTTTGATTATAACCATATTTTCTTCATCACTGTGGTAAATCTACCAAACCAAGCTCGTGGAGACTGCTTTAAACCGTACAGAGATTTCTTTAGTCGGCAAACTTTTTGGCCTCAGAACTATCATGAATTCCAGGTGGAGCTTCCATGTAGATTTCTCCTTCAGTTCTCCATGTAGGAAGGCATTCTTGACATCAAACTGGTGCGGTGGCCAATCCTTGTTTGCTGCAACTGAGAATAGGACTCTAATAGTATCAATCTTGGCTACTGGTGAGAAGGTCTCACAGTAGTCAATCCCATAAGTCTGAGTATACCCCTTTGCGACTAATCGAGCTTTATACCTTTCGATTGATCCATCGGGTTTATACTCGATAGTGAATACCCACCGACATTTAACGGGTTTCTTTCCTGGAGGCAGTTCACATTCTTCCCATGTTTCACTTCTTTTCAGGGCTTCAAGTTCAGTGCCAATTGCTTCCTTCCATTCTTTATATTTAAGTGCTTCTGCGACACTTGCTGGTAACATTTTCAGAACATATGGCGTTTGCGAAGGATCTGGCTTCTGGAACTAAATTCCTCCTTGCGATATTTGCAACTGGATATCTTGACCCTTTTGAACTTCTTTCAGGTGAGTATCTGTTAGGCGGAATTCCCCTAGTTGATCTAGGAGGGAGATCATACCGAGTTGGTTCAGTCACACTCGGAGTTTCCACCTCAACCTGTTGTTCATCATTACATAAATCAGAGTTATTGGGAATATCTGGAGATTCAGAGCCACTTACCTCGGATATCAGTTGAGGAGGATCATTATTGGGGCAGTGGTACTGTCTTCAGATTCTTCCGAACTTCTGTCTCCGGCGTGGGTGTATCAGTAGAAGCACAATGCACGGGTGGTGCCCAACTTATCCATCTTAATGCGTCATTTTCTGTTTCCCCCTGACCATGAAGATGGGTCTGATAAAAGAACTCAGTTTCAAGAAAGTCACAGTTCATTGTTGTGAACATGTGACGCCTACTCGGGCTGTAACACCGATACCCGTGTTGATTGACACCATACCCCAGAAACACACATTTCTCTGCACAAGGATCAAGTTTTGAACGCTCTATTTTTGGTATATGGACAAAAACAGAACATCCAAAACTCGAGGTTCAAGGGTTAGATTCGAAGGCAGTTTATGGAAATGTGACAGTGTTTGGAGAGGAGTTTTGAGAGCTAGAGCTCGGGTGGAAGACGATTAACCAAGTACGTAGCAGTGACAACTGCTTCTGGCAAAATGACTTTGGGACTTGTGATTCAATCATTAGAGCACGAGTGATTTCCAACAAGAAACGATTTTTGCGTTTTGAAACCCCATTTGTTCAGGGGTGTGAGCACACGAGGTTTGATGAATGATTCCCCGCGTTTGACAAAAGTTTTTCATGGAAGTATTACAAGAATTCTCCCCCATTATCGGATCGGAGAATTTGTATGTCCTGTTTGAATTGAGTTTTTACCATGTTACAAAACGATGTGAACTTAGTAAACACTTCAGACTTAGTTTTTAAAAGATAAGTCCATGTCATACGAGTACAATCATCAATAAATAACAGGAAATAACGAAATTTTGCCCCCTTCAA
This sequence comes from Senecio squalidus, assembly GCA_910822075.1. NCBI lineage: Eukaryota > Viridiplantae > Streptophyta > Magnoliopsida > Asterales > Asteraceae > Senecio > Senecio squalidus. Next base: position 12,691,150 of record CAJVGC010000590.1, read on the forward strand.
TTTTTGCGGGACCCCAAACATCAGAATGAATTAACGAAAAAAAGAAAGAATCAACTCGAGTATCATTAGGTTTAAACGTTTGTCTATGACTCTTAGCCAAAATACAAGTATCACAATGGAAAGTTTTATTATTAGGAAATAAGTGCGGAATAATTGTCTCAAATAACCAGCAGATGGATGGCCTAATCTTCTGTGCCATAACCAAGCTTTCCTATCGTTGGACCATGAGTGAGCAGAACAGAACCATGTTGAGTAACTTCACACGTAGTAGAGTCCTTGTCTTTCAGTACCACGCCCAATGATCTTCCCCGTTCTGATATCCTGCAAAAGTAAAAAGTGGGGTGCATTAATACCACACAGTTTAATTCTTTCGTAACATGACTGACGGATATAACTTGTGTGATAGTGATGGTACATAAAGACATCTAGAGAGTCGTAATGATTTTGAAATTTCAATGGTTCCCCCTCCTTTAACTGGGAGAGTTTCCCCATTTGCTGTGTGAATTCTTGTTTTATCAACTCTAGATTTTGACGTTAGATCAGTGATATCAAACGTCATCGTATCGGTGGCACCACAATCAAAGATCCAAGAAGTACACTTAGAATCTTTGGTTGCAACATGAGCTTTGCCAGAAAGAGACTCACATTGTTCCTTTTTTAAATCGTACTCATTTAACTTATCGAGTAAGTTTTTATTAAAACTTTTTGGATTTAAAAAAGATTCATTACCCGGAGGGTTTGGTATAGAACAACCAAACCCTATACCTGTTCTGGTGCGCCATCGGTACTCGTCTCTCCTCCGCCTCTAGTTTCACTGCTTCCTACAGCAGCCGCAGCTTTTCCAGTCTTTGAGGTCTTGTGATTCTCATTCCACCAGTGGATAGCCAACAATTTTAAAGCATTGCTTTGGTGTGTTTTGACATACACACTCTTCACACTTGAGCTTGCTTGTATCGACCTTTGATTGGGGTCGGAACGCCGGTTTTTCTGATCGATAGTTCTTGAGACGAGCCCTGCTCCATCCGGTGGTATTGAGTCCAGCTGCCACACCCATATCTGCCTCATGGTTCCGTCAATGATGCGTGAGCTTTTCTTTTCTGACCGTAGCATAAGCGGTTTCGGGAGATGGAAGCGGATCAGAACGGAGAATTTCCGTTTAATTGGGTCATACCTCCGGTCAAGTCCGTTCAGAAATGGAACAACTTGTTTCAGATCGAACTCGATTATATGGCTATGTCAGCTGTGCAAGTCATCGGGTTGGGATCGCGCGATCAATTTCTCCCAAATTCCCTGCATCCCTATCCAAAACTCCTCCAGTGGTAGCTGCTGTTGTTTGAACTCATTTGCTTTAACATGGAGATCGAAAGTTTGTAACTTATCCTTCCCGCTGCTGTAAGTAACCGCCAGGGCTTCCCATAGTGACTTCGTTGTGGGAAATTCAGTAAGATTACTTGCAATGCTAGGGTCGATGTTCTGAATTAACC